>JAIEZT010000013.1:4382366-4574049 GCA_019594935.1 Periophthalmus modestus | reverse complement strand
CCAGGAGAGAGAATGACACTAATGAAGAGAGAGAAACAAAATGGTGGAGTTAAGTTTGGGTTTGTAGTGATTTAGTTTGAGTTTAAATGTCGCAGAGTTTGTGAACGAGGGAAATAACAGAATGAATGAGAGGAGGCGGGTCGAGGAGGACAACAAGGCGTAAAGCTGCAGTACGGAACTTTTTAGCCAGAAAATAGCTCTGTCCATTTATATAGACAGTGGGCTCGCATCTCCACAAACCTGACTCTTCAGCCTACACGAGGTTGTTCTTTTGGCAATAATATTCCACAGTCTGACATAAAACCAACCTCTGTCTCCATGGAGAATGTTCCGCAGTGTGGTTTTAACTTTGTATTTCTATGGAATCGTGCACCTCCAGAAAGTTACGTACTGTGGCTTTGACTGAGAGCAGAAAGTAGTGAAAGAAATGACTCAATATAAACGAATTGTACTTGTTACCACCTGTTACATAACTCTATAAATGCAGGACTGTGGGAGGGCATCTGGCGTAGCAATGTACAAGCCAGAAGGGGGCGCAATGAACCAAGTCATAAAAGTTAAAAAGTAACATGACACTTATATTTTTTGGCATAATTTGAGTTTCTTTTAAAAAATTGTTTGGTCTACCTCACCTGCTTCTCTATCATATATGGAATATTTCAGAATATAGCTTTAAATTTTTCTATTTCCATGGAAACAAGCAACACCACCGGGCCAGATTACAGGTCAGATCTGTGGAGAAGCGAGCCAACTCACAATAAGTATGTAATGTATGTTTTTGTTCTGCTTTTTTTCAATAAAAACAGCTGTAACTGAACAAACACAAGATGGACAAGTTTAATGCCATACTGTGAAACTTTCCAGGTAAAGCAATAGCATCTCCATGGAGACAAGCAGGTGGAGGACTCTTCTCTGGAAAAGTGACATAGTGCAGATTTAAACTGGCTGAAAAGTAGCAGATCCAGAGCTCAAAGTTTTCAGAAAGTCTAGTTTTTTTGTCCCTCATTTGTGTCAGTCTGTTCATGCTGCTGGAGTAACACTTCCATCTAGTGGTTATTATGGGTATTACAAGAACAAATGAAAATACAGATTGTAGCCAAATATTTTAAGTGTTTTTGCCATGTCTGTGCCTTTAAATGTCTCCAGCAGAATCAGACTGTTTGCAGAGGAGGCACTACTCACTCACATTTACCTCAGTTATGTTTTAAAGATACTGTAGTTTCTATTTTTTATTTTTTATTATACTTTTATTTCTACTGCAGCAGCCTAATGTATATACACAGTGTTGGGAAGTACCAGTAACTGAATGCATGCACCAAAAATACTTATTCTGCATACTAATTCTGAGTAACTATTCGACAGTACAGATACTTTTTCATTTAGTGATCCAGTTTTCTGAAATCAAATGAATACACGGACATATTTGATCACACGATGTAGCCTCAAACTGCACAGAATCTGAGAGAAAATATAAAACTTTAAAACGTTTTTGGTGACGCAGGTGAGATGTTTTCTCCATCTTCAATCAGCGACGGAAACGCAGAACAAACAGCAACACAAACATAAAAATAAAATCCTATGTTGCATCTTTACTCTAATTTAAACACACAACTCGATGTAAAAGTATTAAAGTACTCAGAATAAGTCACAAGTACATTTTAATGCAGGTATTCAGTATTCTGTAACAAAATGCATATATATATATATATATATATATATATATATATATATATATATATATATATATATATATATGTTCTGACTACACTTTCCACTGAGTAAAACAAGTGACAAACTCCCAATGTTAAACAAACATCAGTCTGAAGTCTGTTCTTGGAAAAATACTTATGTCACATCCTTCAAATTTAAGTTATAAAACAGATATGACTGTTTCTCCTTAAAATTAGGCCTGTACGCTTACTAGTAGCTCCTCAAAGTACTCAAAAGTACTCGTATACTCTTACTTTACAGCACAACTTTGCACTTGAATAATATTACTTTGAAGCAGTGGTGGAAGAAGTGAAGAAGTACTCAGCTTTGTAAAGTAAAAGTACAGATACAATGGCAAAAAATAATACTCATGGAAAAGTTAAAAGTAAAGTATCACATGAAAAAGTAAAAGTATTAAAAATGTACTTAAAGAGTAAAAAGTCAAAGCTTCAAATGTAGAGATTTTGAAAAAGATTTGTGCTGTTTTTATATATATATATTTTTTGTTTTGCTCAAATTATGAACACCTTTTCAGCCGGTCAAGACAGTAATAAAAACACTTTTACTTTTCAGTCTAGTTCAAAAAAGTAGTAGAAAGTAGATACTGCTTTCAAATGTAGTGAAGTAAAAGTAAAAAGTATCTGCTTTAAAAGCAGATACCTAAAAATTCTGCTTAAATACAGTAGTACTTTTACTTCTTTACGTCCCATCACTGTTTTGAAGTAGCGTTACTTGATTACATGTTTTGATTACTCTGCACCTCTGAGTATTTGAGTATTCACTTGAGTAACTGTAACACTGTATTTAGAGCCTGTTTGTAACTTTATGATGATAAAAAGTTGGTCTAATCTGACAGAAAAATAAGGCACCGCAGAATCCACCACAGAAGCATCAAAGTCTGAGCATCCCTGTAACAAAGGGACGATTATGAAACAGAAGCAGCGCAGACACCACCAGGTGGCGCTGTTGTGTCACTAAACCCTCCTCTCGTTTCCGGGAGCATCTGAGGACTTCTATTTTTGAGCTGTTCTTGATGAGGCCATTACCCCGCCCCCTGAAGGCGCGCGCGGAGCATTAGATGGATTCACCTGCACCGAGCAACCTGCACAAGTGTGCACGAGCCTAACGACGTGTGGAAGAGCACGGGTCATTACAGCTGCCAATCAATACAGAGGCTGAAGCAGAGACAGAAGCTGAAGCAGAGACAGAAGCTGAAGCTGAAGCAGACACAGAGCAGCAGTCTGAGATGCACATGACACAGGCTGATGATGCAGATTTACATCAAGAAACATAAGACTTTTGCACAGCTCCACAGGCTAAAGATCTGCTTCAAAATATGACTGACTGTGTTTTTTCTATAGTTTAAAGCTGCAGTGTGTAACTTCTCATCAAGGCCCCACCACCTGCTTGTTTCCATGGAGATAAGCTGTTATTGTTCCACAGTTTGGCTTTAAGCACATCTTCAGTGAGTTACAGGCGTCTCACTGCAAATAAACATTGTGAAAAAAAATTATTAAAAATCCTGCTGCAGCAGTGGTGCCTCTCCACAGATCTGGTCTGTAACTTGACCTGGCGTCGTCGCCTGCTTGTCACCATGGAGATGAGCTGTTATTGTTCAACCTAGCATGTTCCACAGTTTGGCATTAAGCACATCTTGCGTTCATCAAGTTACAGGCATCAAATAAACCCATCCATCCATTTTCTTCTGCTTATCCGGGGCCGGGTCGCAGGGGCAGCAGTCTAAGCAGGGACTCCCAGACTTCCCTCACCCCAGACACGTCCTCCAGCTCCTTCCCAGGCCAGACGAGAGACATAGTCCCTTCAGCGTGTCCTGGGTCTTCCCCGGGGCCGAGTGTGAAGCGGCTGGGATGAGAATCAGCTCTTCCAAATCTGAGGCCATGGTTCTCGACCGGAAAAAGGTGGTTTATACAGTTACTTTACTTTACTAAAATAATTTACTAAAAAAGGAAGACATGGCAGTATTTTATCTCACAATTTAGGCTTCAAAATGCACAGAATCAGTGAGAAAAGCAGAAAACACAGCTCTCGTGGTGAGACAGGTGTTTCACGAGTATCATACCAACCAAAAAGCCAATTAGGAGCGAGAAGGTAACGCCCTTTAGCAGTGCTGTCAATCAAACCTGTTACTAATGTAGCGGGAGTGATGTCGGGGAAAGAAGGCGCTTGATTTGTCAAAAAAGTGAATTAAAAACACCAGGATCATGTAGAGCAGGTTAATACGAACATTTAAGACCAAAAAGGGGACACAGTTTTTCAATAGAGAGTGAATTGAAGCCAGAGTCGATGGAGCTGGAAGCGCTCGCATTCTCACTTCTATTTGTAACATAGTGGCTAGCACTTTAGCTATGTCCAACGGCAAGGACGCAGAATACAGTACTCTGATTGGACCATGTACCAAAACACGTCACAAAATACTTTTTACTTCATTCGTCGTATTCAGTATTCTGTAACGACATACACCTTCACAGTACTCGCCGCACCACTGCTAGCATGTACGTATATATAGATGTGCACATGTATAGTGGTGTTATATTGACCTACATCAGTGGTTACGGGGGGAGGGCTTCTTATTCTTCTGTAAAATAGGTCTCTCATTTCTGTTTCGAGCGTCAGAGTCGATGTGGAGATAAGCTGATCGTTGAGCTGATTGAGTCGTGCTGACAAAGAAATGTCCAAATAGTGAAGACGCAACACAGGAAAGAGACTTTACATAACAAGTTAAACTCTGTGCTGAATGACAGTGTTGTTCAGCAGACAATGGGTGGGCGTGGCCTTGGATGGGTGTGGTGTGTGGATGGGCGTGGCCTTTGGTGGGTGTGGCCTGTGGGAGGGCGTGGCCTGTGTGTTATAAAGATCCCATATAATTACACTCAAAGGCTTCAGTTTCTTGTTTATAAGAGCAGACGTTAGTTATTTGGGAAAAGTTTTGCTGCTAAAATCTGATATAAAATAGTGCTGAGTTGCGTAAAATGTTCAAAAATCATGTGACCAACGAGTCGACTAGGGATGGGACAATAAACAATAATACACAGAGACAGAGAGAGAGAGAAAGACACAGAGACAGAGAGAAACAAAGACAAAGAGACAGAGAGAGAGACAAAGACACAGAGACAGAGAGAGAGACACAGAGACAGAGAGAGAGAGAAAGACACAGAGACAGAGAGAAACAAAAACACAGAGACAGAGAGAGAGACAAAGACACAGAGACAGAGAGAGAGACACAGAGACAGAGAGAGAGAGAAATACACAGAGACAGAGAGAAACAAAGACAAAGAGACAGAGAGAGAGAGATAAAGACACAGAGAGAGAGAGACAAAGACACAGAGACAAAGACACAGAGACAGAGAGTGAGAAACAGAGAGCGATAAAGACAGAGAAAGAGAGAGAAAAACAGAGAGAGAGACAGAAATGCAGACAAAATGCAGATATTTTTGGCCTGTCGGACTCTTCATGTCCTTGTGACCTACTGACAAATCACAGCCTAATTTGTAAAACATCCAAATCCCAAAGTCACTCGGTTTGTTCACACTTTTCATGCAACTTTATATAAATAAAATAAATGTGTGATTGTGTAAGTCTAAACATGGCACCACATCCCCCGTGTGGTACATTAGGTAGAGAGATAGAGAGGAACACAAAGAGACAGAGAGAGAGAGAGACCAAGAGACACAAAGAGACAGAGAGAGAGACAGAGAGACACAAAGAGACAGAGAGAGAGACAGAGAGACACAAAGATACAGAGAGAGAGACCGAGAGACATAAAGAGACAGAGAGAGACACACAAAGAGACAGAGAGACACAAAGATACAGAGAGAGAGACCGAGAGACACAAAGAGACAGCGAGAGAGACACAAAGATATAGAGAGGCAGAGAGAGACACAAAGAGACAGAGAGAGAGACAGAGAAACACAAAGAGACAGAGAGAGGCAGAGAGAAACAAAGAGAGAGACGGATACAGAGAGATGGAGAAAGGACAGAGACCAAGAGAGCAAGAGAGAGCGAGAGAGAGACAAAGACACAGAGAGAGACACAAAGAGACAGAGAGAGGGACAGAGAGACACAAAGAGACAGAGAGAGAGAGTCGGAGAGAGACAAAGAGAGAGACGGATACGGAGAGATGGAGAAAGGACGGAGACCAAGAGAGCGAGAGACAGACACAGAGAGACAAAGAGACAGAAAGAGAGGCAGACAGAGACACAAAGAGACAGAGAGAGAGACACAAAGAGAAAGATGGAGACCGAGAGAGAGATGGAGAAGGGACGGAGACAGAGAGAGAGAGACAAGAGAGAGAGGGACAAAGAGAGAGAGACAGAGAGAGAGACAGAGCGATAGAGACAGGAAAGACAAAGAGAGAGAGAGACGGAGACAGAGAGAGAGAGATGGAGACAGAGATGGCGTCTCTTCCCTGATGTGGGTAGAGTAGGTAGAGACAAGGAGACACAAACAGAGACACAGAGAGACAGAGAAAGAGAGAAAAAAGGACAAAGAGAGAGAGGAAGATGAAGAGAGATGAAGAGAGACGGAGACAGAGAGAGACAGAAGAGACATGTTTTTGTACATTTAAACTTGTACTCTTAAAGTACATGTTTAAATGTATTTTAAGAGTAAAAAATAAAAGTGAAACTACATAAAATGACATAACCGCTGTTTGTACAGGTCTAAACATGGCGTCTTGTGTGGTTGGGAGCCGCCTGTGATACCGGCTCTTTACCGTCGGCTCTGTGATATCGGCTGTGATATGTGTGGTGTAGTAGGGAGCCGCCTGTGGTATCGGCTCTTTACGTCTTCAGTGTGTGGTGTAGTAGGGAGCAGCCTGTGGTATCGGCTCTTTACGTCTTCAGTGTGTGGTGTAGTAGGGAGCCGCCTGTGATATCGGCTCTTTACGTCTTCAGTGTGTGGTGTAGTAGGGAGCCGCCTGTGGTATCGGCTCTTTACGTCTTCAGTGTGTGATGTAGTAGGGAGCCGCCTGTGATATCGGCTCTTTACGTGTGAAACTAAAGCTCGCGCGCGCTCTGCTTGCCCCAGTTTCCTCGAGGATTCTCACAGGGATCACCTTCGCAGATAAAACTGGTTTAGAATAATAGCGCCCCGGGGTGCGCTGGGTGACCTAATTTCAGCCGTGGATGCGCAGAGGTCTTTTGTGGCGCACACAGACAGACGCAGACAAGCGGAGCGCCTCGTGTTTGCACAAGCCGCAGTTCTTGACCTACATTCGCAGCAGAGGCTCAGCCAATCAGCCAATCCTCTGCGATATTTTGGCTTTTCGCAAACACAGACACACGGGGGGCTGCAGCGGAGGAGAAAGGAAACGTGAGGCCAGAGGAGGAGGGGCCCCGGAGTCACGCTGAGCACCGCCCCCTCCGCACGTGCCGCCGCTGACAGCCCGAGATCGTGAGCGGAGGTGAGGAGGTGTCACTCTGTCCAATAAACACCGGCCTGGTACAATAACCTCTTTACTGTAGACCTGGTTTACAAATGTGTTCTTAGGTTTTTGTTCATAAAAATGATCTAAATATATGTGATTTGTTGAGAAAAGAGGCTGGAAACAAGAATTTGAGACGTTTGAGTGACTAAAAAGAGAAGAATTTGAGGCGACATGATGCAGTCCTGTCATAAAATAAAAGGTCGAGTTTACAGAACAAAACAGTTTGAAAATATTTGAGGAATTTATTTGGAAAAACAGGTAAGAGCTGTTTGAAAAAGTCCCCAGGTCCAGGTCACTCGTAGGACTGTGAGTTTTGAAAGACAAATGTATTTTACTGCTGTAAAAATATTATTCCATATTTTCATAAAAATAAATAAAATTTTAATAAAATAAAAGATAAAACCCACTTTATATTATTAAAGTGGAAGAAGTACAGAGAGAGAGAAAGAGAGAGAGACAGACAGACAGAGAGAAAGAGACAGAGAGAGAGAGAGAGAGAGAGAAAGAGACAGAGAGAGGGACAGAGAGAGACAGGGAAAGACAAAGAGACAGAAAGAGAGACAGACAGACAGAGAGAGAGAGAGAGAAAGAGAGACAGAGAGAGAGAAAAAGACAGAGAGAGACAAAGACAGACAGAGAGAGAGACAAAGAGACAGAAAGACAGACAGAGACAGAGAGAGACAGAGAAAGAAACAGAGAGAGACAGACAGAGAGAATGAGACAGTAACAGAGAGAGAAAGAGGAGAGACGACGGAGACTGACAGAAGAGAGAGACGAGGAGAGAGAGACAGAGAGAGAGACAGAGAGAAAGAGACAGAGAGAGAGAGAGAGAGAGAGAGAAAGAGAGGAGACAAAAAGAGAGAGAGAGAGAGAGACAGAGAAAGATGAGAGAGAGAGACAAAGAGACAGAACAGAGAAGAGAGAGTTAAACTGTCACTTAAGTAAAAGTACAGACACTGGAGCAAAAAAAATACTCAAGTAAAAATAAAGTATCACATGAAAAAAATCTACTTGACTAAAACTATTAAAGCACATGTTTAAAAATGTACTTTAAGAGTAAAAAAGTAAAAGTATTTTCACATATTTCAGTGATTTTGATGCTAAAGGGAGAAGAATTTGAGATGTTTGACCGACTAAATGGAGCATTTTTGGACTGGAACTAAACTCGGCCTCCTCCTGGACGTAAGTGGGTTTGACCTACATGTTTTCTGTAATATTTAAAGGCACAGATGAAAAGATTTACCAAAAAAAATGTTTTAAATTGTTTTTTCTTGTTGTAGATTGGGATTTGAGCACTTGGACTGGCAACCATCTTGTACACTGTGGTTCAGAGAAATAAAAAAAAATAAAAAAAATAATATCTGAAGGTTATTTGCTGGGAAATTAAAAAAGTATAACCTTGCCTCTCCACAGACCTGACTCTTCTTTGGGCTTTAGGTCTTTTGGCTTTTAATATCCAACAGTATGACATAAAAACACACGTAGGTCTGTGCAGAATGTTCTGATTTATCCTTTGAACTTCCTATTTCCGTGGATTCTTGCAGATGATGTGTGACCCCCAGAAAGTTACGCACTATAGCTTTAAAACGTCACATGATTCATTTATTTATTTTATTTATTTATTTGACTGGGACAATGTGTATTAATGAACAGACATGAAACAGCACATTACTCATTGCACAAATACACTTATTGCACCAAACAGAATATTGCACATTTCCTTCATTACACAATCCTCATTCTCTCAGTCAGTTTGGTCCATTTATTCTCGACTGTTACATTCTACACCACCTCCTTCATATTCTGCCCAAATATGTCTCTATGGAACAGTTAAAATCACATTGTTACTATAGATGAAGCATGTTTGATTTGACCATAACCAGTTTTTTTTATTTGATGTTCTCCTTTAGTGCTGGTGGAGGGAGTGTAGAACCTTGTAAATTAGACACACTTTTTTAAGTTTGATCATGTTGTTAAAGTCTAATAGTCTCTGCTTTTTCAGAACGTGACAGTGATGGTAGTTTTTTTTTTTATCAGGTATTTTTAGGCGTCTTTTACAGAGGTTTTCGATGGTTTTGAGTGTTGTCGGACAAGAAACCACAGAGTTAAACAATAATCTATGTGGGAGATGAAGCAGAAGGAGGTTTTAGCAGCGCTCGGGTTTAAGTTATTCCGGATGTGGCGCAAATTTTGATTATTGAGACACTTTTAAAGGACAATGTTGGGTCCAGGATGACTCCAAGATATTTAAATTCAGATCAAGTTCTTCACCGTTGAGAAAGACATTGGATTGTTTTAGTTTGACAAGAGGCACGAGTCCTTAAGGCAGTACGCACCGACGATAAGGCAGCTGTGAGGTTCATTGTGTATTTGTAAAAGTCTTGCGTCAGACTTTGGACTGTGACGTCAGAGGCGGAGATAATATTTGTGTTATTTTCGCTTAATGGCATTGAGATATTACTGCGTTTGTACTGACACACTTTGAGTCAAAACACGACGAAGACGAGAGAAAAAAACGCCTCCGAAAGTCCCTCGTGTTTCGTCTGAGTCTTATCTGAAGAATGTGGCGGCGGCGGCGGCGGTGGCGAGTAGCACTGATCAACACGTCAATGGATCGATGGGCGAGTTCAGACGCAGGGTGAACGGACACAGACTCTGACTCTGAATTCACAACGAAAACCAGAGATTCAAGATGATTACGTAACCATAGCAACGCGCTGAACTATTTAACAGGTCGGAAATAAAGTCCAGAGCGGTGTAATGTTGACTTGAAGTAGGACTGCAAGAGCGACCGCCACAGGGATAGGGCGTTTGTCCGCTGATCGGGAGGTTGCCGGTTCAAATCCCGCGCTTAATAACATAATTGTGAACAGAACTAAAAAGATCATGATCAAAACCTACTATTTAAACTCATCACCAAAGAGTATTAGCCAAATCCTTTACTTTGGGTGACCGTTGCTCAGTTGGTAGAGTGTTTGTCCAGCGATCTGAAGGTTGCTGGTTCAAAAAAATCATTGGTCAAGTGGGCAAGACACATGTGACAATAAATAACCCAAAAAAGACATAAAATAATAAACCAAATAAGATAAGATAAGCCTTGATTAGTCCCACAGTGGGGAAATTCCAGAAGATCGACAGTTCCCTGACCGGGAATCGAACCCGGGCCGCGGCGGTGAGAGCGCCGAATCCTAGCCACTAGACCATCAAGGAATGAAAATGATATCACAAAACCTACAATTTAAACTCATCCCCAAAGAGTATTGGCTAAAGTCTTATGTTTGGGGCGACAGTGGCTCAATTGGTAGAGTGTTTGTCCAGTGATCTGAAGGTTGCTGGTTTGAATCCTGCTCTTAAAAACATCATTGATTGAGCAGTTAAAACACACATGACAACAGAACCACAAAAAACAAGACATTTAAAGACATAAATCCCACTCTTTTTAAAAACGTCATTGGTCAAGAGCAGGACACACGACAAGAACAGAACCAAATGAAAATGATGTCACAAAACCTACAATTTAAACTCATCCCCAAAGAGTTTCAGCTCAGGTCTTATGTTCAGCTGGTTGAGTGTTTGTCCAGTGATCAGAAGGTTGGTGGTTCAAATCCGGGTCTAGACATGAGAACATCGTTGGTTGACCCACAGGTTGGCAGCGCGATTCCCACAGCTCCCACAGATGAATGCTGTTGTTGTGTCCTTGGGCAAGACACTTAACCCACCTTGCCCCCAGTGTGAGTGAATGTGTGTGTGTATGTGTGTGTGAATGTGTGTGTGTATGTGTGCGTTTCCTTGATGTAAAGAGCTTTGAGCGACTTGAAGGTGGAAAAGTGCTGTATAAAATTCCAGTCAAAATCACAATTTGAATGGACACAATTTCCTCCACAAACAACGAAATCTCTGGTCTTATTCTGCGTAAAAGCTGCTGACGATGTAGTTTAGATCTGACATCTTCAAGGCTCATCAAGGAAACACTCACACATTCACTCACTCATTCACACACCGGTGCACACAGACGCTGGGGACGAGGTGGGTTCAGTGTCTTACCAAAGGCGTTCATTTGTGGGAGCTGGAATCGCACCGTCAACCTGTGGATCGGCGGCTCTGACGGCTCATGTTACAGCCCCAGACTTGAGCTCTAGTGGGTTTTGTGTGTGTTTGAATCCCCCTTTCCCTGCGTAATCCTGCCTGTGTGACCCTCGCTGGTGATTGGACGACTGTTTTCGCACCTGTCCAATCCCGCGTCTCACCTGCAGCCGCCTCCCCCCCGTTTAAAGAGATCCAGCTCACGTGCTCCTCTGTGGACAGTCTGCCATTTTGTCACTAATGTGGAAGTGTCTCTGTGCTTCTTTGTCGTGTCATTTGTTCAGCTAAAACTAGTCAAACCGTCTGATCTTGTCGATTTGAGCCGTAACGATGTATAAGACGTATAATCATAAGCTCCTCCCTTGTTTTATGTCATTCAAACACAGAGAGAGTCAGTATCACCTTAGACGAACAGGTATGTCCAAAAAAAGTAGGACTAGAACCAGTAAAACTCATTGTGTCATTGTGTTTCTGTTCGAGGGTCAGTGTGTGGAACAGCCTTGATGATAAATTAAGCTGCTCCTACACAATAGAAGCATTAAAAAGATACAATTTTTGAAAACGACAGGACTCAGGATTCATGTGAACTGCCGTGGTTTGTAGTTTTTCTTTGGCACATGCTGCTTTTCTTTGAATTCTTGTGCGTTATTATTAAAAAGTGTGAGGTTTTACTGTATAAGTCATTTTTACTTGAGCCTAAACCCTTTCGGTCATGATACAAATGTTCTGTACAGCCTTATAAAAGCGGAATAATGTTTCAGTTTGAATGTAATGACCGAATAAAATACTGCATAATAATAATGTATTTGTAAAAGTAGTTTCTTAGTTTGTCCTTTGTCCCTCTTTTGTTTAAACCTCTCACATTACCGTCTGTTTAAATATTTAGACCCTTTGTTTTGTTCAACTTTTACATTCCTCTTCATTAAACTACCTCTTTATTTGACCATTTTCTTGTCGATCCCGTTTAGTCGTTACCTCCCGAACCCGAGACGAGCTGAGTCGAAACAGCTCAACCAGTGACGTTTATGATGAGAGCGGGATTCGAACCGACAACCCTTCAGCTCAGTGGACAAACGCTTGTACCAGTTGTGGTTCTTGTGTTAGTTTCTCAGTTGATACTTGAGTCTTTTTCTCTTCTCTTGTGTATGTCCCACTTTAAAAACATAAATAATAAATAATAAAAATAATCGTAATGTCCAAAAAAAAAAAAAAAAAAAAAAAAAAAAAAAAAAAAAGACAAAAGCAACAGTGACGTGGTGCTGCTCTGCTACTCACTACTTCATATATATTTTTATGTAATACTTAAAGTGTCATTGTAGTTTGGACCAGTTGAACCACACGTCGCACTGAAGGAGTCAAACGCACTGGACAAATTTCCCCGTGAAGACATGATTTTGCTTTTTTTTTTTTAGCTACGTCCATTTATTTATACAGTCTGATATAATTACAATCAGGGCTACAACTTCCTGTTTATAAGTCATATTTTCAGGTCTTTTTTCAGTTCAAAGTACATTCTGACAAGACTTCTGCCATCATAGGAACGATATATCTGTCATATATCAGCACTGATATTTTACTTAAATATATCAGTTACTGATTTTAATAAGCGATAAGTTACTATTTTAATAAGCGAAAAGTTAATTTGTAAATTCACTACAGCTTCACGTACATTTAGTTTGTTCTATAGATTCTGAAAGTGTAATATCGGTATCAGCTTAAAAGAACTAGAGAAACTGGAGGATTTAAAGTTGTGCTGTTGCGTATTGTTCACAAAATGTTGGATCTGGGTTGGAATATGTTAGAAGCTGGACATTTTTGAGATTTAACAGTGTTTTAAGCCGTTTTGTTCTCTATGATTCTCCCAGGACTTGGTTATAAAAAGTGCTACTATTAATGTGGAAAATCACTCGCTAATGTCTAAAGAGAGACATAACAGAACCTTGAGAGCATTACAGAGAACAAAGTGGCTTAAAACACTGATAAAATCTCAAAAATGTCCAGCTTCTAAAGTATTCCAACCCAAATCCAACACTTTGTGAACAATACGCAGCAGCTCGTCTTTAAATACTGCAGTTTCTATTGTTCTATTAAGGTTCTGTTATATATTTATGTTACGGTTTGAAAATCTCATACTAATCGACACTAAAACTAGTACTCAGTACTCAATACTGATTCTGACACCACGATGATGATAATAATAATAGACATTAGAATGTGATTTTCAACATTAAATGGTAGAACTTTGTTTTATAATAGACCTGGGAGAATTATAGAGACAAAATGTCTTAAAAAAAACTGCTGAAATCTCAAAAATCTCAGGTTTCCAAAATATTCCCACCCAAATCCAACACTTTCTGAATAATCTGCAGCAGCTCGTCCTTAAAAGCTCCAGTTTGTATTGTTCTGTTGAAGCTTAGAATAATCTTGAGCTGTGTAAGACACATAGACGAGTATAAACCCATGGACCACTATGAACCTACTGGAAAATCACATTATATGATAATGATAATGATAATTTTATTTGTTTCAGACATTTCTGACTTCAGTCCACAAAGCAAATCAAAGTGCATAAAGTCTGAAAAAGGAAATAGGCAGAAGCCTGAACTTATTACGCCTCCACCTTTTGTACCAAACATAAGGAGCTGCTACACTGAACAGTGTTACACTATAAACAAAAAACAAAAAAGAAGCAAAAAAGCATCATTCAGCATTCAACATATGAGGTTATGATTTTCTTTTTGAACAAACTTTTGAAACGGCTCAAAGTTCTACAGTCTTTAATATTATCGTCTGACCTGTTCCAAACATTTACTCCAGCAGCTGAAATGCTGTTTTACATTTGTTCTGACATGTGTTTTTTTAAATACATCATGGCCTCGAAGATTATAAGCACAATCTCGTTTTTTAAACAGATCTTGAATATGAGATGGTAGTAGTTCATTCTTAATTTTATACAAAAATTGTGCCGTTCTACAATCTACGAGGTCATTGAATTTCATTGTGTTTTTTTGGATAAAGAATTCATTTGTATGAGCCCGATAAGAGGCTTTATTCACAAGTCGCATTGCTCGTTTTTGGACAACTGCAGTATGAGAGGTATTTGTTTGATACGTGTTTCCCCTCCACACAGTAGGTCATGTGTTTCCTCACACCTCCACACAGTAGGTCATGTAGGGGAGTATCAATGAACTATACAAAATGTTTTTTCATTCAAACATTCTTTATAATTGCTAAGGATTTGCATAATTTTGTCTTTATAAATTATAAATAAAATTATATTGTCTAAAGAAGGAGTGTTTTTTTTTTATTATGAATGTCTTAAAACACTATTAAAACCTTTAAAATGTCCAGCTTCCAAAATATTCCCACCCAAATCCAACACTTTCTGAATAATCTGCAGCAGCACCACCTTTAATGCTCCAGTTTCTATTCTGTTAAGGCTTTAGAATGATCTTGAGCTGTACAAGACACATAGACGAGTATAAACCCATGGACCACTATGAACCTACTGGAAAATCACATTATATTGTCTAAACAAAGAGTTTTTTTAATATTAATGTCTTAAAACACTATAAAAACCTTAAAAATGTCCAGCTTCTAAAATATTCCCACCCAAATCTAACACTTTCTGAACAACCTGCACCAGCTCGTCCTTAAAAGCTCCAGTTTCTTTTGTCTAAACCTCACATTTCTCTGCTTGTCCCTCCAGAGTGAGCGCTCTGTCTCCACTCGCCCATCTCCGCCTCCCTCCGCGGCTCCTCGTCGAGCCCTGTCGCTTCATTAGCATAAAATGTGTGTCAGTAGGGCAGCTCGAGCTCACATGCCATGCGCACATGCTCTGGAGCTTTCAGGCAGCATTCCACTGTCGGACCAGCTCAGTGCTCGGTCTCCACGCGGCTCTCCCGTCCAATCACAGCCCGGGAACGCGTAAAAAACAAAAAAAAACGGAGAGAAAAACGGGGTGGGGGTGTGTGGAGAGAGGGGGGGCAAAGAGGTGGATGAAGTGTTCAGAGCGTGACAGAAAGAGAGAGAGAGAGAGCAAACAGATAGACATCAACAAACAGGCGGTTAAAAGGACGCACAGAGAGACAAGGGAGAAAAAAAAACGGTCACATTTTCAAGGCACCTGAAAACGTGCGCGCTATTTTCGGACTCGTGGCTCTTATTGATGACGGGTGGGGGGTGTGTTTAAACTACTTCCACCGTTGTCATGTTTTGGTGACTGTACATGGCACGCAGCTGTACGCCTCGGGTCCTCTTGTAATCCAGAGAGAAGCGCCTTTTACGCGTTTGGCACAGGTTACCCAACTGCGCGCAACACACAGTCTCTTTCACTCCTTGGAGACCGCTTGGATTCGCGTTCAAATCCACTCTTTTCTTTCGTTTTTTGTGGGGTTTTCTTCGCGTTTGGCCGGATTTTGTCCACTTCAATGCCCTGCGCGCAACGCTACTCCCGCTTTTTGGACACTTTCTCCCCGCCTTGGCAGTTCACAGTTCTTTCACCGGTTTCAACCAAACTCCTCGGTGTCAGGCAAAAGAAGCAAGTCTAGATTTTTTCAAAAACACAAAAACGACTCACTGAGATCGCCCTGTAATTAACCAACAACGATTTGCAGCTGAGCAGAACCTACAGACCATGGACAACAGCCCCGGAGGTGGTGAGTTGGCTCAAATTCGCATATAAACGCATGTAAATGGTGGAGAATTGCATGTTGGGATTGTAATGTAATTAAATGTGATGTTGCTTGGTGCTGCAGGTGCCAATACATGTATAATGAACTGGGCTATAGGTCACTGGCGCAGATCTTTGGTCATATTACGCACGGGGTTATATTTGGAGCAGGTCGCCCTTTACGCACAGTTTTGGCACATGCGCAGGTATCATTTTAAATAGCTTTGTTCTGAGCTGTTTAAATATGGTTTGTGCATTAACTTTGGCTTTTATATGTATGCAGTTCGTTTTGGTTTAAATGCAGCAGAAAAAAAGTTGGAAATGCTGTGTTTTTGACGCGTTTCATCCTCCAAAATCAATGTAAATTGTCAGTCAGTGCTGTTTGTGGTTATACGAGACGCATCTATGTGTGTTATCTTATCTGTGTTACCATGTCACGTCTCCAAACGCGTTTTCAGGGTGTCATTAGGGACTCCTCCTCCTCAGGAAGCCTATAGACATACCGTCCCATGCACGTTCTGTCCATGTAAACAGACTCACGTGAAGCAGAGCCGAGTCCTAGGATGCCCTCGCGTTCTGAGATCTGAGCACGTTTTGCCACCCCCAGCTTTTAAATGTAGCCTATATTTTATACTGTACGCACGTGTTTGTGTTGGATTGACATCGGGGACACACCCACAGTTGTAAAGTCCAATGGTGCATGACCGATATGTTTTGGATATGGGCTGATTGCAAACTTAACAGGACAAGCTTGATGAACTTGGCAATGAAAGCGCACAGCAGCCCACGCCCACGCAGTCAAAATAAGCGCCTGGAGCCAACTGTTGCTGCCTCGGGGTGCAGAGCGCAGTTGAAAATACGCCCTTTAAACTTTTTTTTAGGGAGGATTCCTCAGAAAGACTTGAATGAATGGTTCCTCCAAACATTTCCCGTTAACTCCATGACTCATGCGCCCACTGTGAGTCTGTAAACATCACTTATGCCTCTGACCTACCGCAGAGGTGGCGCACATTTCAGCACAGTCATTGCGTTTTGTCTGTTCACCCCGCGCGCCACGGGAAGTCTTCATAATTTAAGCAATCACGCGCCTTCTTCACCTCCTTTTCTGTTTTTTCTCTGGTTCAAAATGCGTGCCTCACCCCGCCTTTGCGCGTAAAGCACGTGTACCAGCCTCGTCATCCACGTGCGGCGCATGATTCGGAAGCGCCACCTCCCCTCCAGCTCTCCTCCAACCTCCCTCCACCCTCCATCAGCGAGCACGGGGATCCCTCTGCGCGCGCGGCTCTTCTTGAGTGAGAGATTGGTCAGTGGGTCACAGAGGGTGAGCAGAGGCACGAGGCAGCCCTCTCCTCGCGCTCTGGTGTCTAAACCTGCAGGAGACATGTTTCCAACACAGATTATGACAAGGACTGGATTCCCCAAAGCCGTTTTTGGTACACTGCAGCTCGTGGTTCACATGGCAATTAAAGCAATGCCATGAAACTGTTCAGAATTGACATTATAACAAGCTGTATTATTTTATTACATGGCAACTGGAAAACAATTTGATTTAAACTTCATCTTTTGCTATAGATCAGACCTGGACGAATGAGGGATTACACAGATATTTTATTACATGCTTTATTAATTGTTTTACTCTTAAAAAAGGCACATTTACATGCAATTTCGAATACAATTTAACGCAATATTATGCAAAATAATTTTAAAACATCAGAGTAATTTAATCCTTTAAACTTAATCAAAAACCAGGTGTTGTCCCGTTGACCTTCTGACCTAAAATCCTCATTGTTGCTCCATTTCTGTCTCCACTGGTTTAATCTGTGTCCAGTGCCATTGTGGCGAATGAGCTTAATACATTGTGATGCCGGAGCCGTAACCGGAGCCGTATGTGCGTGACAGACGAGCACACGCGAGCCTGGAATTAAAAATAAAAACCTCTTCACGCGATAAACACGATACATCCATGGTGACGGGACACGTTTAATATGTTATACATGTGAAGAGCTGGATGAAATGAGGACTAAACCGGGACTAAACCAGGTCTAAAACAGGTCTGAACCAGGATTAGGATATCAAAACTAAACCAGGACTAATCCAGAGCTAAAAATAGGACTAACCAGGACTAGACCAGGACTAAACCCGACCTGCCACATCACCAGGTAATAAATAATGCTAATAATGATAATGGTCCATTTTGTGCCATAAAACTGCCTCTCTCCAGATCCATGTTTACTTCTCTGTCTATAAAACTTCACCGAGGGAAACACGTGAGACTAAACACACTCCAACCACTGCCATTTAAATGACTTTATGCCACCAGGACTGAACCAGGACTGAACCAGGACTGAACCAGGACTGAACCAGAACTAATTTAGGGCTGAAACAGCACCAAGACCCAGAACCAGGACTCAAGAAACAAGACCGAGAACTCCGACTCGACTACAACTGAGAACCCCGACTAAACCAGAACAGAATTAGAAATAAAAACCAGGACTCAACCAGAACTCGATCAGAACTTTCTAAGTAAACTTGTGACTCAGTGCAGCCGGTTCACGTGTCCGGACACTCGGAGGCACGCTGTTAAAGTCTCGCATGAATGAACTTTGGGCGGCTCCCCTCTCCATATATGACATTGCCGTTGTATGTAGCTGCATGTTACAGAGGAGGGAGGGGCTGGGTGAGGTTTTCCCATCGAGGGGGGAGTGTGTATGTGTGTGTTGTGTTGGTTCACATGCGGCGGTCACATGTTGTCCTGCATGACTTGACAGAAGGGCCAGTATATTCCCAGAGCTTAGTCTGGCATCGCCTCAGAACGGATTCTAGGAAACGGCTACAGGTGGTTCACTGGGATCGGAATGTTTTATCCCAACAGGAGCGAGTGCGGGAGTGGAAAGAGGGATCGGCCATATACACAAAAAGCTTTACGTAATATCGAAGCAGGATAAAAGCTGATTTTGTTTAACTTATAAACACCAAAATATGATGATAATACTTTATATTAAAGGTCCTGTATTGCACAAAATAGACTTTTTTGTCATAATGCCGTTACGCCCTCAAAAACAGACCTGGAGTTGTTTGAAATAACTTTATTATTAGTCTGTTTACGTCTCCAAAGCTGGAAACGCTCTGTTCCACCTTGTGATGTCACGACGTGGTAGTTTTAAACACGTGTGAATGAAACAAAACACAACTCCAGGTCTGTTTGTGACGAGGAAACGACATTATATCAGAAAATAGTGCAACACGGGCCCTTTAAGTTCGCAGGGAGAACATTTTTAAATAAAAGTCACTCTGCAAAGATTAAAACGCAGCTGCTAAACATGTCAAATCAGATTAAGTTCACAAAATTAACAAAGAAAAACGTTAAACCGACACAGTGAACGATGCACGTGCTTCTCACTACGGCGTTTAAAGGGACGGTCCAGCTTTAACGTGATGTAATCCGACGTGTGTTGATGTCAGGTTATCAGTTTTGTTTTCAGCTTTAAATCTAATTGCATTTCACTTATGACAATAATAACTATTAGAGTTAATTCAACCACATGAAAAGCAGTGATGTTGTTTTAGTATCAGCCATGTAATAAAACAAACCTGGGCGTGCTCTGGGAGAATGCAGATGAGGTTAGATCAGGTCATTTCTGGTCTTAAGTAGGAGCAGTATTCAAAAAGTAATGTATAGAAACTAAAATCTGTAATGTTTTATAGATATTTACATGGAAACTTTGCAAATTGAAATTGTGCACCACAGATATGCTCCGTGATATGAGGGGAGTAGATCTGTGATTTCAGATTTAATAATGGGATTTGGGTCAAAGTTTATATTTTAAACGCTTTGAGAAGACTGAAATATGAACTTATAATCTCTGACACGTTTCAGAACATGGTTTTTTAAGGATCTAAACTACAGGGTTGGCAGTTTTTATGCAGAAAAAGACCCAAAGGAGACACAGGGACATCTCAGAACATGTTTGTGCAGATCTAAACTACAGCGTTTGCAGTTTTTTATGGACATGTATAGGATATTTTGTTGGTTTTGGAGGAAATTATGGCACCTCAGAATTTGTTGATTGGGTTGATTTTACTTTTGATTATTCTCGATTGGTTTTAGTCGGTGTGAGTTGGTCGGGTTAATTAATAGTTGTGAGGGTGTGGTCTCCATGTGTTGCCGTTAGCTGCAGCACATGTTCATATAGAGGAAACTCCACCAGTGTTGTAAGGTTAAGCCTGTGATGCTGCCTCACCCCTCACTCACCCCTCACTCACCCCTCACTCACCCCTCACTCACCCCTCACACATGTTTTGCATGTTTCTTGAGGACTTCACGTAGACTTTTCCCGACTTTATGCTCAAGCAAACCTATATTTTAACCCATAACTTCAGATTAATCACAGTCAAATCCAAATCGTTATCTGAATGGACACAATTAGTACATAGCAAAGTGTTTAAAAGGTCAACTTTGAACACAATCCCAGTATTAAAACACAAATTTGTAATTGCAACGTTTGTCTGAAGAACCCCAATTCGATATTTCTCCCAAATCGTTTATCCCGGCTTTAAACCATGTTGCAATCTAAAAATAACATAATTACAACACAGAGAGCTCCTTTTTGTCCCCACAGTTGCAGCAGGTCTCCATGTAGCGAGCGTGTGCAGCTCTGAGTCCCCACAACGTGCTAACTACCCGCCCACACACGCACTCTGACTGACAGCAGGCAAACGGGCCGCTCGGCTCTGACACGTGTGAGCCGAACAGAGGGAGCGGAGGTATTAAGCGGGCACTAAACCACAGCTAAACACAAAACGCACGTGGACTTTGAAGGAGACGAGGCCAAAGGGAGGGAAGAGTCAAGGTCTGCACACTTAGGTCCTACACAGGCCCGTCTGCGCACGAGTCCGCACGTCTGGGCTTTAAACAATCGTATCTGCACCTGTCATTTGGTTAAAGTTTTACATAATCCATTGCTGAAACCGTGTGCAAATGAAACTATTTTCTTAGGTCTGTCAGGGTCGAAACTAGGTCTCAGCGTGGACTTAACCAGGATTTAAACAGGACTTAAACAGGACTTAAACAGGACTAAATATGGGGCAGGTGATTATAAAAATGATAAGATCTTAACCAGACCCAAGCCAGTACTGAAAGACTTGACCAGGAAATGGGTCTAAACTGGGTCTACAAAATGATAAAACAAAAGTCTTGACTAAACAATGTCAAAATGAGGGACAAAGCAAGTCTAAGATGGTACAAAACCAGGTCTGAACCAGGACTAAACCTAATTTCAGACTAAACCAGGACTAAACCAGGACTAAACCAGGTCTAATTTCAGACTAAACCACTTCACTAACGCAAGTTCAGAACTATAACCAAACCAAGGACAGTGTAGTTAGCCCCTCCCTGCAGACAGATATAAGGCAGTGGTCACCGGCATCTGATCAGAACTGAAGACCTGGACGAGCAGCGAAACGTCTTCACTCCTTCGACGATTTGTCCAGTTGACAGATTTGAACTTGTCTTTTGGTACAGATCCAGAACTGCCCATTTAACCAGACAAAAGTAAATCTGACTCCATTCTAACTTTAGTCCCCCGGTGTCCCTGTCCCTCACGCTGACCCCTCTGCCGACCCTTCGCTCTTTAGACCACCTCGTTCTGGGCCCGTGACCCATTAGGCAGTGCAGCCTTTGGCCCATAACCCGAAACTGTAATACGGGCCAGACGGCAGCCTCGTCCCGTCATCGCCACACGAGGCAGTGACGCACTTTATGAATGAATAATGCACCGTTTGAGCCCACGAAGGAGAACGCACTGGAGATGTGACACACTGAACGGAGGGGAACGCTGTCAGATGGAGAGCAGGGTGCTGTTTGCATTAAAGCTGCACTGTGGAACTTTTCCGGGGGGGAGGCTCCTGCTGTTGTTTCGAATATTCCACAGAGGCATTAACAGTTGCGTTCTCATTTCTCAGTTTCTTGTCACTAGATATCTGACACACTAAACGCATGGGAACGCTGCCAGACGGAGACAAGGGCGTTTGTTTTTTTCATTAAAGCTGCACAGTGGAACTTTTCTGGTTGTTGTTTTACCCACAGTGCTCCACAGTTGCATTGACGTGATGTACAAGTTGCATTTATTAGATTAAAAGTGTTTTATTGCTCAAAAATACCAAGTAAAGCATGAAATATTCCACAGATGTGACCTGTAACTTGGCCTATAGTTGCACCAAATATCTGCTTGTTTCCATGGCGATAAGGAAGTTGTACTACTCGCGACAAAATTAAAAACTTGAACACTAAACCGACACAACTTTAATAACTTCCTGAGTTGTTGTAAAACTGGCTGAACCTGCTTCTTGTCAAATATTTTAAAATCTTTGACTCATTGTCCCACCGGGAGGACGCGGGACACGCCGGAGGAGCTGGAGGACATGTCTGGGGTGAGGGAAGTCTGGGGGTCCCTGCTTTAGACAGCTGCCTCAGAAGAAAATGGATGATGACTCATTGTTTGTATGGGTCGTGCAATTTCAAATAAACAATATTAATGCTGCAAAATTGATCGTGATACTAAAATTTCGATACCGAGGAATGGACTCGATACCGATTCCGATACCACAGAGATTTCTTCAGACGATACACTGCGATTTCCCACATTTGTTTTCTTAATGTTTAAATAATTCCACTTCTATTCCCGTCCTGTTTTGGTCCCGATTCAGTCTCTGTTGGTCTTATATTCCGGCACAGTTTGGTTTAAATTTAACAGAAGTTATTGTGCAAAAACATGATAAAAAAAACTCTTGCTATCGAATCTCCCGCAGCCTCATAATGACTGTCTTTTCTTTGGGGTTTTTGTGTGCGGCCCCACGTGATGTGAGCTGTGAAACATGTGACATCGCCTATTTTCCCTCATTGATACAATATTGAAAAGATGTCAACGTGACCGCCGCTCGTTTAACCTTACGCGCAATTTCTCAGTAGGAATGCTCTTAAAGGTCCCCCCCCCCCCCTCCTCCTCCCTCCTCCATGTGCATATCGCTGTAGTCATAGCATTTAAAAGTGTCTCTCCTCCTCCTCCTCCTCCTCCTCTTCTATCTCTCCGTCTCCCTCCCTCGCTCCAAACGTGATCTGGCTCTTTGTTATTGCTCTGCTGTTGTATACACGGGACTGCGCCAAAGCTAGCCGTGTGAGGCAGCCGGGGAACTATGTCAAGGGTCCATGTGAGAAGCTGGTCAGGTGGCAGTCGGATAGAGAGAGAGAGAGACGAGAGGAGAGGAGGAGGAGGAGGAGGAAGAGGAGGGAGCTGAGAACGAGAGCGAGGGAGCTGGCTTCAGAGCATGTCTATTGCACGATTAATCTAGTTTTGAATGCACTGGCGAATATGTTGTTGTTTTGGTTCGAATCTAGGGCCAAATCGTAAAACCAACACAAAACTGCACAATATTCATCATAAAAACACAATTCTTGATATGTTTTCTCATTAAAAACACAGTATATTTGCAGTATTTCAGAAATATTGTCTTGATGTTCTTGAAAAGTGAATTTATTCTAAAAAAAAATCTAAGTTTTCCAGAACATGGTGATGATTTACAGGGTCTTATGTGTTTCCAAGTGCAGATATTTGCTTAAAAAATACATTTATTCTATTATTTTGTGTTTCTATAAAGATGGTTTTCAGTGGTATTTGCAGAGTTTGAGTTTCTGGGTTAGACCGAGTTTATTTTTAGTTTTCAGAACAGTCTCTCCCTTTTTAGTGTTAAGTCCTGTTTTTTGTGTCTAGACCTGTTTAAATCCTGGTTAAAATCCAGTTCAGTTCATTTTTTTGAGTCCCCACATTTAAAAAAAAAAAAAAAAAAAGTGAGATGATTTCATGTATTTATTTATTTTCTAGCAGCTTTCTGTCAGATGAGTCCCGGTTCAGTCCATTATTGCTGGCTGAGATCCGGCACGAGGCTGGATTACAGAAAAGAGGGTTGGAGAGGAGGGAGAGAGTTGAGTGGCGGATACAGGGGTGGAGGGAGGGCGGAGGGAGGAGGGGGAGGAGCCAGTGCACGTGAGGGGCGGGGTCAGATCCAGGGGAACATTGACTGAAAACAAGAGCCTGCGTCTGCTGCTGTAGTGGAGCTGCTGATGGATTTCACATTATCAGAGCTTCAGCGCCGTGTTTACCACAAACAAAAAGTACAACGAGGAACGATTCGGATTTAGGCGGCGAAACGGAAAAACAGACACACTTCAAAATAATAAAAAATGTGAAGTCGAATATAATGTTGAATATGGCTGATTTGAATGATTAGATTTAGAATGAGAAAATATGTAAAGCAGGACTGGACCAAGGACTGGACCAGGACTGGACCAGGACTGGACCAGGACTGGACCAGGACTGGACCAGGACTGGACCAAGGACTGGACCAAGGACTGGACCAAGGACTGGACCAAGGACTGGACCAAGGACTAGAGGAAGGACTAGAGGAAGGACTAGAGCAGAGACTAGAACCAGGAGTAGAGGAAGGACTAGAGCAGGGACTGGACCAAGGACTAGACCAAGGACTAGACCAAGGACTAGACCAAGGACTAGACCAAGGACTAGACCGGGTACTAGACCGGGTACTAGACCGGGTACTAGACCGGGTACTAGACCGGGTACTAGACCGGGTACTGGACCAGAGACTAGACCAGAGACCAGAGACTAGACCAGAGACTAGACCAGAGACTAGACCAGAGACTAGACCAGAGACCAGAGACTAGACCAGAGACTAGACCAGAGACTAGACCAGAGACTAGACCAGAGACTAGACCAAGTACTAGACCAAGTACTAGACCAAGTACTAGACCAAGTACTAGACCAAGGACTAGAGCAGCGGCTGGAACAGGGACTAGACCAAGGATTAAACAAAAAATGCAAAACTTAACATCTACATGAGCAGGATTCCACAATAACTAAAAAAAAATAATTAAAAATTCCCCAAAACAAATGGCTCTAGTTCAGTGGTAAATGCTTCTAAATTCTTGTATTGCGTTACACATCCATATGAAGGTGTGCACCAGCTCATAAAGTGGCACTGCCCTAGTTAATATCTCAAATGCATCACCAATTCCTCGTAATTCGGCCGAGCCTCCAGTCCATTGTTATCACAACCTGTATTTACATTATGAAGCAGGTCAAATGAAACGCCGCACCACAGATTTTCAGTTGGGACAGGTTCGTGTTTTCAAATGACAGAACTTTGGCAAATGTGTTCAAAATATTTATCAAAGAAGAGATTAAAGATGTGAAGCGGGTCGACACGGTTCACGGTTCAGTGTTGTTTCATTTTAGTTTGTTTTGAATGCTCTGTCGAGGTTTTGTTTTTGTGGATGTGAGCCAAGTTTAAGATCAACCAGTGAATCAAAACTTTTGCCAACAGCACAATGGTGACAGTGGCAAAAAGAAAGAAGTGGTCCAAGCCCTCGTTTCTTTGGTCCAAGCCCTCGTTTCTTTAGTTTATAATTTACTTTACTATTTTGTTAATGGTTTTGAGTAAACCATTCATCAATAAAAGTCTAAACTAAATAAAGATTAACCATAATCACCCAAACATTTACGTCATCCAACCCAACAAAATGGTGAAGGGACGGCAAAACAACAAGGACTGAAGCTGGACTGAAGCAGGAACCATCTGGCAATGAATGAAACTAGGAATTAACCATGAAGTAAACTAAACCATGAAGTAAATTCTTGTGTATTAAATTAACCAGGATTTAACCAGAACAGCCTCTTTAGTCGAGTCCCCCACAGTTTGGACCTCTGCTCCGCTCGATATGTTGTTACTGTGTTTCTGTGGCTTCCTGCCAAAAAGTCAGTGAATAAAAGTAGGCCAGCCACTGCTCCACTTCACTCTCACGTTTCACTATTGTCGTTTCTCTAAAGTCGAGCTTCAGATCAATGTTAGAAAGTCCTTTTTTTTTTGTATTGACAGGAGAAAAATACATAACTCCCAACTATTTTTGTCGGTTAGGTTCTAAAAACGACCTAAATACTAAACATTTTATAGTGTTATGTTAGAGATGAGTGGCATAGTGGGTTTGAGTGTTTGCCCTGTAACTGGAGGGTAGTTTTTAGAGTTACATTGATGGTCAAAATTGTTGCTGACTATTGTGAACCAGGACTGATCCAGTTCCAAATTAGGGCCAAACAAGGACGAGGACTAGACAAGGACTAGATCAGGACTAAGCCAGGACTGAACCAAATAAGGACTCAGCCAAGGACCAGGACTAGACCGGCACTTAACCGGCCCTAAACGGTACTAAATCCAGACGAAACCAGGATCAAACCAGGACTAAATCAGCACTAACTAAACTAGGACCAAATGCAGTATAATAAGTCAAATTGTATTGCATGTATCTGTATTTGAGTGGATATTTGGTATTTGTTTAAATGTACTAAGGGTACATTGTCTCTCTCTGCCCAGGTGGAGTGATCCTGTACGCTGGCTCGTCAGGCAGCGCCAGCCCCAGCCCTGGCAGTCCCTCCAGCGGGTACCAGACCCAGTCCCCCTCCTGCCACTCCCAGCCCTCTTCACCCGAGGGAGGGGTGTCTTTCCAGGAGATCGGAGCCCTGAAACAGCAGCCATCGCAGAGGGGGGAGCAAGGGGGAGGAGCCACGCCCAAAATGGTCTTTCAGTTTCCTGAAGTCAACAATGCCCCTGTTGGCCAGATTTCCAACGCACCATCTGGGAACTACAGCCACCCCCCTGCAGCTAAAAAGCAGTGCACTTTCAGCGGTACCTTCACCAGTAAGTCCCACTCGTATTTATCAGTGTTATTCAGCCACATTCTCCATTATAATAAGACAATGTTTTTATTATGTGGGGGGAAAATGGTTTTGTCAGTCACCCCTCTGTATATCACTTCTGGGAGTATTTTTTTCTTACAATATTGTACATTCTATTTCATTCAAAGCTGAAGTAAAAACAGTGCTACTTAACTACAGTTTTGGCTGGACCATCCACCCCAGAGCAAGGTCTAAACCAGGTCTAAACCAGGTCTAAACCAGGTCTAAACCAGGTCTAAACCAGGTCTAAACCAGGTCTAAACCAGGTCTAAACCAGGTCGAAACCAGGTCGAAACCAGGTCGAAACCAGGTCGAAACCAGGTCAAAATCAGGTTGAAATTAGGTTGAAACCAGGTCCAAACCAGGTCAAATACTAGGACTATACTAGTACGATACTAGTACGATACTAGGACTATACCTAGACTATCCCGGGACTGAACCAGGTCTAAAGTGTCTGTACTCCTTTGCCTTACAGAGACTGGAGGGATGGTGCTGCTGTGTAAAGTTTGTGGGGACATCGCGTCAGGGTTCCACTATGGAGTCCACGCATGTGAAGGCTGCAAGGTGAGAACAAAAACCTTATTATTTTACTATAGTTAGATTAGATTACTATAATAATCTATTATAGTAGATTAAAGCTGTACTGCGTTATAATATGATTAGACAAAACCAATGTTTGCATAAATCTTACCCTTTTTGTCCCTCTCGTGCTCCTGTTGTAGGGTTTCTTCCGGCGCAGTATTCAGCAGAACATCCACTACAAGATGTGTGTGAAGAACGAGAACTGTTTGATCATGAGGATGAACCGGAACCGCTGTCAGCACTGTCGCTTTAAGAAGTGCCTCTCTGTGGGCATGTCCCGGGACGGTGAGTGGAGACACGCTACTAGCTAAACATGCTAACAGGGCCCTGACAAGAAGCAGATAAGAGTCAATCAAATGACCAGTATTCAGTCTCAAAATATACTTACAAAGCTGCATTCACTCCAACACGAGCAGCATCAAAATTCAGACTAAAAACTCAGGAAAAACTGAGATTAAACCTGGGACTAAACCTGGGACTAAACCTGGGACTAAACCAGGGACTAAACCGGGGACTAAACCGGGGACTAAGCCAGGACTAAACCGGGACTAAACCGGGGACTAAACCTGGGAAACGGGACTAAACGGGAACTAAACCAGTACTCATGGATTTTGAAATATTTTTGCATTTTCTAATATTTAAACACTTCATAAAAATGTACCATTACTGCAACTAACACTATAAAAACAGCGCAGGTTTATGTGAATTACATTATTATCAGACAAACAATTTCCTAATTACCCAAAATGTGAAAAATCTCAACCTGATTTTTGCTTTAATTTAAACCAAGCTGCAAACCCTTTCCTTACACGTATATCTGCGACATAACACTTCTTCCTCTTGTGCTGTGGACGTCAGGTCGATCTCAAACCTGGGCTCAAATTTATGCAGGTTTAGCAAGATGGGACAAAATGTTCCACTAGTGAAACCAGGTTAGCCCCCCTCTCCCTCCGTCTCTCCCTCCGTCTCTCCCTCCATCTCTCCCTCTCTCTCAGGGAATTGCCTCCTTTCCTTGTCTTACCCCTTCTCTCCTTCCCGTGTCCCTCCTCTTCCTGATTTATGGTCGGAGCATCCACATCGGCTCCGTAGTCATCCGTCATGCCAAAAATAGTTTATATTGGGAAATTGGGGCACATACTTTTGGAGATGGCCTGGTGTGATATAGACATTGACAACGAGCTGGTGGGGACAGTCTGTGCCGGCCTTATTAATAATTAATCCACATGATGTTTACTTTAAATTTGAATAAAAAGGCTGCGGCTTCAGTGTACGTGGTCCCAGGGGAGGGGCCGCGGCGGCGTGCTCATAAATCACAGGCGTTTCTGGAGCAAACATTTTTAGTTGACCCAAAAAAGCCCAAATGCAGGTGAAAAATGGCTAATGCCGAGCCAAGCAGGTTTTAGCGAACGAGGAGAAAATCTAAAAAGAGGTTTATGACAACAACTTTGAACTTTGAATCCGTGTCCCTTTTTGTTCACTTAACTATTAATCTGCACTACGCAACTTTTCTGGAAGATGTCGGGGCTGCCACCTGCTTGTCTCCATGGCGATGTTATTGCGTTTGCCTGGAATTTTCCACAGTATGGCGTTTAAACTTGTGGATCAAGCGTTTACACAGTGCCATACTGTGGAACAGCGGGAAAGTTACATAGTGCACCTTTAGCGATTGTCAGTTTGATTTAGATATTTGTTGCTAAAGAACCAACACAAAACTGAAGTATAATTGGAGTTTTAATTGCTTCATTAAGTCAAATTTTGCAGATTTGTACAGTTGTTTTTATGCCAGATGCCCTCCCAAATCAGCGCTGTAGCCTGGCTCAATGGCACCAGCTGCTTGTCAACATGGAGATAGATAATCTTAATGCCGTTCTGTGGAACATGCCAGCAAAGCAATAACAATCTCCATGGAGACGAGCAGGTGGTGACAGACCCTCCACCAGAAAAGTTCCATAGTGGCCCTTTAATGACATCACATGGGGGCTGCTGACCCAGTGGCCTAGTTGCAGTGACAGGAGGAGGAGGAGGAGAGGGGCTGGAGGAAGAAGAAGAGGAGGAGGAGGAGGAAGAGTTGCTGCAGAGGCTATAAATAGGGCTGTCAGCCAGAGGAGGTGCAGCGGTGAAGGGGGGAGGGGACCAGGAGGCAAGAGCTCGATAGTGTGAAGAAAAGTGTCGGATATATCACGTTTTATTGGGGGATTTTAAATCAAAATGGTGGAGTATGTGAATACTGAAAAAGCACAATAGATTTTTTTGTCTTATAAATCATCATTATAGACTGTGATTAAACCGCAGGAAACCAAGTACAAAGACTGAACTAGAACTAGAACATGGACTAGGGCATGGTCTAGAACGTGGACTGGAACATGGACTAGAACATGGACTAGAACCTGAACTAAAACAGGGACTAGGACATGGGCTAGAACAGGGACTAAAAACTGGACTAAATGCAGAAATCAACTAAAAATAGGAATAGATTAGAGCTGGGACTAGAGCTAGTATAAAATTAGGACAAAATTAGGACTAAACTTGGTCTAGACCAGGACTGGACCAGGATTAAAGTATAACACACAATTTAACTAACACTAAACCTGAACTAAACCTAAACTGGGACTAAACCAGGATCAAAGTCTGAAATCGGGACTAAACCAGGTCTAACCCGATACCTATCCCAAATGAGGATGCAGTACATTATAAGCCACCGAGTCACATCGTTACTTCAGTATCCTAGTTCCATAAACAGCTGTGAAGCCCAAACGATGTCAGGGTTCGTGATGGGAGCGTTGTTAATCCTGCAGATTAAAGCGATCGCGTCAGATGAAGAGAGAGAGTTACAGATGGCCAGTTTAAAAGACAAGCTGCCAGTGTCAAAGTGGATCCACTGCCAAAACACAGCACTGTGAGACCCATTCAGTAAGAAACGGATTACAATGGAGTGGTCCCATTTACCCTCTACCCCATTCAAACATGTTGGTGAGAGGTCATCTTGTCTTCTTCAATATAAAATCATGGGCCCTGTAATTATAATGTCAAAGTACACCTCGTTTATCTGAGGAATAGTCAGCACATTCGTCTGCTAGTCGTGTTTAGCGTGTTATCAGTGACATCCACCTACTGTCTGAGCCTAACCCCCTAACCTCTGACCCCTAAACCCTAACCTACTGCCTGATCTTTAAATATTATTGGGTTTTAGCTGACTCACACTAAAAAGAATAGAGGTAAAATTGGACAGGAAGTAGTGACGCTAACAGTGAGGTTGGCCTCCTTTGGGATGGGTATTGGGTTAGACCTGGTTTAGTCCCAATTTCAGATTTTAATCCTGCTTTAGTCCCAGTTTAGGTTTAGTCCAGTCCTCTTGGTCAAGTCTTGGTCCAGTTGGTCCCAGTCCTGGTCCAGTCCTGTCCAGTCCTGGTCCAGTTGGTCCAGTCCTGGTCCAGTCCGAGTTCAGTGTTGTTCTTGGTTTTTCCCGTGTACAGCTCTGTTTATACATCAAATATCCCATTTCTCAACCACGTTTTACAGACTTGGTATTTATGTGGGGAAAAAAATCGAAATGGAGGATTTAAACCCAAACCCTCTCTCTTCTTGTCCCTCAGCTGTGCGATTCGGCCGTATCCCCAAACGCGAGAAACAGCGCCTCCTGGATGAGATGCAGAGTTACATGAACAGTCTGAACGAGTCCGCCACAGTCGAGATGGACCTGTCCCCGACTCCAGACACGCCCTGCAGCCCCGCTTCCCAACAACAACCCCTCAACGACCCTATCCCGCAATCCTACCGCCTCCTCCCAAGCACCCAGGACGAAAAACCGGTCCTCAAGATGTCGCCCAACAACCACAGCACTTTTCACACCAGCCCGGAGCAGAACCAGTCCATTGCGACCACTCAGACGTTGCATCAGGAGCAGCAGCCGCCGTCGAACTACCAACAGATCTGCCCCAAAATCGAGAATACGTCCAGCGCGGATATCGATAATGGGAACTACGGCTATCACGGCCAGTGTCCAGTGACCGGCAGCATCGCGCCCCAGCCATATCCAACCAATCACAACAGCTTTGAGACGCAAAACCAGACGACGTGTCCATGGAAGCTCCACGCAGGGGCGAAAGTGCTGGTAAGTCACGCATTTCAGGTTTTACATCAAGTAAATATGTATATTATTTAACATTTCGCTCCCAGTCTTTGTCCTAAAAAAAATATTGGGAGGATCATTAATGTCTTAAGTAAAGTTAAAGGCGCTGTACTAGATCACATGTGTCTGTGCTGCAGCAAGACAAATTTAGCTAAAATAAACTGGAAAAAATCAAGTACAGGACCTTTTACTAAAGATAATAATTTAGCTAACCCTTTTCTCCGTTCTTCAGGCGTGTCCTCTGAACTCGTGCCCCGTGGCTCCGGCCGGTCGCTCCAGTCAGGAGGTGTGGGAGTCTTTCTCTCAGTGCTTCACTCCGGCCGTTAAAGAGGTGGTGGAATTCGCCAAGAGCATCCCCGGCTTCCAGACCCTGAGCCAACACGACCAGGTCATGCTGCTCAAGTCCGGCACTTTTCAGGTACAGAAAACCAACCAAAACATTATGATCTTTATTAGTGTGTCTTTTTAAACACGTGGGTTGACTAACAAAAGAGACAAGTTGATTTGGAATAAGTTTACGGAATGATGGACACAACTAAACTGTAAAGCCAAACGGAAGATCCAAATCTCCAACTTCCACAAACTAGGATGCATTAAATTGGGATTAAACTGGGATAAAACCTGGAACTAAATCTGGATTAAACCATTAATCTTGGCTGCAACTAACAGTTACTTTAGACCTGGTTTAGGACTGGTTTAGAAACTGGTTTGGACCTGATTTAGAAACTGGTTTGGACCTTGTTTTAGACCTGGTTTAGTCCTAGATTAGACAGAGATTATTCCTGGTTTAGCTCTTATAGGGTGTAGAGTAATCATTGTCCACCAAACAGTCTTCCAGTACTAAAATATTTAATTGGATGTAAACCAAGTTTAAGCTGAGTTTTAAAAAACAAAAAAAAAATACGACTTAACCAGGACTAAATCAAGACAGAACAAGATCTAAACAAGGACTAAACCATTACAATAGTTGGTCTAATCCTGCCCTGAGCTATACAACGACTCACAAATGAACCAAGACCAAACCTAGACTTAATCTAAGCCTTGAATCAGTTCTATAGTAGGTCCAAAGATCAAACCAAGTCATCAAAATTGATTACGCACTCTTTTCTGTCTCACCTTATGACCCACTTAAAAACACTGACCTACATACACATAACCCCAATGCAGCACCTGACTCTCCCTTTACTTCTTCAGGTTTTGATGGTGAGGTTTTGCTCCCTGTTTGACCCCAAAGAGCGAACGGTGACCTTCCTGAACGGGCAGACGTACGCTCTGTCGTCTCTGCGTGCTCTGGGCATGGGCTCGCTGCTCGACGCCATGTTTGACTTCAGCGAGAAGCTCGGCTCGATGGGACTGGAGCCCGACGAGATGGCGCTGTTTATGGCTGTGGTGCTGGTGTCGGCAGGTACGACCGGTTTTGTGTTTTTTGTTTACTCTAATCCTTCCATTGCAATGAAACTAAATGGAAAAAGCTTTTGGCCTTTTGACTGGTATAACTAATCGTCCGAGCTTTAGGATAGGTTTATTTACGGAAAGTGTAATGTGGTAGTTATGTGACAGGTCCACATGTGGAGACACTAGAGTAGCTTACAAACTGTTCCATTTAGGGTTGCAAGATTAATCGCAATTTGCAAATCCGCAGCTTTTCAAATAACAAACCCAAACAACAATATCCTAGCTTTTTCTGCACAAAAAACGCTAATCATGTAGTTTATATCTGTACAAACATGTTCTGAAATGTGATTCTTGCATTATTTAAAGCCTAAATTGCAATGCTTGTCAGGAAAAATTTGATATATTTTTTTACATCAATACATTCCAGTACTAACCAATCCTTTCTTCGTATTTCAGACCGTTCTGGCATCGTTGACACCGGAGCCGTGGAGCAGCTTCAGGAGAACTTAATAAAAGCCCTGCGCTCCCTCATCACCAGACGTCGCCCGGACGACAGCACCCTCTTCCCCAAACTGTTGCTACGGCTACCTGACCTCCGCACCCTTAACAACCAACACTCGGACAAGCTCCTCGCCTTCCGCATCGACCCTTGAACTCAAAAAAACAAAACACAAACTGAACTAAAAACATGGGCCTAGTGAAGATTTGGAAGTACGGCAGCAAAGTGTAACTTTGCTTCCCGATTCCAGTCTGAACCAAGCCACCGACTGTCCCGTGCATGTTGGGGCAGTAGTGGTAGGAAAAAGCTATGGACGTTGAACCAGTGATGCAGTGGTAAAGGGGACTCGAACTCACGCACTCCGCCCGAAAATGCTTCCAAAAACTGTGCTCTTCCTTTGGGTGGTGCGAGACTGGCCTCCTTGGTCCAAAACAGACACGAACTAAAGCAAATTTGGAAGCACAACCTCCCTATACAGAATTATATATGTACAAAATATGTTTTATTAATGTATATTCATGCTCTGAGTGTGACGCGCACCTTTCCGTACATATTGACTATTCGATTCAGTGATTTTCAAACTGTTTGTACAAGTATCTACAAGAAAATACTGTGTTTCTTGGGCACCAATAGATTTGCAAGTCTTGTATTGAAAAATGTGTCAAATCTGGATCTAAACCGATTCGACATATGGTTTCTGCTTTGATTCACGTAAATTGACGTAACGAGACCATTTTACTGGTCGTATTTGGCTCTGAAAGTCTCATAATGTTTGAATTTTTATTTATACCAAGCTGTTCTGCACTGGTCTTGGTCGATATCAGCAGATACTTAAAGCTACAGTATCGAAATCGGTAACTGGAAAAGCTGGATCGCTGCCTAGTCATAAACTTTCAATTGCTCAAAAATGCACTAAACGGGAACAGGAACTTGCAAATAACTTGAATATAAGCCGTCAACGTTGCGCCACAGTTTGAGAAGCACTGGATTCTTATCATGGCAATATCAATGTGTAACTCACTGTATGGAGGATGCTTTCTTTGTACATGTCCTTAATAATAATAATTATATAAGCTATTTTCACATGTCATCCTGTGGAATTATCTTTATTGAAAATCACCCATTTGTGATTGAGTTATGTATAACATTTTTAAGAAATGAAAGTACGTTGCATTGTATTTGTATGCAGTAATCAGGGAGAAAACTACGTGGTCATTTTCGACCATATATCTGACATGAGGTGTTTGAGTTGTACATATAAAACCATTATTCTTGGTTATTACTGTAGATTATCTGTAGAGACGTAGTAATGATTGATTCTATGATGTTGACGTCATGTAGGGGTTTGGACAAAATTAAGCTCTGGAGATGTTTGACAAATATATATATATATATATATGTATGTTATGTCAATAGGCTGTGTTCACGGTCCAGTTTTTTTTTTATAAAGTCGACATTTCAGAGGGACGTGGCTGTTTAAACTGAACTATATTTGAACTCAATGGAGAAATGTGCAAATATTTAACCAGAAATTTGTAACTTACAGTCATGAGAGGACGAAATCTGCCAGTGTTTGTGCTGACGGAGAACACGTTAACCTGACCTTAATAATACAGCGACCAAAAACCAGGTCAAACATCTGCATTTTCAATCTTGAGAAGAAAAATCCATTCCTACAATCTGTCCTCCATTTTTTTAACCGTTACGACGCCACATGAACGCAACCTATTGACTGCATAGATTTGCAGATATTTTGTAAATGTTTCAATGGTGTAGCATACCATTATTAAACGACATTATACCGTAAATCACATCTCTGGTCTTGGGAGTTATGTTCTTGGTACATTTTGACAGTTCTTCCTGCAGGACATATAAGATAGAGCGGTAACCTAGCAACAGCAGCAATCAGCCAATCGCGGCGAAGGACCGAGGACCATTAGAGACCATTACTGACTCCAAAATATCAGTGGACTGTTTAGAAAAGGCTGAAGGTGATATGCAAATGTGAAGAGACACTCGACGAGCAGGAATCCGGTGAGCAAAATTAAAATAATAAAAATGCCACGAGTGAATCCACAGCTCAAAAATGTGGCTTTGAAATGCACTCGGACATATAAGGGAACTACAGGAACCACAGGAGCAGCTGCTTCGGTTTAACAAGGCGCTGTGTTGCCTTGTTAAACCGAAAACTCTCTGTACCACCTCGTGATGTCATCAAGTGGTAAAACAGGAAGTGCCCCGCTGTGTTTTTAAACTTCACACGCCTTTACTAGAATCATTTGGCTAATTCAGACCTGGAATTGTCCGATCTTTACTGAACTCAAGGTAAAAAAGGTAGTGGTTAACTTGAAAACTACCACTTCATGACATCACAAGGTGGAACAGAGCGTTTTAAGCTTTGGAGATGTAGACAGACTAATAAAGTGTTACTCAAACATGTGTGAATGAAACAAAACACAACTCTAGATCAGCTTTTGAGGAGGTAACAGGATTAGAACATGGATTAATGCTCACAAGAGTCAGCTTTGAATAATATTTAAGTAGTTTAAATATCTATATATGCTCATTTCTGGGTATTTTCTTGCATAACGCATACTTATTATTAAAAGCACCATGGACAGTGTAGAATAGTAAGCACCTACTAACATTGTAGTAATATGATATAGTGTTTTTCCTATAATAAATATCAGTTTGTTAGTAGTAGTAGTAGTAGTGATTTCTCTGCATAATAAATACTTAATTAAAGGTCCCATTTGCACTATTGAGGCATCGCAGGGGGTAAAATGAGAGATTCTTTTCACTTTGATTTAAAAATATGCATTAACTATTTAGAAAAGACTATTGGAACTCATACTACTACTGCAAAAAGACTTAAAGTGTTTTCATTTCAAAAATACCAAACAAGTTCCTACATGGTTCATATCTGGAGAAGAATCCCCCATCGCCGCCTTCGCCCACCGCTCCTGACAACCCGCCCCAGAGGAGTTAAAGGGTCAAACACAGAGAACCAATTACCTTGATCTGACCTACATACGCTTAACACGGCGTCCTCAACAAAGTCACTTATATTTTCCTGGATATAAAAAAAAATGGAGGTATTTTTAGTTTTTTTCACCTTGACGTCTGAATTTGAGGCTCACAGCTAAAATATTGTAAGATTAGGGAATTTAAAAGACTAAAAATATCAAATTGGACATGATCACAACATTCATTTCCTGAATTAAAGTATTAGTATTAATTTTCTGTATGTGATTATTTTTCCATGTATTTGAGCAAAAATATATCTTTCCCCAGTAGATATATTGTCTACGCAGCTCTTGGGGTCAATATCAGCCTGAACATGCACTGTCTGGGCGTTTTTGCTGTCCTATAGTCAGGAAGTGCACGTTAGCATGCTAGTTGTTATTAGTTTATAGCTTCATGGCAAAACTCTGCTGTGGAAAGTTGTGAAAAGTGCTTATAAACTCATCGCTGTGCATAGCTAAGAAGAAAAAGATGGTCTGAACGCATAAGGTTAAGTGAGGAACAACTACAAGAATGAACTAGTTTTGTATTTTTCTGTTTTTTGCTGCAGTAAAAATAAGGTACAGCCCCTTTTGAACTTCCTCCTCCTGTTCAGTCCTGTTCTTTCCGCACTAGAAACACCATTACATCCTATTACACATCTGGTCTTATGTTACAGTTGTGATAATACCAAACCTGGGTGAGTCTGGAGTAGATTTTCACAGCATATCCCACTGTGGAAACAATGGTCAAATTCCACGTGACTCATGTGTGCTTTTGACCTATCTTGCAATTGATCCTACCAAAACAAATAAAGTGAAACCACATTTGTTTGGCACAGGAGCTTAAAATGGCTCCCTATTGTTTGAGGGCTTATCCAGTGCATGGTTCAAATGCGTAAAATCCAAAACTACAAAACTTCTAGCCACTTTAAATCAGCATTTTAGCTTTTTGTACCCTGACATGAGATACTATTCCATTTAATTCAATGCTTTTGGGGGATTAAATGAAACGGAAACACTCTATAGCCTGAATCACTTGTGCGTCCTCCTGTGCGTAAAGTTTGGGTGCATCTGAGGACACGAGGAGAAAAAAAGAAAAAAACGCACTTCCCAGAAACGGTCTCACTGCTGGTTTCCATCGAAAGTATTAAGACTACGCAGTTACATATGCGCTTTTATGGGTTTCCAACTGGACTGACGTTGAATCCATAATAAAAATGAAATAGTGCTCTGGTTTTACTACGGCCAAATAGTTTTTCGCCTCGTCATAACACGTCTCCGAGTTGTGCGAAGGCGTGCCATTTTTCGTTCCAACTGTAAACCTTTGCTTATATTTGGGTCATTTGCTTTGCTCCAGCCTATATCCGAGTATGTATATGATGTACCTATGTGGAAGGAGGTAGGTCAGGCTCTTGCGCAATGCCGTTTGGATGAATGATAGTGTGACGCGTGCCAAGTTTATCCACCCAAAAGAGCTCGTGTCCTCATGTGAACTGCGCCGTCGGTTGGTGCAGTGGGGAACGGGGACTTGTGGTTTCCAGAAGGCAGCACACTACACTCACATTATACTAAGGAAGTGCTGGAGTGAAGGGCTCAAGCGCCCCCTGCTGCACACACGCGGAGTTTTGCATTTTGGACTTGTAAAAGGTCCAGTTTTGCAGCGCGTAAAGTTTCTGTGGACCTGATTCTGGCACAAAATACTGGCAAAATCTTGGCTAAGCTTAATTGTAAAGAAGGTAAGACCATATGGTTCAGTTTTAAGTGTTTATAAGTTATGAGGGTTTCTGTTGGTTCCATAACAGCTTATTTATTTGGTTATTGCGCCATCTAGTCACAAAGACAGGAATAGGCAAGACAAGCAGGTTTATTTGTATAGACAAATCATGCACAAGGTAATTCAAAGTGCTTTACAGGATAAGAAACACATTAAAATCACAATGCAAGAAATCAAAACATGAATAATCAAAGATAATCATCATACAATGTATATTAAAAGAGAAAAGTGCAGAATAAAAACTGCAATAGCAACAATAATGAGAGATTATGAAGGAGAAGGATCTTACATATTCAGCCAACTTTAAATATACAGGCTTGTAATGATTTTCTGGAGATGGCGCGTCACCTTCATGCTTCCAAGGAAATAAACAGTTAACCCCGTACTCTGGAACATTCCCCGTGGAGGTTTGATGTCATTCACTGACAGTCTGTCCAGAGGAACAACAGTTCCATGGAAACCTGCAGGAGGCACAACTTCAGGCCAAACAAGTCATGTTTGTCCCTCCAACCATCCAGTCCCCACCCCCGCCAGAACTGTGCACTGGACTCTGCACTGACGCAACAAACTCATGCTCGCCTCAGACTGCTGCATCTGCCTCCAGCCTGCTGCTGTTACATGCCTCAGTACCTCAGTCATGTGTTGTTGTTGTTTTAAATCCATCTATCTGCAGTGCACATGTTTAAATTCTAGTATGTTTACATTTCATCTTAACAATGACAATAATCCTTGAATTTGTGACCCCTTGAACCTTGTGGAGGTGCAAGTCTGACACATGTGTTTCTATGTTTTTGGTGCTATCAAAACTAACAAAATGAACATTTATGCTTTTATTTTTTGGTCTATTTTTGACAAAAAAGCACATACATGTGGCATTAATGAAAAACATAAAACATACATATCCCAAATACATGAAAAAAGACAAAGAGATTCAAAATAATGTTTGTTTGGCAGCTATCAAAGCACTTAAGGCTGTTTAACTGTCCCATATTGACACATGTACCTGTGCTGGATGGGTGTAGTGAGCTTCAATAGTGACACATATACCTGTGCTGGATGGGTGTAGTGAGCTTCAATAGTGACACATATAGTGACACGTCATACACTGTGTGCTGGATGGGTGTAGTGAGCGTCAGTAGTGACACATATACCTGTGCTGGATGGGTGTAGTGAGCGTCAGTAGTGACACATATACCTGTGCTGGATGGGTGTAGTGAGCGTCAGTAGTGACACATATACCTGTGCTGGATGAGTGCAGTGAGCGTCAGTAGTGACACATATACCTGTGCTGGATGTGCTCAGTAGTGACACATATACCTGGGCTGGATGGTGTAGTGAGCGTCAGTAGTGACACATATACCTGTGCTGGATGGGTGTAGTGAGCGTCAGTAGTGACACATGTGTACTGAATGCAGTGTGTGTCATTCTGTTATGTTCAACTTGATTCTACTCTTCATGTTCCATTCAGTTCAACTGTTATGCAACCACAGACAAAACAATGAATAGGCTTTAATTAAATATAAAAATATACCTAAGGTCCTGCCAGGTCATTGTAGTGTTTGGCTCGTTCCAAAATCTCCCAGAGAGTGCTTTTATTTGACATAATCTTACACACCCATCTCACTGAACATTTAACCCCATGTGCCCTGTGTGAATGACTTAACACAGGGATTTTGTTGTTGTTGTTGTTACATATGTTACCTATAGATTATTCTAGAAGGGCTGAGTCCAATACCATTTCAGGTAAATCACATTAATGTAGTAGGTGCAGGTCGTGACTTGTGTTTTGTAATGATCTCAGTGTTAATCTGATTAGTCTGTTTCCAAACAAAACTTACAAAAGCATGATGTCACTGCTTAAGAAAAACAGTAAATAAATAACATATGTTGCATAAAACTAATAATCCTATAGTCTAAAAACGGACTTTATATGTTTTTAATCAAAATTTTCGTCCCGTTTGGAGTAAAATGTTTAACTTCCGGTCAATGTTCTTTTATTTTGAAAAGCACTTCCGGTTGGGGTAAAGCTAACGCACTTGACATCAACAGAGAAGCTAAAAACAAACAACAAACTGCACTTTTTTTGGCGCTGACATTTCTCAAATACACAGATAAGAAGTTTCAGAAGTGTCTAATCGCACACGTCGCTCAGTTAAATTAATTATTAGTATTATTTTTATGTTTGTTAGATGGAAAATAAAAGTACTCCTAAATGTGTATATTAGCATTAGCATAAGTTAAGTTAGCATAAGCAGCTTTCTTTAGGCCAACTGACTTCAGATTGTTCATTTTTTACAGATGTGTTTTGAAAAGAATTAATGAGAAATGTGTTGTCTCTCTCTGACATAATAAACCATGTATTTATTTTCTAAAACTGTTTTAATTCTGTCATCAGATTTGAGCACTGATGGATTCATGAGCAATTGATACACAATTATGATTCTGCAAAGCCAGCAGCCAACTGATCACAGGGCTACTACAAGAATGAAACAAACACAAGTAAGTGAAATGAATGACTAAATGTACTAGGTTTAACAGATCAGAGCACATCTTTTGCTATAACTAAAATGGCAGCATCAACAAAACCTCCTCAGTCTCTAGGTCTCTCCATCACTTATGAAAGGATCTGTTTTGTTCATATGTAATGTTAAGTCTTTCCTCTGGTCACAACAGAGATCACTCCTGATTATGTCCTGACCCCTGTATGTAAACAGATAAGCCTCAGGATGACTGGACTTGTGCATTTAAGTTGCACAATACGGTGAAGTCATTGTTGTTTTATTTCAAACGTAATACATCTCTAGAAACTAAATATATCATTATAATGCTAATAAGTTTAATGCATTTTGTATCTTAATTAAAAATGTAAAGGTCCTATATTACACAAAACCGACTCTTGTGAACTTCAAGGCATATTATAATGTTTCCTCCTCAAAAACAGATCTGAAGTTGTGTTTTGTTTCATTCACATGTTTGAGTAACACTTAATTATTAGTCTGTCTACATCTGCAAAGCTCAAAACGCTCTGTTCCACCTTGTGATGTCATGTACAGGAAGTGCTCCAGTGGGTTTTTTAACTCCATACAACTTCACTAGAATCATTTTAGTAATTTCAGCACTGGAATTGCCAATCTCTACTGAACAAAAGGTAAAAGGAGCTGTTAACTTCAAAACTACCTGCTTACAACATCACAAGGTTACAACAACATAACGAGGCTTAAAGCTCATAAGAGTCAATTATAATCATAATATAGGACCTTAACCTCTATGTTGGTTTTGTCATGAAGTGCTAGTTTTCAAGTTAACATCTCCTTTTACTTTTAGTTCAGTAGAGAGTCCAGGGCTGAAATTCGGGGCTGTATAAGTATATACAGTATATATATAAGCTTAAAAACACAGTGGAGCACTTCCTGTATTACCACATGATGACATCACAAGGTGGAACAGAGTGTTTTCTGTTTAAGAGAAAAACTCAGCCTAAATATGCAGGGTTTGTGTGTTAAACATGTGTGAATGAAACAAGACACAACTCCAGGTCTGTTTGTGATGAGGAAACTACAATGTAACATAGATCAGAAAACAGCGTAATATCGGGCCTTTAAAAGTTCATTTCTGAACATAGACTGTCATGACATTTAATCAGTGCCATTTAAAACACACAGACACACATCAGGTTTATTCATCTGAAATGTGAACTCTCCAAACCACATACTTTTACTGGCCCAAGCCTATTATTACAATCAAACAGTTTGGTCTCAATTCAGTGAAAACTCAAGAGACGTTCTTCGTTTAGTTTCTTTTAAGTTTAACTAGTACATTCAGATTATAATGTATATATTATATCTACATTGTTTTACTTATTGGGTTCAAATATGTTACAGTATTAGTTAATTATCATATTCAGGGATTTCAGTTTCCTGTTCAACATTTGGAGATTTTACCGTTACTTAGATATAGGCCTGTCACGAGAAATATTATACGTACTATAAACAGGTCTAAACCAGGTCTAAACCAGGTCTAAACCACATCTACATCAGGTCTAAACCAGGACTAAACCACATCTACATCAGGTCTAAACCAGGACTAAACCACATCTACATCAGGTCTAAACCAGGACTAAATCAGGAAAAAAACTGGACTAAACTAGGACTAAACCACATCTAAATCAGGTCTAAACCAGGACTAAACCACATCTACATCAGGTCTAAACCAGGACTAAACCACATCTAAATCAGGTCTAAACCAGGACTAAACCAGGATTAAACTAGGACTAAACCAGGACTAAACCAGATCTAAATCAGGTCTAAACCAGGTCTAAACCAGGACTAAACCACGATTAAACTAGGACTAAACCACATCTAAATCAGCTCTAAACCAGGTCTAAACCAGGACTAAACCAGGTTGACTTATTGTTCAATATATGAAGCTGGAACAATATTTTTTGGGGTCAGTATTTATCATGTGTACTTTTTCTTTGCACTTCTGGTATTTTTTTTTTTGGTTATTTTTTGGCTGTATGATAAGATTCAAGCCGTCATTCTGAAACGCACAGATACTGCATTTTTGTCATCCACATCATGTACATATGCAAACAGTACAGTGTCTGTCCACTGACTGGTGTATCTCAGTGCAGTCTACCTCAGTGAGTGGTCTGGGGCCTGTACCTGGACTGTATTTGGTCCTGATTACTCTGAGGATGAGTCTGGATCAGGGTTAGAGGCAGATTAACCACATGGACCAATATAAAGCTGCTCTGTAATCCCTGTACGCAGACACTCACACAGAAGATCCGTGCACTGCTGTACTGCTGACCCTACAGACGAGATATTCTTCACGTATATCCACATCTGACATTCGTTTTGTGGAGTTTCAACCCAACTTAACCAAAATTACTGAAAATCAACCATATTGATCAACGTTTATTTTCAAATTTCAACCCGAAGATTTGAATTTTGAGCGAGTTACGAGCAGCCGGGGTCCAGAAGAGCAACCATGAAGAAGGGAAAGGTAACTGCTGAACGTTCCTCCCAATTTTGTAACAAATCCTTTAGTAATTTCTGTAGAAGTAGAGTGGTTCACCTATGGTTTACAAGGAAGATCCCAAACTAAACATGAATACAACATAGTAACAGTAAAGATTTATATAGGAAAACACATCTTTGGATCTGGGAGGAAATACGTAGTTAATCATTTGGAATATTAGATTTATATTAGATTTAATAGCATGAAAACTTGTCGTATAATGTTCTTAGAGAGGCGTTGTTCAATAGTATCAAGCCTATGTTGCTACTGGTGTCACAATACAAAAATACAGGACTGAAGATTCAGAAATGCTCCTTTTTGAGTAATTGAATGTAATTTTTATATATAAAATAATAATACTTTCTTTGTGTTACCATACGATCTTAAACTAGTTCTGATAAAGCTCAAAATGACACTCGAACTGTTCGGGAAAGCTCAAAGTTTGTCCTGTTAATGTCAGTATCGATACCTGCTTAGACGAGTATCTAGTTTCAATATTGGTTTTAGCATTTTCGATACTTTTGACAACCTTATTTCCATGTTGTGCTGTGTGTGTCTCCTAGTATCCATCTTAACTCGACGCAAACATGGAGACTGCACAGCCTAAATCCTTTACAGAAACAAATCAAGAAGAAATACGTAAACTTCATATGTAAAACTAACAAACACAAGGTTCATATTATTGTGTAAAATGAAGTTAATTTGGAGTTTCGGCTAATTTATGCTCCAACAATTCAGCAGCGATGCATTAAAAAGACAAAACAGTTTATGTTCATGATTGGAAAGGAAAGAACTTAACACTTTACAACTTTAAAACTGGGACTAAAATGTGGAACTTAACCAGGACGAAACCATGATTAAACCCGTCCAGACCCAAACCACGTCTAAACCAGGACTAAAGTATAGAGTATAACTTTATTAGCTAATGGTATATTCTTGGACGTACTAACAGCTACAGTTTCTTAGCAGGTCACAGATGACAACGAGCCCCCCACCTACCAGGAGGCCACAGCCGGTAACGAGCGCAGAGTATACTGGAGAGTCATGTGATGTCATGTTGTGTCTAGCCTGTTTTATATGTTTGCTTGTGTTTCTGGTTGTTTTTTGTAGGGTATTCTGAAATGGAGGCCCAGTTTGCGTGGGATGACAAGGTTATTCGTCAAACTTTCATCAGGAAGGTAAAAAAAACTGAAGCTTTATTAACTGTTAGTTGGGTTTTTGTCAGTTTATATTCAGTCCAAAAGAAGTTGATGGCAAATATGTCGGCTTTGGCAACTTTTCAAGCTAAATATATGAATACCTATAAGTATAAAAGCTTATTTAATGGTATACAGGACCCTTAAACTTACTTACTGACTACTATATATAAAATGTAAAGAACAAAAAGACAACTGAACATTTACACAGACTGGGATTAATGACTAGAAAGAAAAAATCCAAAATGGAGGAAGACTGACAGTACTGGGGACTGGAGGTAAATGTCGATATATCACTGTAAATATAGGAATATAGACTAATTTATGCCACTAAAATACTAACCCAGGAGCAGATTTAAACCACAAAAACTATTCTAAATCTACAATACTGTTAAAAATCATGAGCTGCAGTAAATAAACAGTGAAACACTTTAGCCGTTAGTTTGCATCTGTAATGAGTCAGACTTTATTAAATCAAACTTTTATGGCTTAAATCTGATCATACAGCCACAGAATGTCCCCGTAGCAGTGCAAAGCCCAAAAAATATAGCTCCAGCTTCATATACAGAGCGATGAGTTGATTATAGTGATTACAGTGACAGGCCTATGGAAATGATTTTGAAAAACGGATTTGATTGCAGACCTATCACTATAATCACTGTATCGACTCATTGTTCAGTATATGAAGCTGGGACAGTATATTTTGGGGCTTAGTATTTATTATGTGTACTTTTTCTTAGTAAAAATATGTAGATTCGGGGTGTTTCTGTTGTAATACAAACAGATTTGAACTGTATAAGGTTGAGTAAGTGACTTCTGTGGGTTACTTTTGGTTCAGCTCATGTGTATTTAAAAATGTTTTACTAGGATTATTTTACATTATGTTTTTTGTGTCAGTGGCATAAAGTAGTTTCAATATTATCGTTAATAATTTGTCATATTAACAATCAATAACACTTTTTTTGTATATTTTTTGTGATAATAACCCTATATTATTTGCAAAAGTGTTAGCAGGTTTTATATGTGATAAAACCTGATGGAGACACACAGGGACATGTAGTTCTCTGTGGTAGAGCAGCAGAGCCACATTTGCAAATCACAAAAATTTAATTATTACTATTATTATTAAGTTAATTCGTTTTCAGATTGTTTTGTTATCCCTGGGAATTACTGCATAACTGATGATTACACCTTTTGGGATTGAGTTGAGACGTAAAATGTAACTAGATAGGCTTCGTACAAAGGCAATAAAAGTGACAACAGAATTTCATTCCAATATGGCTGACTTCCTGTTCCTCATAGCGCAGTGCTGCAGTTTAACTTTAGGCTTGTCTCTTGGAACTTGCCTGTTCCCACTCGCAGTTTGTGATCTAATTTGTGGTCTCACTGGTGAATTAGTACCATAGACTGTGTAAAGAAGTGGAATAAATGAGTGTGACGTCACCCACAGCGTCAGCTCCAGTCAAATGAAGCTCATCGAGGCTAGAGCAGTTATAGCGGCTAATTTGGACCCGTGTTCCATATTAGAAATTCTGACCATGAGTATCATAACAACCAAAGAGCCACTCCAGAGCGAGGCTGTTGAAGGTAACACTGTCAACTTTTTGCTAACGCTAGCAGGAGCGACCTCGGCAGCTGATTTGTCTGTTATTAATGTTCATATCTTCAGTTATGGACACAATAGCGAAATAAAGATACCAGAGCGGGTTAATATAAACATTTTAAGACCAAAATGACGAGTCTGACAGCAGCAGTTACAGAGAGAAGGGCCACAGTTTTTCAATAGAAAGTGAATTGGAGCCAGAGTCGAAGGAGCTGGAAGCGCCCTCATTCTCACTTATATTTAGAACATGGTGTTAGCAGGTTAGCTATGTCCATTTATTTATGGGGGGGGGAAAAAAAAGGAGTAATAATAACCTGATCAGGAACAACACCACCCCCTACATTTACTTTGTTACTGTCCCGGGCTGACGATCTCTTTCTGTTCCAGGTGTATGCCATCCTAATGACGCAGTTATTGGTGACAGTTGGGATCGTCTGCCTCTTCACTTTTTGGTGAGTTTTTCTCTCTGATTCCTTCCTGATTCATCTCTGTACATTTGATTGTGATGCTGTGACATAATGTTGTCTCCTTCCATCAGTGAGCCAGTGCGGTACTACATCCAGACCCACCCAGGCCTGTACTCTGCATCTTAGTGAGTAGAGCTTCTTACTACTTCTACTGTTGTATATACACTCAGAAATAAGAATTGGATGAAAGGAACAGTATGTAACATTTTTAACTTAAATATAGACTTGAAAAAAGCATGTTTTTTGTTTTTTTCCACCTGGTTATGTTTATGGCCCTTAAACTTGCGTCCTCACACAGAGCAGGTGCATATCTCCACAAACCTGACTCGCATTTAGTCTGGAGGAGGGCCTCTTCCTGTCCCCTTCCTTTGTTTCCATAGAAATGTGGTACCTTTGGCTATAATCTTCAACAGTATGGTACAAAATGTGAATATCTCCATGAAGAATGTTCTCAGGTCTTTAACTTTCTATTTCCATGGAATCGTACAGGTCACAAACCACCTCCAGAATGTTACATACTGGTCCTTTTATACTTATACTTTAATTTTATTTTTTATATTTCTTTCTGTATAATTAACACTTCTCTTTTCTTTCCAGTCTCATGTTCTTTGCCACATACATCGCTCTGTCCTGCTGTGGAGACCTGAGGTACTGACTTTTTACTAACTGTAAAATATTCTTGTTTTTTTGTTTAAATCATAGTAGTTTCTCATTCTGTGTATTTCTTCTTTTACAGGCGTCAGTTTCCATGGAACGTCATCCTTTTAGTTCTTTTTGTAAGTTTTCATTTCATTATATTATAATTTTAAATGAACTTTTGTGAATCACTCATGACTTACAGTTGTTTTTTTTTGTTTTAAATACAGACTTTGAGCATGGCGTTCATGATGGGATTTATGTCAAGGTAATTCATTACATTTTATTGTTAATCGCAAACAATTAGTCAAGTACAAAATTGCATGGTTAAAAATAACGATATATATATTAAAAAATAGATCAAATATGAATTAATGAATTTTTATTTTGGTTGTTTACATTTTTTTGAAAAAGACAAAACTAAACATTTTTTTCATTAATTACAACCAAAAAAGGATATACAATACAATACTGTAACACAACAAAATCCATTTACTTTAGTCAAAATCTTAAACACAGATGTCTTATGTCATTGTAGATGTTGGACTTATAAATTAAAGTAAATGTTGGTCTTACAAAGTAAAATCACGATGCTCAAACCAGGATCAAATTTAACAAAGGTGAACCCAAATGTTTGCATTTTTTGTGAAATTCTTAAATGTGCATGTGTTTGGTGGTTACACAGTCACATCCAACACTAAACTCAAACTCTATAAAAGCTCACAGTTGGTTATTATATTCACCTTATTCCAGAAGTCGCCGTTACTCCAGTTGTATTATTTTGCATGGAGCTGCCGATCTTGAACATAAATAAGTTCTATAGGGATGACCGAGCTGTTTTAAAGCCTCATGACATGAACTCTGAACATTTACACAAATCAACACCACTTTATATCAGATTTTAGAAGCAAAACATTTCTCAGATTCACCGTTAATCGACAAAAGTGCAGTTTAGAACCATTTAGAGGCATGTCATTATTTAGTGAAATGTCATTATTGTGGGTTACAAGTATCTCATTTGATATTACAGGGTTGCTATTTATAATCCTCAAAATGTAAATGTTTAAACTCTATTAATGTGTCGTGTTTTTCTTTCCTCCAGCTTCTACAACACAAAGTCGGTGCTTTTGTGTTTGGGGATCACAGCCATGGTCTGCTTCTGTGTGACCGTCTTCAGCTTCCAGTCCAGGGTGAGTTTATATCACTTTTATTGTACATTTGAGTACAATAAAAGGCTGTAGTGAACAAAGAAATTCAGCTCAAAACATGTGCTGTCCATCGATTAGTTGATTAAAGGGGGCGTGGCAAAAAATCTCTCAAAACTATTACGTATCTCGATGTATCTAACCCAAACTGCACTCAAAAGACTTCACCTGCAGGGGGAGCTCATGCAGAAACAACTATTTATGCAGAAACAAATCTCTTTAGCCTTCACTGAATCTTTAGGAGTTGTCACGGCTGCACAGTTTGGGTAAAAGAACTAATTTTTCTGACAAGCATTGCGATTGTGATTAGATTTGTGATTTCTGTTTTAATAATAGAATTTCGTTCAAAGAAAAATCGGCAAAAAGACTGAAATCTGAACAAACGAATACAAGAATGGCATTTCAGGACGTGTTTGTGCAGATTTGAACGACAGGGTGTTTTTTTGTGGAGGAAATTATAATACTTAATTTACTGCAGCCTTTGCGATTTGCTAATTGCATTCATTTTTATTTGAATGAAATTATATATATTATTTTGTTTATTAAATATTGGACAGTGCACATTAATCAGCATGTGTTAGTACAGCATGTAAATGTGCCAGAGTTAGCCATGCAAGCTAATGTTAATCAGTAGTCCCATATATTTTAGTTTTTTTTTGTTTTGTTTTTTATTTCCACATGCACCCTTTAAATTTCCACAAAATGTAAAATAAAATACAATCTGTCAACTGGACAAAAAGTTGGTCTAAGTGTGCACTGTGCCTGAGTCCTACTTAGCACAGTCATTCAAGGCCCTAATGAGTGATTTCACACCTATTAGCATCCTGGCTAGCCCTATTGTTTTCTTTGTTCTCTTTGTTCTGGGTCTGAGGGTGGAGTTATAGATGGAGGATAGATCATGTCTAAGGCTCTCTTTCCTGTTCAAGGAAGAATTGTCTTTCCCAACAAACATATCTTCTTTAACTCTCCTCTCAAACCATTTCTTTTCTCTGGCTAAGATCTGTACCTCACTATCTTCAAAGCAGCAGTTAGTGTCTTTGAGATGGAGATAAACAGCAGACTGTGGTCCCGAGCTGCTCTTGGACAGTGTTGGTACATCCTCTTATGGAGTGGCTGTTTATTTTCTCCAATGTAACGCTCACTGCACTCTTCACTACACTGAATGGAGTAGTAGAAACATCTTCACTCCTCCAGCGTTTTGGCCCATTAACACATTTTATTTTTCTTTTGCATCAGACGTGGACGACTGAGGGATTACACAGATTTCCACCAAATGTATAACTTTACAACCCTTTTTTCCAGATTGACGTCACCTCTTGCCAAGGCGTGCTGTTTTCTCTCTTGTATGGTGATGCTTCTCTGCGCCATCACCATCTCCATCGTGGTCCCATTCGGATACGTAAGCCCGCACTTTGTACCCTTACTAAAGGAGCACTGCGTAACTTTTCAGCTCACCTGCTCGTCTCCATGGAGATGTTATAATATATAGAATGGCATAAACGTACCTACTGTATATAGCATTTGTTACTATGGTGTTTTATTGCTCAAAAATGCCTTAAAAATGTGCATTGTTACTAAGAGTGTGGTCACCTCTCCACAGATCTGACCTGTCTATTGGATTTTGAATGAGAAAAAATTGGACCAATGCAATTTAAAGCTAAATATTATCTTAAAAATAGGAAAAAAGTCCTCAAAATGTTGCATATAACAGGAAGCTACATGGAGATTGCTCATTTTAATGCCATAACGTGTAAGATTTTTTAAGATAAACCATTAATATCTCCATGGAGACAAACAGAAAAGTTACGTAGTGCAATTTTACGATGTGAAACCAGGACTGGGAGCGTTCTAGAAGGTTTGAAATAGTTGAGATTAGCCGCAGATCTATGAATGGACCTGGTTGACTTACTGAGGGAGAGTTAATTGGATGGACCAGTCTAAGCCAAACGCTCCGTCATTCTTAAATTAGACTCGTCTTAGCTGTGTTTTGTAATGTTGTTTTTTTAACCTCGCAGGTCCCGTGGTTACATGCCACTTACGCTGTGTTAGGAGCCATATTGTTCACTCTGGTAAGAAATAAACACATGTTAGTTATCTGCTTTAAAATGTAGAATCTGGTCAGTTATTAGAGTGTCTGTGATGAGAAATATCCAAATGTTGAACCTGACTTACTGTATATGAAGCTGTTTTCACACATACCACGTCATTAGGACTAAACTGGCTTAATCAGGACCAAACTCAGACTAGAACAGGACTAAAACAAGTCTACTTCAGCACTAAACGAGGACCAAAACCAGGACAAATGGGTTTGCAGCATAAATGGTTACATAAGGCTCATTTATTTTATTATATCTTATATTTTCAGAAGTTTAGCGACGGGGCAAAAGGTTTTTCTTGTCCAGTTTTCGATTTTATTTTGGTAGAAAAAAATGACTTGCAAATGTTAAAAATCACAATTGCAAATAAACACAAGAGAAAAATCTTTCACTGATTCAAATCTGAAAACGATTTGATCAGGAGCCAATTCAGTTTTCATGAATTGCACAATCCTGCATTAATACTGTGTAACTGTGTAGTTGAGAGACAGGAAGGACAGGAGTGGGATTTAATATGGTTTTTTTCTTCCCACTCCTTTTTGAGCTTAAATAAGAAAAATATGTGAACACTGGCTTCTTGTGTTCATTAATCTGCTCGAAAAAACAAAACAAAAAATGCAAACCACACCCAGAGCTTCAGACATGAGAAGCACGTGTGTGTTTACTCACAGACATGATGGTACTTCCTCACGTAGCTGCTTTAACGTGTCTCTGGGAGTCTCCAGTCCTCTTCAGTACTACTACTACTGCTGCTGCTACTAATAATAATAATACCAATACTACTACTACTACTACTACTACTACTACTAGTAGTAGTACTATTACTACTACTACTGCTGCTGCTACTAATAATACCAGAACTACTACTACTACTTCTACTACTACTACTACCACTGCTACTACTACTACTACTGCTGCTGCTACTACTTCTATTACTACTACTACTACTAATACTTCTACTACTACTACTACTACTACTACTACTACTACTACTACTACTACTTCTACTACTACTACTACTACTACTTCTACCACAACTATTACTATTACTACTACTACTACCACTGCTGGTGCTGCAGCTGCTACTTCTACTACTACCACTACTACTACCACTACTACTACTTCTACTACTACTACTGTCACTGCTACTGCTACTGCTACTACTACTACTACTACTACTACTACTACTATGTCTACCTCTACTACTGCTACTACTAATACTACTACTACTTCTACCACTTTACTACTGCTGCTACTACTACTACTACCACTACTACTACTACTAGTAATAATTGTAGCCACAGTGGCCCTGGGGCAGAGTGATGAATGGGAGGCTGCCAATCTGTGTCTTCAGCCCCTCTGACCAGCACCAACACTCCAACTTTTACACACTCTCACACACAAACACACACAATCACACACACCACATTTGTACTAAGACAATATAAAGATGCTGAAGTCACCGTCTCATTCTTCTTGTGTCAGTTCCTGGCCTTCGATACTCAGATGTTATTGGGGAACAAGCAGTACGCCATCAGCCCAGAGGAGTACATCTTCGCCACACTCAGCATCTACCTGGACATCATCTACCTCTTCAGCTTCATGCTCTCCATCTTTGGAGGAGGACGGGACTGAGGACGTGGACTTGTTCACAGGACACTCAATGCACCAGGCTGAACACAGCCACATTTCAACAACATCCACACAGTTTTTGTTTGTTGGTGTAGCAGGAAATGTAATTTGCAGACGTGGGTTTATTATTGGTTTTATGCCAGATGCCCTACCTGACCCACATCATATTTGGATTACGGACTTGAACTTGTTCCTGTTTTAATTGTTTCATTTACCAGCCATTTCCAAGTTTCTAATGTTCAAAATAATTCATAATTGGCCATATATACGGTAAATCAAGCTAATAACAAATCTGTATATTGTCTATACGTGGATTTATCATTATATTTTGCCAGATGCCCTCCCTGACTCATCCCAGCTCATATATGGACTGTGATTAATGCAAGAATATATATTTTTCAATACATTTCGAGCAGCAGCTATTCCATTCTCTTGCTCCATTTAAGTAACTTGTTAAATAATAATAATAGTAATAGTAATGATGAATTCTTAGCCATATACTGTAAATCATGTTTATTGATGAATCTATTTATAAAGTACTTTTGTATTGTATATATATGTGTGTGTATATACATATATATATTAATCAGTAGTTATATCAATTTCATATTTTTCTACAGAGATTTTTAAACCCAGTAGTAGTACATAAGATCTATGAGTTTTTTAGAGTAAGACGAGTTACTTATTTCATACTAACTGAATAAACTGTGGCCTTTTGTAGAGTAGGATATTATAATATTACATTTGTTAAAAGGTGAAATACACGTACACACTCACTAATGGTTCTAGCTTCATCGTTTGAACACACAGAGCAGTGGTGGGCAAACTACGGCCCGGGGGCCACACACGGCCCATTGGTTTTATTAATCCGGCCCACCGAACATGACTAAATTATGTTAAAATAGGTAAGAGTAAACCTTGTTCAATTTATGTTTCCCCTGTAATGCCAACGTTTCATCAAAAGACGGCGCAGTTCAGCTACATCAGCCTTGTTCATGTGTATTACTCTCTTATTTTCTTTTCAGCCTTTCTGCAAAAATTGAGCTCATCAAAGAAAAGAAAAGCGGATAGTGAGCGCCGAGTGCTTAATACGGAGTGGACAACAAAATATTTTTTCACTGAAGTTCGAGGCTGTGTGCCTAGTATACCAAGAAACTGTTGTGTTTTTCAAAGAGTACAATATCAGCCGCCTCTTTGCTACGAAGCACGCCAACTATGCAACGCAGGAACGGGCGGCTACGGCTCAGAGGTGGGCAGACAATTTACAGATTTAATTAATGCATTTGGAAAACAGTTTGTACAGTCAGCCTTACATATTCAAAGCTTTGCTACATGTTACAGGCCAAATCTCTAATATATATACATAATCTCAGTCTGATCTTAAAATAAAAGCAGTGAAATAACTTTACAGTGTCAATAAATGATTTAACATGACATCACTTTTGTCTTTATCACATGTTAGACAATGTTGTTTTTCCCCTTTTGTTCTACCTCCCAGAATTCAGCATGTTTGGACGTCTCATGTTTTGCCTAGATTGACTGAAGAAACTACAGTTGAGTTGTACAATATGTAGCAAAATTATCAATACCACAATATAGAGTTTCCAAATGAGGGTTTTTTGTAACAGACCAGTGTTTTAGGTGTAAATGAGAATTCATGATATAACCTGCATCAGTATCTCTGTGACTTGTCTGGGTTAATGTATAGTTGTGCACTGTTTCTGTACAAATAAAAAGCATGTCATACCATACTGCGCTATACCATGCCACGTCATATCATACTACATCATACTACACCACACCATACTACACCTTACCATACCACACCATGCCATACTACACCTTACCACACCACACCATACTACACCTTACCACACCACACCATACTACACCTTACCACACCACACCATGCCATACTACACCTTACCATACCACACCATGCCATACTACACCTTACCACACCACACCATACTACATCATACTACACCTTACCATGCCACACCACACCATACTACACCATATCGCACCATACCATGCTGTACCATACAGTACCACACTATACCAACAGACCAGTGTGTCATTTACACACATTTGACATGTTTGTGACGCCTTCTGCATGTTACAGTGTGTGTTGTGCAGCTGATTTAAACAGATTTTGGGATGGAGGACAACAAACACAATCGTTGGATTTAGGAGAACTGGAAACGAGCCCACGGGACAGAAAACAGCGACGAGAGAGCCAATCAGCTTTCAAGGACCTGAGTGATGTCACGGAGAAGTGGGACTGGAAAATCTGTGTAAATCAGCCGCAAGATACGTCACCGTAAGATATCTGAAACATGAAGGTGTAAAAAACACACTGTCTGTTAAAAAGAACCTTTATTTGGAGTAATACTGGAAGATCGAAATGATACAGGCTAAAGAAAAAATATCGCAACAAACTAAATACTTCATCATCTTTATAGAGCCCGAATTTTCTTATTTTGACACAGTTTGAAGTTACTTGTTTTTTGGCACAATGTTAACTGAACTTACATATTAAAATGACATTATTTGATGAAAATAATCCTACATATCAGCCTGTAAATATTGGTAGAGCTTATTGGACTTCTAAACAACTGCACAGTAGCATGCTAGCTAGGTCAGTGTCGCTTTCATTAAAATCTGAAAACATTAAGGAAACAACCTATTAAAATTCAAATAAATTAAAATAAAGACGAGCCAGTTATTTTTATATGTAGAATACTTCAGTTTGTGGTGGTGTTTTAATATATATTATGCCTCAAAATTAGCATTAGCATTAGCATTGAGACACAAACATGTTTCTTTCTGAACACTGAAGTGTCTCTGGTGACATATTCATTTTATTAAATATTTATTAATTTTACCATGACTCGGGCAAAAACCTCATAGATAAGATAAAACTGGACAGGAAGTAATGACGCTAACAGTGAGGTTGGGGGCGCTGTTGTGCTCAGAGTCATGAAAAAACTCATATCGGTCACTCTCGTTTTTGTACATATCACCAGTCATACACAACAATATAGTGTCATTTACACAATTTTATTAAAAAAAGAAAATTGACATATTCAAATTCAAAAAGATAAAACCAAAGAAGAAGAAAAGGAAATCTCATCAATCAATAAAAAAAACACAAAAGTTACAGACAATTTTAGCAAAGTCTGGCACAGGAAGACAAAAGGAGCCTCGTGGCCTCTGCAAAAACATAAACCAAATATCAAAATCCTCTATTCTTAACAAAAGTGTACAAAATGAGTTCTGTATAAATAAGAAACTGTTCACAAGAGGAGTGGCGGCCATGTTGGATCATTCCCCAAACGTTTAAATGCACTTAGACTATGTACAGTGTTAGAAAGTAGTGAGGAATTAGCATATTTATGTCAAACCAACCAGTAATTCTCAACTGGGGGTGGGGCCTTAAACCAGGACTAGACCAGGACTAGACCAGTACTGAACCAGGACTAAACCAAGACTAAACCAGGACTAGACCAGGACTAGACCAGTACTAAACCAGGACTAAGTCAGGACTAGACCATGAATAAACCAAGACTAAACCAGGACTAGCCCAGGACTAGACCAGTACTACGTCAGGACTAAGTCAGGATTGGACCAAGACTAAACCAAGACTAAACCAAGACTAAACCAAGACTAAGCCAGGACTAGACCAAGACTAGACCAGAATTAAACTATGGCTAAATTAGGACTAAACCAGGACTAAGACAGGACTAGACCAGGACTGAAGGACTAAAGTGGGACTTAACAAGGACTACACCAAGGTTAGACTAGGATTAAACCAAAACTAAACCAGGATTAAACTAGGTTTAAGGTAGAACTAAACCAGGCCTAAAACTATTACTAAACCAGACCAAAACTGAGACAAATCAGGACTAAATCAGGACTAAACCAAGACTAAACCAAGACTAAACCAAGACTAAATCAAGAACTAAACTGTGACTAAATCAGGGCTAAATCTAGGCTAAACCAATACTAAACCAAGACTAGACTAAGACTAGACTAAACCAGGACTGAACCAAGACTAAACCGAGATGAAACCAGGACTAAACCAGGACTAACACTATTATTAAACCAGAGCTAAACCGAGACAAATCAGGACTAAACCAAAACTAGACTAAACCAGGACTACATCAGGGCTAAACCAGGACTAAACAAAAACTAAACCAGGACTAAACCACGACTAAAACTATTGTTAAACCAGACCTAAACTGAGACAAATCAGGACTAAACCAGAACTAGACAAAATTAAACGAGGACAAAACCAGAACTGAACCAGATTTAGACCAGGACTAAACCAGAACTAAACCGATTCACTTTCCTTTGCCAATGCCAATAGGACCCTTTGTAAATTGCATACGTAAATCTATTTTTAATCACCACAGAAGGTTAAAAATGAGTAAAATAAATATGCTAAAGATGACTGAATAGAGGTAAATGTTGGTGGAGCTTATTCAACAACTGACCTGTTATGAGGTACTCAAGTTTGACTCTGCGTTAACCAAATTTGTATTTAAAAAAATGGTACTAAGTATAAAAAAAAATGTGCTAAGTAACATCCTAAGTCAGGACAGTTGAGAATTACTGATTTTGAACTGTCAGTTAAAAAAATAAAAAACGATAACTTAATTTTAGCGAATGATCCAAGCGATGCCCCGTCTCCTACGTGGAAATCCTGTTTTAGCAGCAAAACTTTTGAAGCTATGAAATAAGCCATTCCTCTGTATCGACTATCTCCAATTTAACTATGATAAGTGCAAGGAACTGTTCAAACTGTCCTATCGGTCATATAATTTAACGTATAATTTCATTCATGATTTAAAAAAAAATAATATAACAAAAAAATAAAATAAATAAACACTGCATTGTAACTCCTGGCCATTTCATAGTTTCAAAATGTGAGTTTTTGAAGTCAAAGTGATGGCTATGGAATAACATTATCTGAACATTTATAACAGTAGCCATGTAGTTTCCTTCATGGTGCATTGAGTCTGAACATAAAGCCTGTTTGATATTTAAATCAATGTGTCCACAATAAAAACACGCAGGAAAAGTGAACAAAAATATATTTACAAAGAAAGCTCCGGAGAGGATGGTCTGTTTGGTAGAGCGACAAGAACAGAACGGAGTTGATCTCAATTGCTTTTAGACAAAAAACGAACAATCTGGGAGAAATATTTACAATTTTTCTGATTAGATTTACGATTGTTTTAAAGCGCCCGTATTACGCTGTTTTCTGATCTGTTCTAATGTTGTTTTCTCAGCGCAAACAGAGCTGGAGTTGTGTTTTGTTTCGTTCGCACATGTTAAACACCCCGTTCCACCTTGTGATGTCATCATGTGGTAATACAGGAAGTGCTCTACTCACTAGGTTCTCCAAACACCTCCATGAGAATCGTTTGGGTCATTTCAGCCCTGGAATTGTCAATCTCTACTGAACAAAAGGTAAAATGTAGCTGTTAACTTAAAAAACTACCACTTCGTGACATCACAAGGTGGAACAGAGCGTTTTGAGCTTTGGAGATGTTACAGACTAATAATAAATTGTTACTCAAACATGTGAATGAACAACACCAGGTCTGTTTTTGTGGAGGTAACCGCGTTAGAACATGACTTAAAGCTCCATTTTGTGTAATATTAGACCTTTACAAAGAGGATTCTGTTCAAAGTTCACATTTTAAACACGTCCAGAATAATTGACAAAAAAGACTCAAATATAACTGACAAACTAATACAAAAATCACATTCAGAACACGTTTGTACAGATGTAAACTACAGGATCAGCAGTTTTTTTGCAGAATATGACCGGATATTTAGTTGTTTGTGAAGGAAATGTTGGTACTTCAAAAACTGCAGTCTTTGTGCTAATTTCATCCTTTCAAACTACGATTTAGAATTTGATTTGAATGTGATTAAACCCACAACCAGTGCTAGCTTGTATTGTCTGGACATGTTCACTAAGTTGCTGTCCGAGCTGTTTGAGCCTCAGGTTTTAAAGCAATTGAGAAAAACTTCACACAGTTTAACTACACTTGGTTAGTTTCGTTTTTCTAATCTTGACCACGAACTCTACAGATGGCAACGACGTCTTTGGTTGCAGAAATGAGAAGTTATAGCTACTAGTGTTGTCATGATATTAACATTTCAAACTTGATTTCGATACTAAAGAATAGACTTGATACTCGATACCAATTCCAATACCATGATGATAGTAAAACACGCTGTTTCTTTAGACGATAACGTGATTTTCAACATTAAATGGTAGTATTTTCTGTTATAAATCATGTGGCCTTAACCCTCCGTGTCCAGGTACGCTCCACAGTGGTCCATGGGCGAAAGGTTAACTTCTGTCCTGTGACTTTTTTAGTATCGATACCTGCTCAAATGAGTACCAGTATCTACTTTCAATACTATTCTTAGTATCTGATTTTCGATATTTTTGACAACGCTAATAGCAACAAAAACAACAAAGTTCAGAGCAGGAAAAAAAATGCAACACAAAACATTTTCAGAATCCTAAAACATCTAAAATGACATGCGCTTGTGTCCGTATTTACACTCCTCCTCCTCCTCCTCCTCGCTTCAAGGCGGCAGTTTCATCTGAAGAGCAACGTTAAGGCGTTAGCAACAAGAGTTTTTGCGCAACTCTGAATCTTTGCACAAATCCAGACGTGGGCTCACTAAAGGCTTGAAATCATCTATAATGGCACTTCCATGGTCTAGTGAGCAGCCTGCCTCCGACTATCTACATATCTACAGTCTGCGGTTTCACATAAATTAAACGTATTTGGATTACGGTATGAGGACAAGCTAAAGTCAGTGTTTGGTTAAGCTCTTAAAAAAAAACAACGCACGGCTTTCAGGTCCAAAAATCAGCACCTGGTTTGGAACGGAAGATATTTCAACAATAGGAAATGACAAAAATCAACAAAAAGGCGCAAAAGTTTCTACAGCTAAACTCTAATCTACGTCAAAAAAGATAAAGTCATAAAGGCAACATGACTTTAAAGGCTTTAGCTCTAAAAGTTCAAGTGAAAGAAGACACAAAACATTTTCTACAAAAACAAGTCACTGATGGTGAATCAAACTTAATGGAGCCACAAAGTCGAGGAAAAAAGGACATTTCAAAGGATATGTTAAAAGTGAAGCTTGTTACTATGATTTTTATAGCATGCTAGCTAGCTCACTGTGTCTCAAAGCTAACAGCCACTTGTATTATAAAAGTTAAAATGATAATTAATTAAAATAAAATAACACAAAGACTACACAATTATATTTATATGTCGAATGCTTCAATTTACCGAGTTGTTTTAGTGTTTATTATGCCTCAAAATTAGCTTTAGCGTTAGCATTGAGACACAAACTTTTCTTTTCTTCTTTAAATATTTATTCATTTTAGTGAGGCTTCTCTAAAACCCCCCAAAATAAAATTTGACAGGAAGTAGTGATGCTAACAATGAGGCTACGGCGCCCAGAGCCAGTTTTCAGAACCAGGGCTGTGTGTGAATGTCTCCTCCAGCCCCTCACCCCTCGTCCACTCCACAGGCCTCACTCTTTACTGGGCTCTACAGAGATTCGCACATGCGGCTCACTGCTTTCAGGTCATGTGACTCTGGGTCTGAGTGAAAAAAGTATAAAGTCTAAACTCTGATAAAAGTTGATTTGTGTCATAAATAATGATCAGTTTGAACTGGCACAAGTCTAATAAGGACGAATAATAATCACACAAGTTTATGTCAAGATGGATCTCACTTAAATCACTATATTTTTACATTTTTTTATCTGCGATGTGGAAATTCTCGCTCTGGTACCAGTTCGAGCCAAGGTAAGCAGCTAACGCTAGCAACTTTACACATTAACGGTTTATTTCAAAGTTTTATTCATGATCAGGATCAACAGTGAGATAAACCAGAGCTTCTATCTGAGTTTTCTTTGGTCGTGTTATATCCAGTTAAACACCTGTCGCCGTCCACCGTACTTTGTCTCTCTCAATGCATTGTGGTCTATATTGATCATAGGTGCCCACTACTTTTCAAGGTGCATTGTGGGAAATTTTAAGTGCACTACTTTTTCACCAAGTGGACATTCAGACACCACAAATAATGCCGTGACCTCTAAATAGTGCCCCCTGTAGGAATAGCGTGGACATTCAGACACAGCCCAAGTATTAACATGCCCCTGCTCCCTGTGCTAAGTCACTCCCCCTTCAGAATTGTCATGCATTTTGCTAATTAGACTACTGCACCGAGTGTTTGAAAACGTCCTTTTTTACATGGACCTTATGGCTCCATCCAAACTCATTATGTGACAGCAGCATTGATAAAGACTGACTAACTCCCGCCTCCACAAAACATCTTATTCTCTGTTAGATTTTCCCTCATAAACAACTCGTCACTGCATTGTTCTGTATACACAACAAGTTCATTAATAAATCTGTAGCATATTTTTACTTCAACCACAAACGGCCAAAGGATTACTCTGCTGAAAACCTCAACAAAACCGCTTAAAACCACTTCTCATATCACGGAATATTTTACAAAAGTAACTAGAGTAAATGTTAAAGTGCCCATATTACTCTGCTTTCTGATCTGTGTTATAATGTTTCCTCATCAAGAACATCCCCAGAGTTGTGTTTTTTTGTTTCATTCACACACAAATCCTGCACTAATTTAGGCTGATTTCTTCTCTCAAACAGAAAACACTCTGTTCCACCTTGTGATGTAAAAAGGAGCTGTTAACTTGAAAACTGCCACTTCATGACATCACAAGGTGGAACACACCATTTTGAGCTTTGGAGACGTAGAAAGACATGTCTCCAGGTCTGTTTTTGAGGACATAACATTATAACGTTACATAATATAGGACCTTTAATATCAGACTTGGTTTCTTCAACTTTAAGTAAAAATTCTAGTTTTTTTAAAGCCCTTATAAATGTCACTCTTGGAGCTTTTTTCAGTGCGTCGTGAAGTTTGTCTATATTACATTGCAAAATAAACTATTAAATAACTTTCTTTCTAAAAACTTTGATCTCTAAAAAAATCTAAAAATAGAAATTCAAATATAAATAGAAAGAATTGATTGTCTCGTGTTGGTCTAAACTGTTCTCTCCTGTGCGTGAAAAAGCAGTTCTGCAGCAGTTAAGAAGAAGAAGTAGCTTTAAACGGTTTACCTCCGGAGCTAACTGGACTGTGACCAGCAAAAACAGGTTCAAATGTTTCAGATCTGTACAAATTGTTGCTGTGCTCCTGCAAAATACAACGTCAAACATAGGCCTGTCACGATAATCACTATATCAACCACAAACTGCTTATATGAATGGATGTAGCTAACCTGCTAGCCACCGTGTTACAAATAGGAAGTGAGTGTGGGGGCGCTTCCGGCTCCAATTCATTTTACATTGAAAAATTGTCACCCCTCTCTGTAACTGCTGTTGTCAGACTCGTCATTTTGGTCTTAAATGTTCGTATTAACCCTCTACATGATCCTGGGGTTTTTATTTCACTACTGTGTCTGTAAATCTAAATATGAACATCAAGAAAGACAAATCACGCGTCTTCTTTCCCCGAGGTCACTCCTGCTAGCGTTAGCAACAGGTTTGATTGACAGTGTTGCTAAGCACCTGCTCTCTACTAAACCAGCGATGCGAGTCAGGAAGGGGCGTTACCTTCAACATCCTCGCTCTGGATTTGCTCTTTGGTTGCTATGATACTCCAACTATGGAACTCAGCTCCAAATTAGCCGCTATAACAGCTAGCCTCGATGAGCTTCATTTGACTTGACGCTGTGGGTGACGTCTCATTCACATATATTAAAGCTGGAACAATATATTTTGGGCCTCAGTATTTATCATGAGTCCTTTTTCTTTGCAAAAATTAGGAGATTTAGGGTATTTTTGTTGCAATATGATAGGATTTCAGCTGTAGAGGGGTGAATACGTGTCTTCTGTAGCTAATTATTGGTACATTCTGCTGTTTATTAGTTACAACTCATGTCTTTTAATGACACAGTCTATTTAAAAATGTTTACTGGGATTATCTTGCATTATTTAAATCTTAATCAGTGACATATAAACTAGTTTCAGTGTTATCGTTTATCGCAGTAGGGGTTATATCCAGTCTGGAAACGTGTTATCGTGACAGGTCTAGTCAAACAACACAGAAAAAACCCCAAAAACGACAAAGTTTGCATATTTTACAAAACAAAAAAAATGCATCAGCTCTTTCTCAAATCACTCCGAAGCGTCCAGAATGCTCTTGAAAAATAGGATTTCATTATAATTTGCACAAAAATAGCGTTGCACCAACTGTCATCTCAATGTGTTTATCAAAATAGTGTCTGTGGAGAAGAGTCCCACCTTTGGTTCATGTTGTATTGTCCTTTCGGTTTAAAAAAAAAAAAAAAAAGCACAGAGGTTTTTCACACATAAACACACACACACACATGTTCCTTTTGTGATCCGGGTTCAGTCCAGGTGCAGGGGACGAGCACGCCGCGTCCTGAAGCCTGATTGGTCAGATTCAACAGGTGCGCTCCTCCTCACCCAGAGCTGAAACGACATCATAGTGTTAGATTTGAATATAAATTTGACATTTTTTATTTTTATGCTCGTTCTGTTGAGGGCATAGACTGTGTAAAGAAGTGGAAGAAGTGGCTAATCGAGGCTAGCAGTTATAGCGGCTAATTTGGGGTCAAGTTACATATTTGGAATTACGACCACGGGTATCATAGCAACCAACACTTCCTGTATCACAAGGTGGAACAGAGTGTTTTCAGTTTGAGAGAAGAACCCAGCCTAAATCTGCAGGGTTTGTGTGTTAAAAATGTGAGAATGAAACAAAAAACACAACTCCAGGTCTGTTTGTGACGAGGAAACAACATTAGAACATGGATCAAATACAGAGCGTGATATGGGAGCTTTAGCATCACAGTTGTGTACCTTAGCTTTACTTGGTGTATGAGTAGTTTGAGTGTTCTGCAGGAGTTTCCATGGCGACCTGCTGCTGCTGACCACCGTTCTCCTGAAAACAATGAGATAGAAAAAATATGAATTATGTGACAGTAGATATGGTTTTAAATATTGCATTACAAGCTGGACTCAGATGAACAAAGCTACTTTTAAATAAGCTGAAACATGACTCCTGTAAACTGCTAGCTAGCTTTTCATTTAGGTCTGAAGATGGAGTTAGAAATACTGTAGGAAATGAGGTCTTGATTGTCTTTCCTAACAAAATGGCCTCTTTAACTCCCCTCTTGGCTAAGATCTGAACCTCACTATCTTCAAAAAAGCGTTTAGTAGCTTTGAGATGGAGGTGAACAGCAGACTGGGGTCCCGAGCTGCTCTTTACAAACTAACTTGACCTTGAAACTATTCACAAAAAAACAATCAAGGTACTAGATAAAAAGCCAATTATACAAATAAATATCTTGTCGACTATGTCTTTCTTACCTCGACTTGGACGTTGGAGGGAGGCACTGGGGTGTACTGGGGGATGTAGGTCCCTTGCATAGTTGTGTTGGCCGGAATATACTGAAAGAACCAAACAAGAATAAGAAAAAAAACTTTAAAACACATTAAGTCAAACCTATTTTATCTGTAGAGCTTTCATGCACATGGATAATTCAAAGAGCTTTACACGGAATTAAAATCACAATCTAAAAGTTCACAGAGTTAACAAAATATATATGAATTTAAAACATATCTATTACCAATAAAGAAAACATTTAAGGGCCATATTAAACTGTTTTCTGTTCTAATATTGTTTCCTCGTCACAAACAGACCTGCAGTTGTGTTTTGTTTCATTCTCACATGTTTAACACACAAACCCTGCATATTTAGACTGAGTTCTTCTCACAAACAGAAAACACTCTGTTCCACCTTGTGATGTCATCATGTGGTAATACGGGAAGTGCTCCACTGTGTTTTTAATCTCCACACACCTTCGCTAGAATCATTTGGTTAATTTCAGCTTTGGAACAGGTAATCTCTACTGAACTAAAGGTAAAAAAGAAAAAAAAAAAGGTGAAAGGAGATGTTAACTTGAAAACTACCACTTCATCACAAGGTGGAACAGAGCGTTTTGAGCTTTGGAGATGTTACAGACTAAAATAAAGTGTTACTCAAACATGTGAATGAAACAAAACACAAGTCCAGGTCTGATTTTGAGGAGGGAACAACATTATAACATGACTTAAAGCTACAAGTGTGATTTTGTGTAATATAGGACATTTAATAGTGTGATTGTGCGTGTGTGTATGTGTGTGTGTGTGTGTGTGTGTGTGTGTATGTGTGTGTGTGTGCCTGTGTGTACTGACTGTGCCTGTGCTGCCCAGGGACAGGTGGCTGAGCTGCTGTGTGAGGGGCCCCATCATCGACGTGGGCTGGATGGACATAGCGTGGTCCATAGTCGGGGTCAGAACAGCTCCCTGCAACAGCACCACATACAGGTCAGTAGAAAAACTACACATTTACATCATCATCATGTGCAAATTAGCCTGGCCAGCTAAAACTCTCTTCCTGTTCTGTAAGATGTAGTCTGGGAGTCTGTTCTCCTTATAGACTGTATATATATAAATGGACATAGGTAACCTGCTAGCTGGTTCTGGCTCCATTGGCTCTGACTCCAATTCACTTTCTATTGAAAAACTGTCACCTCTCTCTCTCTGTAACTGCTGCTGTCAGATTCTTTATTTTGGTCTTAAAATGTTCATATTAACGCTCTCTACTTAATTCTGGTGGTTTTATTTGGCTATTATGTCCATAAATCAAGATATGAACATTAATTAGAGACAAATCAATCGCTTTCGTTCCCCGAGGTCTTTCCCGCAAGCGTTAGCAACAGGTTTGACTGACAGTGTTGCTAAGTGCCTGCTCTCTGCTAAACCAGCGTGCGGGCAGGAGGGGGCGTGACCTTCAACAGCCTCGCTCTGGATTGGCTTTTTGGTTGCTATGATACTTTATATATGATATATTCCAAATATGGAACTCTGCTTCAAACTAGCTGCTATAATTGCTAGCGTCAATGAGCTTCATTTGACTGTAGCTGAACGCTGTGGCGACGATTTTTCTATATTAAACCGCCTTAGCCAAGCATTGATTTGCTGAGATGGACACCTAATACTACTATTTAGCTAGCAGTTAGCTCGCCAGGCTAATGAGTAACAAATAATAAAGAGCAGGGCACATACTGGCTGCATGAGGTATGACTGATGGTGCATCCAGGACGGGTTGTGTACCTGAAAATCACACAAAAACCAACAACCTTGAATGCATTTATAAACATTTAACACATTTCATATTTTCAGTTATTTTAGGTTGGCACAGCCCTAACAGTTAAGTGGAGTTATTATTACACAAGATTGTACAATATTTCTTTGGCTTGAAAATAACAGTCAATGGTCTTTTGTATTGGGGTGCCTCGGTGGCTCACCTGGTAGAGCGCATAGCACGCATTGGAGCGGCCCGGGTTCGAGTCCCGGCCACTTTGCTCCATGTCATTGCCCCATCTGTCTGCCCCATTTCCTGCCAGCCTACTGTATCTGTCAAATAAAGCCTAAAAGCCAAAGAAATACAGCTAAATATGTGCTCGTTCACAACATGCACACAGCAAGTATATGTCACAAGCTCTAAACATTTACTACAAAATAAGAAGAAACACCACAAAAAGTCAAATATTGCACAACTTGATTTGTCTATCCATGATTGACATTTGCAAAATGAAATTCATAAGTCTGCTGAATGGTCTTAAGTCCTCAAAATGGCGTCTATAACAAGAAAATAAAGTCAATGTAGTAACTGTCGGCGGACGGGGCATGACCAAAATGCAGGTAGTTTACACTAAAGACTAATTGAGCAAAGTCTGTCTTATAATCAGGATGTGTGTGTTAGCATGCTAGTTGTTGTTAGCGTCACTACGCCAGTCTCTTAAAATTCTTATAAACTCATCATAGTGAGTAATGAGGATGTTCTGAATGAATAAGGTCAGTGAGGAATAACTTTGGACCACTGCAAACAGTTTAAAATTATTACTTGTGTTTTTCACGTTTTTCAGACGGTAAAAATCAGGTACAGTGCCTTTAATTGTGTGGCTAATGTAGAAAAATGCCAATAATTCGACAAACAAATTTACATGCTCGATCTTTTTGGAATAACTATAATGTTTTCCCCCTGTAATATGCTCTGTCCACAGCAGCACGCTAGCTAGCTCACTGTGAAATAAAGACTACATGATTATTTTTATATGTAAAATATTTCAGATTGTTGTTTTATTATTTATTATGCCTTAAAATTAGCATTAGCATTAGCATTGAGACACAAACAGGTCTCTTTTTAAACACAGAAGTGTCTCTGGTGAAATTTTCATAGTGTTTAACATGTTGTCAATGATGTCCACCCAACCCTAACCCCCTAACCTCTGACCCCTGACCCCTAACCCATCTGTAGCTCTCTGTCCACTGCTTGATCTTTACATTTTTATTCATTTTAGTGTGACTCTGTAAAACTGTACAGGAAGTAGTGACGCTAACAGTGAGGTTGGGGGCGCTGTTGTGCACAGAGCCAATTCAACACAAAGGATTAACATTATGATTTGCTTAAGTTATGCAAGCCTCGTTATTTATCCATGCTTGGGACTGTTCATAAATACACAAGCTGTTTTTGCGTATTTACAAAAGAGTGAACCGAGAGTGAGACGGACCTGGTAGGAGGAGACGGGTGAATGCATGTACGGCAGAGACGTCTGAGCGATCATCCGGTTCGGGCCCAGACTGTACGGCGACGAGTAGAACCTGCAGCAGCAAACAAACGTCAGTGTCAACTGTTTACTCATCTACTACTCAAAGTCCAAACGATGTGTAGAAAACATACAAAATACTCTCTAAAATAATCTATTATAATTTGCACAGAAACGTTTAATTATTTCACAGATGCACAGTACTATGTAACTTTTCTGGAGAAAGATCCGCCATATTTTTATCTCCATGCAGATGTGACGTTCCACACTACGGCATTAAACTCGTCTATATCCATGGCAACAGTAGCAGACGCCAGTAGGTAAAATTATAGGTCAGATCTGTGGAGAGGAGAACTTGCTCACAGTAATAATTCAATGTTTTCAAGCTATTTTAGTGCATTAAAACAACTGAAATCAAATAAATGTAAGATGGACACTGCAGTTTAATGTTGTACTGCGGAGCAACCGAGGCAAAGCGATAACATCAGCCCGTTAGTGCTGGCCGATATGTCGATACATATTGCGGGAACTATAGAAAAGTGTCTATCGTGCCATTTCTCTTCTATTGTTTCTATCGTTTCTACCCTAATTTTATCAATTATTACAGCAAATATATCATTAAATAGCCTGCAACGATTGTATTAGTGTTGTCTTGTCACTGTGGATACTCCAAGTTTATACAGGGTGGCCCAGAAGTCACTGACACTTTTAAATCTTCAGTAGCTCTTATAATTCTTAAGTTATACTGACCAAATTTTATCAGTAGGTAAACTGAACCTTCCGAGATTTTTGGCAATACATACTATACAATATTATAATTGTTCACTTACACTTGAACTTATCACTACTTAAACTAGAGGAAGTAAAAATTACCTAATAAAATAATGTTTTTAACTGTCCACCATTTTGGGTTTGGCCCTGAACAGTCTGATCCAACACACTTTACAGAACATTTAAAGTATTTCTGGGCTTATGTCTCTTATTTGATCCTCGATGTTACATTTTAAGTGTTTTTTTGTCTGAGGTTTATTCATAAACACCTTTTCTTTAAGATAGACCCACAGGAAGAAATCAGGACTAGTCAGGTCTGTGGAGATCACATACTGCCCCCTGTCTTTGAAAAACACTTATTATTCCTTTAATGGCATTTACTCTTGGGGCATCTCTGGTATTAAAATGCCGACGGTAACACCACTGGGTTTGTGAATTTGTCCCATGTGACTCAAAAATAAGGGCTTGTTCCTCGGTGCTGTATTTGCTCATATTAATGTCGGAAGGGTCGTTCTAAATGCTCTGAAGAAATAAAAGAAAATATTTAGAGACAAGAGTTATGATTTTTTTTTCAACTGTCAGTGACTTTTGGGCCACCCTGTATAAGTGAAAATAAAGACGTTCTTTGATTCTTATGCGGGTTTGCGACATGCTTTATGTTACTTAACTCATGAGTGCCGAACGATGGACACGCAACAGGCTGAAGTTTCATGCCGGAGTCACAACAGACAGGGACAGTTACACAGCCCAAGAAGAAGGACTTATAGTGAAAAAAGGGGGTACGAAAAAGAAAACATAAGAATCCATAAAAATCCAAGCTATACCAAGTTGTGAGACAGTGGGGGCAAGTTGTAAAAAGAAAAACTATAGCCAGCCGAAGATAAAGCAGGTCTTCCGCACAGAAAACGTCCCAGCTCCATAAACAAATCACGTGAGCCATTTTGCGTTACATTTGCAAAGGCTCCTGTGTTTGTACTTGAGAAGGACAGCTTTCAAGACCTCGTCAAAGTCCTTCATGTCACTTCAATGTAAAGTTGGAGAAAAGTAAGCAATGAAATTTTTGTCAAACTTTTCAAAGAATAACTGAAAACATACTTTATCGTGATCATATATCATTATAGTGATATAAAATAATCCATATCGTGATTTTTTTCCCCCATATTACCCAACACTACAGCCCACAAAAAGTTACATATTGTGCCTTTAAGAAGTGCTTTTTGTTTATTCTTTCATCTTTTGCACTATGAAAAAAAAAAAACATCTTTATATATCAGTCTCAAAAAACAGCCACTTGGTTTATACTGCGCTTCCTCTCCTGTCCACCAGAGGCCAGTGTTCGCCGACTCTTGGACATATTTGTGCAGAGGGCTGGGGTTGTTTTCAGCTCGTGCATACCATCTCACTCACCCGTTTTGTAAGGCTGTGGGGTCATACGCTAGCGTCATTCCTCCCTGCGAAAACAATGCAAGTTATTCACAAACAGGCCTCGCTATAAACTGCAGACGGCATCAAACACCCACTAAATATAGACCCGTGAGTCCGGATTTTTGAAGTTTTTCAGACGACGTGTAGGCCGGGGCTGTCGAAAGTAGTGAAAATTGGACACTAAAAGATGCTAAAACTAATATCGAAGCTAGATACTCATTTGAGCGAGTATCGATACTGAAAAAGTCCCATTCACAAGACAGAAATCAAGTACAAATGCACAAAAAATAGTGTAGTATTGTTCAAATAGTATTACGCCCTTTAACCTCTATATTACATAAGACTGGAGTCACAACAGAACTCACTAAAACATGGAGGCTAAAGCCGAGACGAGTAAAAACACATAAACAAGCATCAAATGTTGTTTATGTCGGAGCAGGTGACTGATCATGTGGTGCAGATTATACTAATTACAAAAAAATGCACAAAAAACATGGAGTAATTGGACAAAACACATAATAAAAGTGGAAACAAAGACAAAACCTGAGCAGTAAAGTTTTTAAAAGGTGCCTGTGTGATTCTGCAGTCGTCCAGTCATTGTTAGAAAAATGGCAGTACTTAAAATAAATATGTTTGGGTCAGAAGGGCAGGAAATCATGAAGATATATAAAAAAATATGTTTTTCACTAATACAAGTTGAAAGACTGTTTAAAAAGTATTTATAAAATGTATTTATCTAAGAGACTATGACGACAGGCTCCACCTCCACCTGTTTGATCTACTCTGATACAGGAAGTTTTAATACAAGAGATAATGATGCTTATGTCTAAAACTGAATGATGGAGAGGAGGAGAGAGGGAGGAGGAGAGAGGAGGAGAGAGGGAGAGAGAGGAGGAGAGAGGGAGGAGGAGAGAGGAGGTGAGAGCGAGGGAGGAGGAGAGAGAGGAGGGGGGAGAGGGAGGAGAGGAGGAGAGAGAGGGAGAGAGAGGAGGTGAGGAGGAGGAGGAGAGAGGAGGAGAGAGAGGAGGAGAGAGAGAGGTGAGGAGAGAGGGAGGAGGAGAGAGGGAAGAGGAGAGAGGAGGAGAGAGGAGGTGAGAGGGAGGAGGAGAGAGGAGGTGAGAGGGAGAGAAGGGGAGGAAGAGAGGAGGAGAGAGGGAGGAAGAGAGAGGAGGTGAGAGGGAGAGGAAGAGCGAGAAGGTGAGAGGGAGAGGTGAGAGGGAGAGGAAGAGAGAGGAGGTGAGAGAGAGAGAGGAAGATAAAAGAGGTGAGAGGGAGAGAACGGGAGGAAGAGAGGAGGAGAGAGGAGGTGAGAGGGAGAGAGAGGGAGGAAAAGAGGAGGAGAGAGGGAAGCAGAGAGAGGAGGTGAGAGGGAGAGGAAGAGAGAGGAGGTGAGAGAGAGAAAGGGAGGAAGAGAGAGGAGGTGAGATGGACAGAAAGGGAGAAAGAGGAGGAGAGGAAGAGAGAGGGAATGAGATGGAGAGAGGGATGGACAGAAGAAGAGAGAGGAGGTGAGAGGGAGAGGACAGGAGGAAGAGTGAGGAGGTGAGAGGGAGAGAAAGGGAGGAAGAGAGAGGAGGTGAGAGGGAGGGAGGGAAGAGGATTGGAGAGATAGAGAGGGACAGAGACGACGGAGGGAGGGGAGAGGGAGGAGGGAGGGAGGAGGAGAGAGACAGGATAGAGGGAGAGAGAGGAGGAGAGAGGGAGGGAGAAAGGGAGGAGGAGGAGAGAGGAAGTGAGAAAGAGTGAGGAAGAGAGAAATACTGGAGAGAAGAGGAGGAGACAGAGAGAGAAGCAGTGAAAAAAAAGAGAAGGGGAGTGAGAAAGACGAGAGAGGGAAGAGCAAAGGTGAAGAAGAACTTTTAATCCAAGAACGAGTGAGGAAGAGAGAAATACTGATGGTCTCTGTCTAAAAACTGTCCGCACTAGAACATGAAACGAGGAAACAGGATTTTAATTTGATATATTTGACGTGTAAAACCGGACAGAGCCACTGCAGAACTTTAATAATAATAATTATAACACGACTTAAACCTCACCAGAGTCCATTTTGTGTAATAAAAACCTTGAAAATAAACAATAAATAAATAAACGTCTCACCGTATCTGAGTCTCTCGCCCAGGGCCGTCCGTTCTGGAGGTACTTTCCTTGGTTCTGCCTCTTCTTTTGACCCCCGTCTGCGAACTTGCACAATAGTGGCTCTGTGGGCGCTGCAGTTCAAACGGGAGAGTGATTCAGAGACAGGATCAACAACAACAGCCATATCGGGTTACCATGGCGCCCCGCACAAACGCAGCGCACATACCAGGAACTCCCGGGGGCGTCTTGATAAATTTGCCATTGAAATGTTGTATTATGGCCTCGCACTTCTCCGTGGACTCCATTCTGAAAAATATAATGAGGGTTGAGAGAGTCCAGAGGGAGACTTGAGGCTTTTGTGGTGCAGAAGTGAAGGTGAATGGTTTTATGATGGTTTTATAGGAGACGTCCCTGATGTGAGGCGTCGCAGGACACAGAGCTGTCACTTTGTCTCCTCCTGCTGCTGCGGCGGGACGATCACACACTTTTCTCTCACTTTTCTCTCGGATTGATCACAGTTTTGGACCAGGGATAAGAAAAAGTTTGAATCAATAATATTTCACAGGAAAACATTGAAGTCTGCTCCAAACTGCTTTTACTGCTGTGGTGGTGGTAGTAGTAATGCTGGGAGTAGTAGTAGTACTGGTGTTAGTAGTGGTAGTAATATAGCAGTCATAGTAGTGGTAATAGTGGCAGAAGTGATAGTAGTAGTAGTACTAATGGAAGTAATAATAGTAGTAATAGTAGTAGTGGAAGTAGTGGTAGTAATAGTAGTGGTAGTAATAGTAGAAGTAATAGTAGTAGTGGTAGGAGTAGTAGAAGTAATAGTAGTAGTGGTAGGAGTAGTATAAGAAGTAATAATAGTAGTAATAGTAGTAGTGGTGGTAGTAGTATTAGAAGTAATAATAGTAGTAATAGTAGTAGTGGTAGTAGTGGTAATAGTGGTAGTGGTAGTAGTGGTAGAAGTAGTAATAATAGTAATAGTGGTAGTAGACGTAATAGTAGTGGTAGTAGTAGAAGTAATAGTAGTAGTAATAGTAGTAGTGGTAGTAGTAGTAATATAGTAGTAGTAGTGGTAGTAATAGTAGAAGGAATAGTAGTAGTGGTAGTAGCAGTAGAAGTAATACTAGTAGTGGTAATAGTAGAAGTAATACTAGTAGTGGTAATAGTAGAAGTAATACTACCAGTAGTAGTGGTAGTAGTAATAGTAGTAGTAGTGGTAGTAGTAATAGTAGTAGTGGTGGTAGTAGTAATAGCATTGATGATTTGAAGTAGGAATGCACCGATAAAATACTGGTATCAGAAATCTGACACTAGTACTGAAAAACTTGCTGAATCACATATTGACTTTCAAATACTGGTTCAGTGGATGTCCTGGTTTGACATATACATGGATGTACTTGGACGGTGGCCGCTGTTCTTCTGGTGTGTTATATTTTGGGGTTTACTGACGTTCCGTGTTTTGGTCAGCTGGGCTTGTTTTAAATGTGTTATACTTGGGTGAATGAATTTATTTTATTACAAATATACCCAGCCCTTTCATGTGTTTAATAGACCCCGTTAACAAAATACAACAGATGCCAGACACAAACACAAATGGATTTAAACAAACCCGTCTGCCGCTTCTTCCAGGCTTTACACAGAAGTGACGTCAACTTATAAACATTAGAACTAAACAACCACTTCATCCTGTTGTCGTCATTTCATCAGGAACATTCCATCAAAAAAAAGGGTTTCAAAACTCATCATAAAAAGGACAAAACAACAAAACATGAGCTTCACTTTCCATTTCTCCAACTCACACAAACCACAGTCTCTTCTTCAGGGGTTTGAGGAACACTCCCAGTTTCAAAGTCCCTGTGCACAGCTGTGTAATCAACCATCTTTGGTTCCCGTTCAAATTCGCTGACGTAAAAAAATCAGTCTTAAATGTATCTCTTAAGTTCCTTCATACATTCTGAGGTGTTTGTCAAGCAGGGACAGTTTGTGCTTATAAGTGCCCCTCAAGTTCTGTTTGTTTCAGACTTCTTGCAAATATGGAAACCTTTCTCCTCCGATTTTACACTCATCCCATAACCTCTGAAGACTGGCCGTCCAGAATGACCTGGAGTTACCGTTAAACAAGTAGAGTTTACTTCACTTGACTAAAAACACTGTTAGTCTTTAGTTCCTTAAGAGCCATATTACTTTTAATTAAATATACATGTCAGGATTTGGGTTTTTTGTTTGTTCTGTGCTGTCTTCCCCCTCCCTTCTGTGTCTGTGTCTGGAGCTGGGCGGAGACTCTGGCACCACCTCCTGCTTCTGATCAAGCAATCGAGCTGCACCTGTGAGGATAAAAGGACTGAGGACACGACACTCGGCGTCAGATCGTCTTGTCGTCTTCTGTGTTTCCATAAGTCGTCCTTCATGTCGTGTTCCAGCCAGATCGTCTTGTCAGCTTCCGATGTTGTTCCTTGGACTACCTGTGCACAGCAGCCTCCGATCCAGCTCACCTCATCCCATGCCAGAACGCCCACCACCAACCCAGCCCTGCACCACCTGCTTCGACAACCACCTTGCACATTTTGTATTGTAAACAAACTGTTGAACTGTTCTTGCGAGCCTGCATCTTTGGTCCCTCCGGACGTGAAGACAGTACACTGCCTGCCAAAAAAAAAAGTCACCACCAAAAAAAGGGTCACACACTCTAATATTTGGTTGGACCGCCTTTAGTTTTGATTACGCTGTTTCGATTTCGCTTCTGCAATGTCACAAGATTTATTTCCATCCAATGTTACATTCATTTTTCACCAAGATCTTGCATTGATGATGGTTGAGTCTGACGCTGCACAAAGCTTCTCCAGCACATCCCAAAGATTCTCAATGGGGTTAAGGTCTGGACTCTGTGGCGGCCAATCCAAGTGTGAAAATGACGTCTCATGCTCCCTGTAACACTCTTTCACAATTTGAGCCCAATAAATCCTGGCATTGTCATCTTGGAATACGCCCGTGCCATCAGGGAAGAACAAATCCATTGGTGGAATAACCTGGTCATTCAGTATATTCAGGTGTCAGCTGACCTCATTCTTTGAGCACAGACTGTGGCTGAACCTAGACCTGACCAACCAAGGAGGCTCGTACCTATTTGCTTAGTTAAATCCAGGTGGCGACTTTTTTTTTTTTGGTCAGGCAGTGTATCATCTGAGATCCCCCCATTCAGCCACTGCTCTTCAGAACTGGACACAAGCTTTGCTCTTTGTTCTGCTGACGCTGCTCGGCAAATTGTTATGATCTGTAAGAGTGAACAACCTGAAGTTCGACAGCCCAGAGCGACTTGGCTTTACTCCACTTAAAGACCGTTTGTGAATTAGTAATCCCAAACACACATCACACTGCGCCGCCAAAAACTGGGACAAACTTGTGCGTTCTCAAAAAGCAGCGGATTGTTCTGTTTTCCACAAGATCCGAGGCTGAGCTCTTTCTGTCTGACCCCCACACGCCAGGTGCAGGGTTAAAACAAGCCTCATACAACTTAGAATATGTTTCATAACTGAGATCTTCACACAGTTTCACCTTGTTAATCGGACACCTGAATCAACGAGGATCTTTACCGCAAAAATCTCAAAAATCATCAATGCACATGAGACTAGACATGGGACGATATTGAAATTTAAGGTCAAGATTATCATGGTTAAAATAACTGAGATTAACAATTCATATCACAATAACGATTAAAGTTGCTGACAGTTCCATGTTTAAACAACTTTTATATAATTGTACTATGTTATCAGTGAAAACAACTGCGATCTAGCGAAGAATATTATGAATAAGCAGGGCTCTCAATAGAAATTTGGGGGTCAAGAAGCCTCATAAATCTGGGCCCCTAAGACGCTGGGACCCGGGACACCAGACCCCTCTGTCCCCCCCGTCAGCTCCCCTGTGGATAAGTAGCTTTTTCTGCCCATTCTGCAGATATAATGGGGATTATCTTTCTTGGCAATTATCACGATTAAATAAAATGTCCCGCAAATGATTATCGTGTAGCCCTTTTATCACGATAAATCATATTATTGTTTCCTACGTGTGAATCCAGATATTTGTACTGAGGGATATATTCAAGATTTACATTTCCAAACGTAAGGACTGTTCTGCTTTGTGGGTTTTTTTGGGGATTTTTGTCCCAAAGTGCTTGATTTGTTGAAAGTTTCCACCTATAGCTCCATCATAGCTCCTCTTATGTTTTACCCAAGAGTGCAACATCATCAGCATCGAGAAAAATATGAATGCCAATGTCCAGCTGTTTGATTTGAAGGGGTAAGTCATTTATGAAGCACAAGAACAGCTTTGGGGACAAAACCTGCCCTTGCGTTACGACAGAAGGTAAATGGAACCACTCAGTCTCTAGATCTTTCACTTGAACACATCGCATACAGTCTGCACACAGGGATTTTAACGCTCGATAAAGAAATATCAACCCCAGCCTGAAGAAGTTTCAAACAAAACACATCCCTATTGACCCAATCGAACGCTGTCAACAAAACAAACAAAAGTGAACCTATTTTCAGCCGGTCGAGTCCTCACTGCAGTTGAAACGGTAAAAATATGATCAATACGACCTCTGTCTTTTATACATCCATTTTGTTCATCCACCAACCATTTAGTGTTTTCGAGAAATTGCGTCAGTCTCTGGCATTTCAGAGACTAGAATAGACTTTATAAGCTGCACTTTTCAGGCTGATTCCCCTTTAATTAAACGGCACTCTGGGGTCATCCTTTGCCGACTGAGGAATAGGTTTGATTATGGATTTATACCATGTTGAGGGGACAATATCGTAATCGAAACAAAGATTAAATAAACAGTAAAGAATATTCAAAAGAAATGGGCGCTTTAAGCCTTCATTTGGAGCTTCTTCTACTCCCCAGCCCTTCCTCGGTTTTGACGTATTCAGAGCGTAATCAAAATCAGAGGACGACCCCAGCAGAGATCTGTAAAACCATGTTCCCATTTTTAAATCAGTCTCTTTGCTTAGTTCCACATCAACATCTAAATAATTTCTATTGGAATTTTCTTAGCTGTTTGAAGCGCTTTGATTTACTATTTACAGTGGTGGAAGAAGTACTCAATTTTTGTAAGTAAAAGTATTAAAGTACCTGTTTAAAAAGCTTCAAATCAAGCTTCAAATGCTGTGATTTTGATATTTGTGCTGCATTTTGTTCAACAGAAACAAATGAATCGATCGTTTTTTTTTGCTCAAAAAAAGTTCTTCTACTTTTCAATCGGTCTCAAACAGTAATAAAGAATACTTTTACTTTTTCATGCAGTTCAAAAATATAGTGGAGAAGAAAGTACAGATACTGCTCTCAAATGAAGTAAAAGTAAAAAGTACCCACTTTATAGTACAGATACTACAAATTTGACTTTGTTACGTTCCGCTGCTGATTGTTTTCCAGTGCTGTTGTGGGGTGTTTGTTTAAATGGTTTATTTTCAGGGCTTGGTCTTTTAAAATCTGACTTTATATGTTCCAACATGTTTGTTAAGTTGGGACAGTTTGTGCTTAGAATTGTCCCTCAAGTTCTGTTTGTTTATATAGACTCCTCTGATTCACTCGTCCCATAACCTCTAAAGATGTGCCTTCATGAATGACCTGGAGTTAATATTATACAAATAGAGTTGACTTTACTTGACTGTGGCGCATGCTGGGGCCTGACTTTAAAAACACTGTTATTCTTCAGTTCCTTAAGAGCCCAGATTACGTTATTTTTATACCCTGGAGTTGTGTTTTGTTCCTTCCACACATGTTTAACACACAAACCCTGCATATTTAGGCTGAGTTCATCTCTCAAATGGAAAAAAACACCACCTTGTGATGACAAGCGGTAATACAGGAAGTGCTCCACTGTGTTTTTAAATACACCTTCACTAGAATCATTTGGATAATTTCAACCCTGGAATTGCCAATGTCTACTGACCAAAACACAACTCCAGTAGCTAACAACATTCTAACATGGCTAAAAGGTCATTATAGTCCATTTTTTGTAATAAAGGACCTTTAAGTAGCACAGACCTGGCAAAGCCGACCCCACGGCTGGTCCCATTGGCGTCCCGGAGGATCCTGGTGGAGATGACCTGACCAAAGGACTTGAGCATGCTCTCCAGCTCCTGCTCGTCCATGGACACAGGCAGGTTGGAGATGTACAGGTTTGTGGGGTCCTGTTCTTGTTGCTGTGAAGAGACAGAGAGAAACAATGCAAGAGGCTGCTAGATCCATCACAATCAAATCGAAATCGCAATCTGAATGGACATAATCAGCCATTTTTGTACCATTATTTTCTTCACAAACAGCAAAATATCCTGCATTTATTCTAACTGCTAACTCTGTAGTTTAGATCTGTACAAACATGTTCTGAATGGTGAATCTAGTATTACTTTGTTGGTTCATATTTCAGTCGATCAATTATCTGTTCCCAAGGGGCAATTTAAGCACATACAGCAAAATACATCAATAATAAAAACTCAAACAGGAGACTCTACCTGCACCTCAGCAGGTAGAGTCTCCAGATCCAGTGTCAGGGCAGTTTAAGGGGCGTAACAGCCCAAAAGGACAAAAGTCTGTCCTGAAATCTGGGCATCACAGCAGTGTCCAGGCACCTGGTTATCTCTGGAGACAAGCCTATTCCAACCAAGTCCTGGGGTCTAAACATGGTCGCCCATTGAAGTCAATCAGCTGTGCTCAATGTCACATGTCGCGACGTTAGCCTTTAGCAGCTAGGGTACAGTCGGTCGTGCCCTGCCCATGGACCATGAGTTGAACTGCCTCCCATGAGACTTTGTGTGACAAGAGTGAGCGGAACAGGAGCGAAGGAGGGGAATAAGGGAATAATAAATCAATTTCAAATCATAAATGATATTTATGCTTCCAGAGCAGAGGACTTCTGAACCATGTCCTAAACCTGTGGCTCATTCATGACAGTTGGGCTCATTCAAATCGCTCACATGCTTGTTCATGTTGTACCACGTGGCCAGCTTGAGGTTAGTTACAGCAGACACTAACTAAAGAAAAAAGTAACGATTAAAAAGCATTTGTTAAGGCAGCAGACAGATTTTGAGCTGAGAAAAAGTTTATGATCTGAAAATATGTAAAACGTGCCACAAAATTCAACCTTTGTGAAAGTTGTAGGTGCCTGTTGGTCCCTGTCAGCTGAACACGAGCAGTTTGTGATTACATTTCGCTCTATGAGAAAAATCCTTTCTGGGCAGGAGGGATTTTTTCATTGTAGTACCAATGAGTGGCCACCAATCCAACTCGAAGACGACGCTAAGCTAACGATATACTATCCAGTTATTTGAATAGACCCATGACTCCAAGCCTCACTCTCGCTCGACGCTGGTGTTTTGGTCGGTGATGAGACGGGTTATTCCCTCTGACATATTCGATGTAGAAAGTCTGTTGCATTGTTGTAAAAAGTCTGTAGTATTTCGGAGCTAGCTGGTTAGCATAGAGGGCTGCTATGGATACAGGAAAAACAAACTGCTCAAATCACACAATCCAATAGTCCTTAACTTCTGCCCTTTGAATTTCACTTGGTCAAAATGTCACTGTGTCCGCCAGTCAGCCACAAAAACAGCCAAATATTAAGAAATTACTTAGTTTGTCAGAAAAATTGCAATTGAATATTTTTAACATGTCTGTGAGCAGGTTTTTTGCAGATCATTACAGCTTTTAACACAACTCCTGATGTCTGCTCCTGACAGTCGGGTGAGACAAAGCTTTGACATTTTGATATATATGAATTAGTTCTGCTGAGTTTGGGACAAGTATATGGATATGTTTAGAGATCGCTATTAGATTTGAAATATGTGTTTAAAAAAGGAAGATGCACTTTTTTTTTTTTTTTTTATTGCAAAACGTATACAACAAATATACCCAACAAATGTACAATGAGTAGTAGCAGCGGTAGTAGGTGGTACTGGTAGTAGTAGTAGGTGGTAGTAGTTTTGGTAGTAGTAGTAGGTGGTAGTCGAAGTAGGTGGTGGTGGTAGTAGGTGGCAGTGGTAATGGTAGTAGAAACTAGGTGGTTGGTAGTAATAGGTAGTAGGAGTAGTAGTAGGGTGTAGCAGTAGTAGGAGTACAGTACTACTAGTAGTAGTAGTAGTGGTACTGTAGTAGTAGTAGTAGTAGGTCGTAGTAGTAGTGGTAGGAGGAAGCTAGGAGTAGAAGTAGGTGATGGTAGTAGTAGATGGTGGTAGTAGTAGTGGCACTAGAACTAGGTCGTGGTCATAGTAGTACTAGGTCGTGGTCATAGTAGTAGTGGTAGGTAGTATTAGTAGTAGTAGTCGTAGCAGCAGAGCAGTAGTAGCAGTAGTAGGAGTACTAGTAGTAGTAGCTGTAGTGGCAGTACAGGTAGTAGAAGTAGGTGGTGGTAGTAGTAGTAGTAGGTGGTGGTGGTTGTAATGGGTGGTAGTAGTGATAGTAGGTAGTAGTAGTAATAGGTAGCAGTGGTGGTAGTAGTATTTCAAACTCGTTCAGTAGAAACATGTATTCTTCCTTCACAAACTTAGAACAGGTTTATAAAGAGCAAACCTTCACACAAGTACGTTTAAATCTGTAACTGGAGAATAATCCATCATGTTTTTGTATTTTGTCTCTGCATATATTTTTCCTCATCCACACGTTCTCATCTGCTTCGACAATGACAGCGCTCTGACTGTTTAATTAAAACGTGTTGATGGATGTGAGCGGAGGAGAAGAGAGATACTCTGAAGCTGGGGATATTTGAACAAAGTGAAACTGTGCTCTGCAGCTGACACACAGGAAGCTCACCGTGAACTTTCAGAGTTCAGGCCGTGTCCCAGTTCGTTCTCTTGCCTCCTCGACTCCTCGAAATTCCTAACTTTGAAACCCCGCCCACCGAGGAGCGAGCCAAAAGAATTTTACGACATTCAACGATTTTGTATGTAACTCTGTGGGTGATACATGTTTATTGAAAGAAATAAGTAAACTGAAAATCCACCATATCTTTTTTTTTTTTTATTAACTTTATCGAAAAAGCACAGTGCACATTCAAAGTAAAGTTACAATGTCAGTAGTAGTAGCGGTAGTAGTGGTAGTAGTAGGTGATAGTACTAGATAATAGTAGCAGTAGGAGGTGGTAGTAGTAGGGATTAGGTAGAGCAAGTAGAGATAGATGAGGTAGATGAGGTGGATTAGGTAGAGGAGGAGAGAGTGGATTAGGGTGAGAGGAAGTAGAAAAGGTTGACGAGATGGAGGAGGTAGAGAAGGGGGAGGAGGTAGATGAGGTGGATTAGGTAGAGGCAGTAGAGAAGGTGGAGGAGATAGAGGAAGTAGAGAAGGTTGAGGAGATGGAGGAGGGTAGAGAAGTTGGAGGAGGTAGATGAGGTGGATTAGGTAGAGGAGGTAGAGAAGGTAGAGAACATGGAGGAGGTACAGAAGGTGGTGGAGGAAGAGAAGGTGCAGAAGGAGGTGGATTAGGTGGAGGAGGTAGAGAAGGTATAGGAGGAGGTGGTTTATGTGGAGGAGAGGAGGAGAAGGGTGGAGGAGGCAGGTGCAAAGGTAGAGGAGGTGGAGAAGGTGGAGGAGGAGGGAGGGGGATTAGGTAGAGGAGGTGAAGAACATGGAGGAGGTGGATTAGGTAGAGGAGGTAGAGAAGGTGGAGAAGGTAGAGAACGTGGAGGAGGTAGACAAGGTGGCGGAGGCTGAGAAGGTGCAGAAGGAGGTGGATTAGGTAGAAGAGGTACAGAAGGTGGAGGAGGCGGATTAGGTGGAGGAGGTACAGAAGGTATAGGAGGCAGAGAAGGTATAGGAGGAGGTGGTTTAGGTAGAGGAGGTGGAGACGGTGGATGAGGCAGAGAAGGTAGAGGAGGTAGAGAAGGTGGATGAGGAGGTGGATTAGGTAGAGGAGGTGGAGAAAGTAGAAAAGGTGGAGGAGGTAGAGGAGAAGGTGGATTCTTCCACAGACGTCTGACCCGTCTCCATCTTTATTTAAACCATAGGCAGCTTAGCAAGTTCTCTCTTAGCCACGTTCTCTCAGTGGGAAAGAATTAATTGAAAAATCAGAGAAGCGAGTCTAAAGTGACTCAGCCACGGGTCAATGGACAGGGAAGAGTTACTACGACGAAGGGGCGGGGTGATATGGAAACATGGGCGGGGCTTACGAGAACAGGAAGGAAGTGAAGAATGGACCAAAATATTCAGAGGAAGAGGACACAGGAAATACTGGGAGTGTTGGCCAGTAGATGAATGGGTCTCGCATGATTTGTTTTCAGTGTTTTATATCTATACATTAAGCAAACAAAATGAAAAAAGTGTGTATATATATCTACCTATCACCACAGGACTATATTATTATGATGTATTATGTGGACATAGTAACGGGTTTAAAATGTGACTCATTATAATGTTGTGGTGTCAAAGGTCATCGCACTTTGCATCTCTGGTTGTAAACGAGGACAGAGGAGCGCAGTGATATAAAGATTATGTAACGCTGGTCACACAAGTTCAATACAATAGAAAAAGTCCATCTTAAAGGCGATATCCTGATTTTTACTGTCTTAAAAAATGTGAAAAACGCCGCAGACTTATTTTGACCTTAGAGCAGCTCACACGATACACCTGTCCTGGGGAAAGACTCACTCCGGCCTGTGTTTTGTATTTATTCTGGGTCGTCAGGCTGCAACAATTGGAGGAAGACCAGGGAACTGCATCACAATGATTTTCCAAGTAAAACAAATAGGATCCTGAGTGTCCTAATTACTCAATGTAACTTTCACAACTCTCTGCTGTGACCGTAAAGCTAACAACAAATAGTAGGCTGATGTGCACTTGCTGCTTATCGCACAGTAAAATGGTTTGTACTTAGATGCCGACAGTACACAGTCGACTTATTTTGACCTAAAAGCTGCTTATACAATATATATGTACAGAAATATATGGAAGAAAATCAGGTATAGAGCCTCTAACATGTACCGTAAATTTTGGCCGTTACTTTTTTCCCTGCAGCCTATACAACTGTGCGGCTAATTTATAGATTTTTACTCGCTAATGGCCACCGGGGGGCACTCTCTAGCAGTAAAGGCAAAAGTGAGACGTGTTAGGTCCGATTTTCAGGCACAGTTTGAAAAAAAAAACGTGTCTTAAATTAAAACACTAAATAACCTCCATGTACCGTCTTCCTGTGTTATATTCAGGTGCGGCCTATATATGTACAAGATGTATTTTCTTTTAAAATGTATCTGGTGCAGCGTACATGTCTTTCCCCCTTTATAACATGCAAGTTTGACTATGCAGCTGCTCTGATTACATTTATAAGCACGTTTTAAACTTTCAGGGACCAAAGTGGAGGCTGAAATGCTAACAGCTACTAGCATGCTAACAGTGGCACTTCCATTTTTGTGATCGGCAGGTTAGCGGTTTGAATCCCGCTCTCGACATAAACATCATTGGTTGAGCGGTCACATCCACAGACCCACAGGTTGATGATTCCAGCTCCCACAGATGAATGTTGCTGTTGTGTCCTTGGGCAAGACACTTAACCCCCCTCGCCCCCGTGTCCGTGTGCACCTGTGTCTGAATGTGGGAGTGTTTTCTTGATGTAAAGTGCTTTGAGCGTCTTGAAGGTGGAAAAGTGCTGTATAGAAGTGCGACCATGCGTGACCATTATAATTACACTCAGACAGCTCACAGTCGTTCCATTTTGCAAAGCAATTATAAGCTTGTTCTGAAATGAATCACGTTCTTATCTTTTAAATAGCTTTATAATAGATCAATTTACCATTATAAAATTTGGTTTACTCAAAGATTACTCATTTTTACAATGGCATAAAATAATTTCTGTGAAACGCCTGCAGCAGGTGTCTCTTTTGTTTATCACTATGACACAGCTATGACTCGACCGTTTGGCACAGCCTCAATGAACTTTAGAGCAGAAGAACATGGCATCAACAGCTAGAGTTTAAGGTGGAGGAGGTGGAGGAGGTGGAGGAGGTGACTTATCCGTTTGGCACAGCCTCAGTGAAGTTTAGAGCATGATTAAGATGGGATCACGTGACATCACAACATTCTTCAACAGAGTTTAAGGTGGAGGAGATGGAGGAGGTGGATTAGGTAGAGGAGGTAGGGGAGGTGGAGGAGGTAGAAGAGGTGGAGGAGTGAGAGGAGGAGTGGAGCAGGTGGAGCAGGTAGAGAAGGTGGATTAGGTAGGTCAAGAAGGTGGAGGAGGTAGAGAAGGTATTGGAGGTGGATTAGGTAGAGGAGGAGTTGGAGGAGGTAGAGAAAGTGGAGGAGGTGGATTAGGTAGAGGAGGTGGAGGAGGCGGAGAAGGTGGAGGAGGTAGAGAAAGTGGACGAGGCGGATTAGGTAGAGGAGGTGGAGGAGGTGGATGAGTTAGAATAGCTGGAGGATGTAGAGAAGGTGGAGGAGATAGAGAAGGTAGAGGAGGTGGAGGATGTAGAGAAGGTGAATTAGGTGGAGGAGGTGGAGGACATTAAGGAGGTGGAGGAGGTAGAGAAGGTGGTGGAGGTGAATTAGGTAGAGGAGGTACTGGAGAAGGTGGAGGAGGTAGTGAAGGTGGCAAAGGTAAAGAAGGTGGTGCTGGTGGATTAGGTAGAGGAGGTGGTGGAGGAGGTGGAGGAGGTGGAGGAGGGAGGTAGAGGAGGGGTTGGATTAGGTAGAGGAGGTGGAGGAGATGGATTAGGTAGAGGAGGTGGTGGAGGTGGAGGAGATGGATTAGGTAGAGGAGGTGGTGGAGGAGGTAAAGAAAGTGGAGGAGGTGGAGAAGGTAGAGAAGGTGAATTAGGTAGAGGAGGTGCTGGAGAAGGTGGAGGAGGTAGTGAAGGTGGCAAAGGTAAAGAAGGTGGTGGTGGTGGATTAGGTAGAGGAGGTAGTGGAGGAGGTGGAGGAGATAGAGGAGAAGGTAGCAGAGGTGGAATAGGTAGAGGAAGTGGTGGAGGAGGTGGATTAGGTAGAGAAGGTGGAGAAGGTAAAGGAAGTGGATTAGGTGGAGGAGGCATCAGAGGTAGAGGAGGTGGATTAGGTGGAGAAGGTGGAAGGTGGAGGAGGTGGCCTCTGCTAATATTTTTGATCTGATATTTTGGCCCAATTTGGATGACTTCCTCCAAACCTAAACACGTTGTTGTTTAATCCGCTTATACCACGTTCTAACTGAAAATACGTCACTTTTAAATCTGGACTTCTGGATGTTCAAGGCGTTGGTTAGCTCTGTTTTAGCAGAAGCGAGTCCCTCCTAACAGTTCATGTTTTTACCCGTTGCTATGGTGATTCGTAGCGATGGAGAACGGTGATTAACTGCTGCCGTACTATCTGATCTAAGTTTATTTGTGTGGCGCATTTTATAAACGAGATAGTTCCCAAAGAGCTGCACATAATAGCATTAGCATTAGCATGAACATAGCAACAACTACTAGCATGCTAACAGTGCGGTTCTACAAAAAATAATGCACGATAGTTGGCATTAGCATTAGCATAACAGCAAGGACTACACGTGCAGTTCTACAAAAATATTGCACGGTAGTTAGCATTAGCATTAGCATTTTCACTGACTGATATAAAGAGAAAATCATATTTAGCAGTGTGTTCAAAGAAAGCCTTGTCTTTAGTTTAACCAGATAATCGGCCAAAACTGTCCCATGAGTGGAGGCAGATTGGCGATAATTACATATGTTTTTTTCTGGTTTAATTTTCCATCTTGCTGCAAAACCCCCACTAGAAAAGTTACACAGTGCATCTTTAAAAGGTGCTGATATAAAGATCAATATGGCTAACTTGTGTCTCCAAACCCTGGTAGATTTTCTGTTTTTGATATGAAAAACTGCGACTCTCCAGCAGAGTTACATAAACAAGTCCTGCATCTGAATCATGACATCAGCTCATAAATCAAAGTCATGAATGAACTGTGAAATATGTTCGGGATGTGCCTGTCGCATTCTTCTTCCTCGTCAGAAAGTTTAAACCGATCTGAGGCGTGTCGATGTTTTTTCTGCTGGATTTTCCGGCTTGTGCCTTACACATCAGCTGACGTCTGAGACCGGAGCAGAGAACCAGGGCTATTTATAACCGGAGCATTGTTTTGTTGTGCAGCCGGCCGAGTGCAGACGGCTCCTCTGGGTGTGGAGGGAGCGGCTCTCTCCATGGTGAACCTGAGCTGCAGAGGCCTGACCCGATCTGACCCAGCGGCTCCCACCAACCGCAGGGGGTATATTTATCTCTACGATACACAACACGGAGGAAGGGGTGTACTTGTCGCTAAGGTTGGCAAACGTATTGAAAATAAGACGCTAATCGATACTGAAACTAGATACTCATTTGAGCAAGTGTCGATACTGGGACAGAAATGAATCTTTTCCTCCATTTTGTGTTGATGATGTCAAACATACAAATCTGCAATAAACATGGTGGATGTGTTTTAAACGCAAACGTCCCGGAGAGCCTCGGGATGTCAAAAGTATCAAGTATCGAAACTAGACTCATTTGAGCAGGTATCGATACTAAACAAGTCACATTCGCAGGACAGAAATGAGCCTTTCCTGAAGCTTTAGAATGATCTTGAGCTGTATCAGGACAAATACAGGGCGGCCCAAAAGTCACTGACACTTTTAAATCTTCAGTAGCTCCTATAATTCTCAAGTTATACTCACTAAATTGTATCAGTAGTTAAACTGAACCTTCTGAGATTTTTGCCAATATACACGGTTATAATTGTTCACTTACACTTGATCTTATCACTACTTAAACTAGGGGAAGAAAAATGACCTAATTTTTTAAAAAAAAGTAATGTTTTTTAAGTGTCCATCATTTTGGGTTTGACCCTGAATAGTCTGATCCAACACACTTTACATAACATTTAAAGTATTTCCGGGGTTATGTCTCTTATTTCATCCTCGATGTTACGTTTTAAGTCGTTTATTGTCTGAGGTTTATTCACAAACACCTTTTCTTTAAGATAGACCCACAGGAAGAAATCAGGACTAGTCAGGTCTGTGGAGATCACACACTGCCCCCTGTCTGTGAAAAACACTTATTATTCCTTTAATGCCATTTACTCTTGGGGCATCTCTGGTATTAAAATGTCGACGGTAACACCACTGGGTTTGTGAATTTGACCCATGTGACTCAAAGTAGCACTGTACAATGAGGGTTCGTTCCTTGGTGCTGTATTTGATCAGATTAATGTCAGAAGGGTCGTTATAAATGCTCTGAAAAAATGGAGTCGTGATCTGGCTCAAGTAAAATCATGTTTCGTGTTTTTTTGTTAGTTTTTTGGCGTCCTGCCCAGCTCTAATGGACGCTCCGCAGCTCTGGGGGTATATTTATCTTTATGGAGGCTATCAACACCTCACAGGGCCCGGGACATGAGGGCAGAGGAAGTACAGATCAGATTTAAGGTTTACAAGTAGAGAATTTCAAATACTACAGTAATGCAATATCACTGGAGTTTTATCTCATTGCAGTCGTTCAAGTACAGCCCCGCACAGATCAGAAATGACTCAACGATTTGAAGTCTGTTTGAACTTTAGCCAAAAGATGTTTTTTTTTTTCCTCAAGGTATGGTTTTATTTTTATGATACAATGGTACTGAGGCAAAGAGGTTTAAATGTATATGCAATATACTGCAGAAAATGGAGAGAAAGGAGAGGAGAGAGAGAAAGAGAGAGAGAGGGGAGGGAGAAGGAGAGAGAGAGGGAGAGGAGAGAGAAGAGGGGAGAGAGGAGAGAGAGGAGAGATAGGGGAGGGAGAGAGGAGAGGGAGGAGAGAGGGGGGAGAGGAAAGTGAGGGGAGAGAGAGGGGAGGGACAAAAGTGAGGGGGAGAGAGAGGACAGGGAGGAGAGGGGAGAGAGGTAGAGAGGAGAGGGAAGAGAAAGAGAGGAAAGGGGAGAGAGGGGGAAGAGGAAAGAGAGAAGAAGGGAGAAATAGGAGAGAGGGGAGTGAGGAGAAAGGACAGGGGAGAGATAGGAGAGATGGGAGTGAGGAGAGCGAGAAGAGGGGAGAGATAGGAGAAAGGGAGTGAGTGATGAGAGACAGGAGAGGATAGAGAGGGGGAAAGGAGAGAGAGGAGAGGGTGAGAGGAGAGAGAGAGCAGAGTGCCACTAAATCCAGCGTCAATGGGGCAGATACAATGCTGTGTTATTGTCTGTGCTGTGGGAGCAGGTCGGGGGCTGACACTGGAACTTCATAAACTCCACCTCACTGTCTGCACCACCACTGTCCCCCGAACCACCACTGTCCTCCGCACCACCGCTGACCACTGCAGACCCCTGCACCACCACTGACTCCTGCACCACCACTGTCCCCCGAACCACCACTGTCCTCCGCACCACCGCTGACCCCTGCACCACCACTGTCCCCCGCACCACCACTGTCCTCCGCACCACCGCTGACCCCCGCACCACCGCTGACCACTGCAGACCCCTGCACCACCGCTGACGCCTGCACCACCACTGACTCCCGCACCACCACTGACTCTTGCACCACCGCTGACCCCCTGCACCACCGCTGACCCCTCCCTCCATCACAGCACTACAGACACGCTAAAAGTGTAATCAAGACACAGATACGGATCAATACTCAACCTAGTATCGAAACTAGATATTCATGTGACAAAAACACGATTATTTTAAGTTGAAATGTGCATATTATTGTCAAAAAACTTCTTCCTCAGTATCAAATCGAGATAGTATTGTGAAAACAAGTCTCTTATGGCCCTGAATGTTGCACTCCACGCACAATTCATTCACTCAACTACAAGCTATTTAAAGCAACACTGCGTAATTTTGGGCCGCGGTGTGTCTCCTGCTTCATGAAACTGCAAACCATTCTTCATAGGGACAGATACATTTTCTCCAAAGCAATAAACATCCAACATCCATATGGAAGGATTTTATTTCAGTCTAAAAAAGTTACGCCGTTTAAGGAACCAAAGCAACAGATTCAACTAGCCACTGATTCAAAGGTTGGCGGTTTGAATCCCGCTCTCCACATAAAACATGCCCAAAACCAACTCAAGGACACTACAGAAACATACTGCAGAGCTGCAAGTTGGTCGACAAACACTATTTTGAACGAATAACGATGCTGGTCATTAGATTATAACACATTTTACGATAAACGATAATATTGAAACCAAACCATGAAGCAGAATTATCCCCCAAAAAGTATTATAAACGTACACTACTGTTAAATATTGTTCAGCTGTGTAAATGAACAGCAGAACGCAACACTTAAATCATTAGTTTGTGTCATTTTAGTTCATAATTCAATCTTCTACAGCTCAAATCTTACATCATACTGCAGTAAAATAACCAAAAATATCCCATTACTACAAACAAAAAGTCCCCAAAGATGACAACGATGTGCCTTTTTGTAATATTTTAAACGACAAGTACATATAGTGATTGTTTTGTCACGATTATCACGTCCAAAATAATTGTGATTAACGATAAATATCACGATAATGATTAAAGTTTCTGACAGTTTAAAATGTTTTGCATATGAAAAAATATAATAATTCATAATATAATAAAATAAATAATGTTATGTTATAAATGTTATGTTTAAACACCTTTTATATAACTGTACTTAAACAACTACGATCTACTGTAGCAGAGAATATATGGATGAGCAGGGCCGTCAACAGAAATCTGGGGGCCCAGTCAAGCGGCCTTGCATGGGCCCCCCCTCTAATACAAATTGATAGGAAGAAGGTGCAATTTTTGCCCCCCCCCGTGGATAAGGAGCTTTTTTCTGCACATTCTGGTGATAAAATGGCGATTATTTTTGTAGGCGATGATCATGATTATATAAAATGTCCCACGAACGATTATTGTGTACCACTTTTGTCACTCTAATTTGTGATTTGTGTGTTAGTAGACGTACTTTGGCCATCTGAGCTTGGACCCCGCTGGACTTGAGCGCTGTGACCGCTTTCTGCGCCGCCGCTGGACTGTCAAAATCCACAAAGCCATAACCTGGAACAATTCAACAGAACTTACATCAGCAAAGTTTAAAGTGACAGGTTTAATCTGACTAAACTCACTTAAAGAGGCCGTGTTACACTGTTCTCTGATCTGTTCTAATGTTTCCTCATCACAAACAGACCTGGAGCTGTGTTTTTTTGTTTCATTCACACATGTTTAACACACAAACCCTGCAGATTTAGGCATCTTCTGAGTTCTCTCACTCTGTTCCACCTTGTGATGTCATCATGTGGTGACACTCCTGTACTCCTGTAGTGCTCCACTGCGTTTTTAACCTCCACACACCTTCCCTAGAATCATTTGGATCGCTTCAGGTGTGGAATTGCGAATCTCTACTGAACTAAAGGTAAAAAAGCTAGATGCTAACTTAAAAACTACCACTTCGTGACATCACAAGGTGGAACAGAGCGTTTTGAGCTTTGGAGATGTTACAGACTAATAATAAAGTGTTACTCAAACATGTGAATGAATTAAAACACAACTCCAGGTCTGTTTTTGATGATTTAACAGCTTTATAACACGCGACTTAAAGCTCACAAGAGTCAGTTTTTTCTGTAATGTAGGACTTTTAAACAAATATTTTTAAATCTACGCAATACTCACCTTTACATTTATTGGTGGTTTTATCTAAGATGGCCTTGGTTGACACGATTTTGCCGTACCTGGAAGAAAAAGTAAACCAGAATTGTAAAGGGACACATACCAACATACTGTAACCCAACCATATGCAAACATGACGGCGATACAAAATGGCCGCCGCCTTTAGAACATTTCACTTTCTGTTTTACGTCTCGTTCAGAGCCACTTTACTCTGCGCCCGCTCCCTCGTCTCTTTGTCTGCAACACTGGAACTTGTTTCTTTTGTTTGTGGCACACCTCTGATCTAAAAACGGATCTGGAGGTGTATTTTTAGCGTTTTTTTTCAAAGCCACTTCATTTAAATATGGAAGTCTTGCATCTTTTTATAAAACTTCTGGCATTTTCAAACAAACTGGAACCTCTAAACGTGCCAACGAGACAGGGAAAAATAGGCTGCATTTGCTAATAAAAACGCTACAACAATGTACGTCAGTGAAGGTATTCGTAACATTAGGTCGTAAAAACTATAATGGTGCGGGGTAATAGGAGAGGCTCGCAGGAGAACAGACTTGGCACTGAGCTCGGTTGTGTTATTTCTGATTACACTTCAACTTTAAAAAGCTGAATCTGTGATATAATTGAGCAGAAAATATTTAAAATTCAAATAATTCCATAAAATATTCACTGGTTGTAACTCACGTCTGCAGTACAGTAAGAAAATCATATCAAAACCCATGTATCAGCAGTGGAAGAAGTAATAAATGTTGTTACTTGAGTAAAAGTACAGATACTGGAGCCAAAAATACCAAGTAAAAGTATCACATGAAAAAATCTATTAAAGTATCAAAGTACCCATTTATTTAAGTGTGTGTTAGCATGCTAGTTGTTGCTAGATCTAATTCGAAAGTGTTTTATTGTCTGATAATCAGGATGTGTGTGTTAGCATGCCAGTTGTTGCTAGATCTAATTCGAGTGTTAGCGTGCTAATTGTCGTTGCTAGAGCTAATTCAAAAGCCTTTTATTGTCCCACAGTCAGAAAGTGTGTGTTAGCATGCTAGCTGTTGCTGCTAGACCTAATTTGAAAGCATTTATATGTCCCATAATCAGGAAGCGTGTGTTAGCATGCTAGTTGTTGTTGCTAGATCTAATTCAAAAGCATTTTTTGGTCCAGTAATGAGAAAGTGTGTGTTAGCATGCTAGTTGCTGTTGCTAGATCTAATTTGAAAGCATTTTATTGTCCAATAATCAGGAAGTGTGTGGGGAAGTGTGCTAGCATGCTAGTTGTTGTTGCTACATGTAATTCAAAAGCGTTTTAATGTCCAATAATCAGGAAGTGTGTGTCAGCATGCTAGTTGTTGTTGCTACATCTAATTCTAAAGTATTTTATTGTCCAGTAATCAAGAAATATGTGTTAGCATGCTAGTTGTTGTCGCTAGATCTAATTCGAAAGCATTTTATTATCCGATAATCAGGAAGTGTGTGAGGAAGTGTGTGTTAGCATGCTAGCTGTTGCTGCTACATCTAATTTGAAAGCCTTTTATTGTCCGATAATTAGGAAGTGTGTGTTAGCATGCTAGTTGTTGTTGCTACATCTAATTTGAAAGTATTTTATTGTCCGATAATCAGGAAGTATGTGAGGAAGTGTGTGTTAGCATGCTACTTATTGTTGCTAGATCTAATTCGAAAGCATTTTATTGTCCGATAATCAGGAAGTGTGCTTTAGCATGCTAGTTGTTGTCGCTACATGTAATTCAAAAGCATTTATAATCAGGAAGTATGCGTGTTAGCATGCTAGTTGTTGTTGCTAGATCCAGTTCGAGTGTTAGCATGCTAGTTGTTGTCACTACATCTAATTCGAAAGCATTTTATTGTCCGATAATCAAGAAGTGTGTGTTAGCATGCTAGTTGTTGTTGCTACATCTAATTTGAAAGCATTTTATTGTCTGATAATGGCAGCAAGACTCTGCTCTCTGGTTTCAGAGACTTGTAAAAAGTGCTTATAAACTCATCATGGTGAATACTTAGGATGCTCTGGATGCATAAGGTCAGTGAGGAATAACTGGACCACTGCAAACTGATTAAAATGATGTTTATAAATAAATGTCTTATAAATGTTTATAAAACAGTAAAAATCAGGTACATGACCTTTCTTTAACCTACAAAGTCTGTAAATTATAATTATGTAGTTTTAATGAGTCCTGAGTCTTGTTAAGATTAATCACGGTTGAAATTGAATTCACTTAACGCAATTAGCAAATCACAAAGACTGCAGTTTTTAAAGTACCATCTTTTCCTTCACAAACAAAATATCCGGTTTTATTCGACGTAAAAAACAGCTCTGGAACGTAACAAAGGAAAAGTAGTAAAGTACTGTACTCAAATAAAATTTTAGGTATCTTTATTTTACTTAAGTACATTTTACAGCAGATACTTTTTACTTTTACTTGAGTACATTTGAGAGCAGTATCTATACTTTCTACTCCACTACATTTTGAACAGAACTGAAAAGTACTGATAATTTTTTTAATATAGTTTGAGACCAGCAAAACAAAATTATACAAATAAAAACAGCTAGAAAAAAAAAGATAAATTCAATTGTTTTCATTGAACAAAATTCAGCTCAAATCTTTATCAAAATCACCACATTTGAAGCTTTGTCAGACTCAAAATCTGTAAGAAATTTTTTTTTTTTTTTTTACATTTTTAAAGGTGTACCTTAATACTTTTACTTAAGTAGACTTTTTTCCAGTGATACTTTTACTTTTACTTGAGTATTTCTGTGTATCTGTACTTCTATTTAAGTAACAAAACTGACTTCCACTATGGTTACAAACTGCTGACCCTGTAGTTTAATCCGTACAAACATGTTCTGAAATGTGATTCTTGCATTAGTTTGTCGGCTCATATTATAACACAAGCCTATTTTTAAAACATAACTCACTACCCACAATGCCGTATGTTTTCCCCACATTTCCAGCGCAGGTACGGGGCCGTGTGAGCTGTGTGAAGTGCTTATGCAATCCTCACTTATGGCACGGCTCAGACTGGCTGCAGCTGAGGATAATAGACCTGTTCTTGTCTGTAGAATCGACCAATCAGAGCGTCCGGTGCTGCTGTGTTTGGCCAACATGGCGTCTGCGAGGAATGTACACTGTAACCTGACACCTCCTGCTCTCCCTCTCTCTCTTTCTCTCTCTTTCGCTCACAAATTCTCCCGACTCTCCATAGCTTTTTACCCAAACTGAACTGGAGGATTTTAAATTGTATGTTATGATATTTATCCGACTTTATTTGAACATCTGATACTCGTCTTTCGCAGGTATCGATGCTAAAAAAAAAGTCACATTCACAAACAGAAATTAACCTTTCCCTGAGCTGTATCAGAACAAAAGCAAAAATTATGTAAATATTAATTAAAGCTGCACTGTGTAACTTAAACTTAAACAGATCTATTTTGCACGTATTCACTTATACTTATACTTTTATTATTAAGAAATGCTTTTAAAACGTGAATTCTCCTCGCCACAGCTCAGATCTGACCTGTAACTCGGCCTGAACTGAAGGCATGGAGGCATCACTTGCTTGTCGCTATGGGGATTGATATATTTAATGCTGTATTGTGGAACATTTCAGGCAAAGCAACGACAACTCAGTTTGTGTTTTTCTTAGAGAATGTATTTAATCAGGTGAAACATGTAAAGTGTACATGTTTTCCCAAGTCTCGACTGAAACTATTTCAGTTTTATTTCGACAATAAACTGTGATTTTCAACATTAAATGGTACAGTACAGTTGTCCCTCACTATATCACGGTTCACCTCTCGCAGCCTCACAGTTTTGCAGATTTTTTTAGCACAATTTCACATGTTTTTTTTTACAGTGTATGAGCGTGATTGTGTTCTGCGTTCTGATTGGCTGAGGGACTGTAGACCATTGTGTTCTGTGCGTTCTGATTGGCTGAGGGACTGTAGACCATTGTGTTCTGCGTCCTGATTGGCTGAGGGACTGTAGACCATTGTGTTCTGCGTCCTGATTGGCTGAGGGACTGTAGACCATTGTGTTTGTGCGTCCTGATTGGCTGAGGGACTGTAGACCATTGTGTTCTGCGTCCTGATTGGCTGAGGGACTGTAGACCATTGTCCATCAGTCTCCTCCGTGTCTCCTGTACAGTACAGAATGTGTCAGACAAATTTACATAAATGTTGGATCACAGTGTGACTCTGAAGTGCTGTATGAGCCACAATGTCGATGAAACGTTCTGCACCGACAAAGGCACTGAGAAAATGTTAATGCCTGTGTGAGAAAAGTGTATAAAGTGTGTGGTGAGGGGTTTTACAGACAAGAAACAGAGAATAATTGTAAAAAATTAAGCTGATACTTCACGGATTTCACCTATTGTGGGTTATTTCTAGAGCGTAACCCTCACTATAAACCAGGGACCAGTGTCGTTTGTTTTCTATTCTCTGTGCCTTATATCTGTGTAATCCCTCAGTGCCCAGTATGTTCCATATTGGTCCATGGGTGTAGTCATGGCTTTAGCATTTCATAGTTTCATAGATGGAGCTGTTCAGAAGCGACACTGAGGATGAAGAATTCAGTGATTTAGTGATTTGGAGTGAGATCCAGTGTAAACTTGTTGCTTGTTTTTTCATGCTTTATTTATCTGATTAACTATTAATATCTTACGTTAACAGACCAGACACGTGTTCAGTTCTGTCTGTGCTTCATGTAGCTGAATAAATATAAATGTGTTATATTAGCGTGATGTACTGATATTCAGCCTGTGGTTCTCTATTTTATTCTTATTATTGTAACTTGACTTTAAAGATAAAATGTCTGTTCTTGGTCTTGGATTTTGTAAAATAAATTTCCTCCAAAAACGCGACTTATTGTCCAGTGAGGCTTATATAGTTTTTTTCTTCATTATTATGCATTTTTTGTCTGGTGCGACTTATACTCCAGAGCGATGTATAGTCTGGAAAATACTGTACTAGTCTATGTTTCTCAGACTTGTGAAAGATACAGTTCAAGATCATCCTAAAGCTTCAGGAAAGGTTCTGTCCTGTGAATGGGACTTTTAGCATCAAAACCTTCAGACTGATTTGTCCCAATCTAGTCATTTTATTTAGTTCAAACCATCTCCGCTCTCCAGTTGTATCCCTCACTCACCACTGGATCCTCAGTCCTGGTCCAGTCCTGGTCTAGTTCTAGGTCTTGGCTGTCGCTACGGTTACTGACACCAGATGCCTGAATATTTAATGTGGTCCAAAAGCCTCACTCGAGTTGCACACTTCAGTCCAACGGGGAGTTCTCATGACAAGATTTACACCCGCTCAACAACAACCAAACACAACATTGGCACTGGATGTGTGAGTCCGTGGGGCTGCCGTAGTACGCATGCTAATTTTTATATCACCCAAACTGTATTCCAAAGATATCAGGTTATTACTAAGCTCATTTGGAAAAAGATCTTCAAACTTTTCAGCCTGTATGATCTGACCATGAATCTGACCCACAGACTGAGTGTGACGTCACCCACAGGGTTCAGCTCCAGTCAAATGAAGCTCATCGAGGCTAGAGCAGGTATAGCGGCTAATTTGGAGACGAGTTCCACATTTGGAATCCCGACTGCGAGTATCATAGCAACCAAAGAGCCAATCAGGAGAGGCTGGTGAAGATAACGCCCCTTCCCACCCACACCACTGGTTTAGCAGGAAGCGGGTCAATTAAACCTGTTGCTAATGCTAGCAGGAGCAACCTCAGGGAAAGAAAGCGCCTGATTTGTCTGTTATTAATATTCGTATCTTGATTTAAAGACACAACTGCGAAATAAAAACCCCAGGATCATGTAGAGGGTTAATACGAACATTTAAGACCAAAATGACGAGTCTGACAGCAGCAGTTACAGAGAGAGGGGACACAGTTTTTCAATAGAAAGTGAATTGGAGCCAGAGTCGATGGAGCCAGAAGTGCGCACATGATCACTTCCTGTTTGGAACGTGGCGGCTAACACGTTAGCTATGACCATTTATACATACAGTCTATGGTCTGACTCAAACTGCACTCAAAATGCTCTTAAAATGCAAAAGTTCATCCAAAAACAACCATTTAAACGGAAAAGTACTAGAAAATGGTGTATTTATATGTAAAGAAAAACAAAAAAAGGTAGATTCAAGTAGTGATTCACTCCCGGATCTTCAGCTGGATCACTCTAAAATCTTTTCCATTCTGCTGTCAATATAAACCCTTATAATATAAATAAAAGAATAAGCCAACTAACACAACTACTAAAACTTTATCGACTAAAGTTTTACAGCCTTATGCAATTGTAACGACATAAAAAACATGAAAAAATAGATTTACAGCCTTTTCACGTCGTCACATCTGTAATAAAGCCTGGAACATTTACTTTAGGCCTGTGTCATAATACGATGTTGAGTTTATAGCGATACAATTACTTAAAACTGCGTGAATTTGCAGCTTATAATCCAACAGGGCCAACAAAAATAGCTCCGAAGGCCACATTTGGTCCCTGGGCCGTAGTTTGGACACCCCAGACATAGGTGGAGATGTTCTGTTTTTGTACTCACCACTACTTCCTGCATTTTTGTACTTTTCTTCTGAACTTTTTTCCCCCCAAACTGTCACTTGGCTGGTGTAAAACTATGATAAATATTTAACACAGGCACTACTATCCCACGAAACCAAGTAATAAAAATAAAATATAAAAAACATGTGTATTTTAAAGGTCCTATATTACGCAAAACTGACTCTTTTGAGCTTTAAGTCATGTTCTAACGCTGTTACCTCCTCAAAAACAAACCTGGAGTTGTGTTTTGTTTCATTCACATGCGTTTGAGTAATCTTTTTTTATTAGTCTGTACATTCCCAAAGCTCAAAGCTCCGTTCCACCTTGTGATGTCATAAAGTGGTAGTTTTCAAGCTAACAGCTGCATTTTAGCTTTTGTTCAGTAGAGTTTGGCAATTCCAGGGGTGAAAATACCCAAGATAATTCTAGTTTGAGAGAAGAACGCAGCCTAAATCTGCAGGTTTGTGTGTTAAACGTGTGTGAATGAAACAAAACTCAACTCCAGGTCTGTTTGTGAAAAGGAAACGACATTATAACATAGATCAGAAACAGTGTAATATGGGCCCTTTAAGTGAGTGGGCGTGCGTGAGTCGGCCTATAGCAGCCTGGGTACGGCAGCCGTTCTGGTTGTCCTGGTTTAACCTCCATAAAAGCATGTGACTGAACTCATCCCTCACTGTGTCAACTTTACAATCGCCGCATTCAGGCCGGATCAGGGTCGGAGCGCTCCTTTTCATGTCCAATGATTTATGGGAAATATTCAGATGGTAACTACGCGTCGCTTTTACAGCCCGCCGTGTAATAGGAACCAGAGGAGCAGTGTTTATATAGAGCTAATGATGCTACGTTTAGCGCTACATGTGTTAGCTTCAGGGTATGTCCCAGTGTTTCTCAGCCATGTTAAAGATGAAAACACTCTTCATGTCAGCTTTGAAATAAAATAAAGAAATAATAAAAATATTGACAAACTTGGATCTAAATGGATTAATATAATGAGTCTGGTAAATAAAATATCTAGATATGAACCAGGGTTAAAGTTGAACGACAGCTTAACCAAAATAAAACCAGGAATAAAAAAAGAACAGATTTACATCAGAATCAAATCAGAACTACAGCATCTATACACCAGGACTAAACCAGGACTAAACCAGGACTAAACCGGGAATAAACCGGGAATAAACCGGGACTAAACCAGGACTAAACCAGGGACTAAACCGGGACTAAACCGGGACTAAACCAGGGACTAAACCAGGACTAAACCAGGACTAAACCAGGACTAAACCGGGAATAAACCGGGAATAAACCGGGACTAAACCAGGACTAAACCAGGGACTAAACCGGGACTAAACCGGACTAAACCAGGGACTAAACCAGGACTAACTAAACCAGGACTAACCACCACTAAACCAGGTCTAAACCAAAACTAAACCAGGTATAAACCAGGTCTAAACCAAAACTAAACCAGGACTAAACAAGATCTAAACCAGGTCTAAACCAAAACTAAACCAGGACTAAACCAAGTGTAAATAAAGTTTGAATAAAATCTAAACTTGAATGTGCAGTAACTACTAAACCAAACCAGTAATAAATCCGTAACTATCCAAACTAAATGAGACTAAACATAGACATGAACTTAAATAAACCTCTGAGAAGCCCTTTAAGTCGAAGGCCAGTTCCAAGAAGGGAAGAATTAAAAGCAGAAGTTGACAGGGCAGGTCTGGAGACGAGAACTATGTAGGGAAATGGGCTGGTTCAGGGCTTTACTTTGAGATGGAGGGCAGGGGGCTTCACAACGCTATGGGACATTCAGCTTTTAGAAGAAATAATGAACAAAACAGATGCTCTACGTAAGTTCTCTGGTGGAGGAGTCACCACTCAGATACCTTCATGAACATGTGATTGCTTTACCAGGATTATCCATGCCTCAAAATATCTTGAAAAACATGTATTGTGAGCAGAACTGGCATTGCACAGATCTGAGCTGTAACTAGGTCTGGTGGCACTGCTTGCTAATCTCTACAGAGAGTTTAATGCCATATTGGGGGACATTATAGGCAAAGCAATAACATCTCCATGGAGACTAGAAGTTGGCAGACCCTCCACCAGAAGAGTGACGACGTACACCTTTCATGATTGGGTCCACAATTGGCTCAGACGGACCCGCAAGCCTCACTGTTAGCATCACTGTTAGCCTCACTGTTAGCATCACTGTTAGCCTCACTGTTAGCATCACTGTTAGTATCACTGTTAGCCTCACTGTTAGCCTCACTGTTGGCCTCACTGTTAGCATCACTGTTAGCCTCACTGTTAGCCTCACTGTTAGCATCACTGTTAGTATTACTGTTAGCCTCACTGTTTGCCTCACTGTTAGCCTCACTGTTAGCCTCACTGTTAGCATCACTGTTAGCCTCACTGTTAGCATCACTGTTAGCCTCACTGTTAGCCTCAATGTTAGCATCACTACTTCTTGTCCAATTTTATCTCCATAAGGTTTTGCAGAGTCACGCTAAAATTAATAAATATTTAAAGATGAGAGGGTGAACAGGGAGGTGTGGGTGTGTTAGGGGTCAGGGGTCAAAGGTCAGGGGGTTAGGGTCACACAGTGGACAGGGAGCTGCAGGTGGATGTCACTGACAACATGTTAAACGCTACAGAAATAAAATGAATACTTGACCAGAGACACTTCTGGGTTTAGAAAGAGACATGTTTGTTTCTTAATGCTAATGCTAATTTTGAGGCATAATAAATAAACAAACTGAAGTAATCTACATATACAAATAATTGTGGAGTTATTTGTATTTTAATATGTTGTTTATTTTATGTTTTTCAATTTTAATCAAAGTGACTGGCTTTGAGACACTATTGCGCCATATTTTATCTTGTGCCAAAAATGACAACCAATTATGCCACCACCATTTTTAATACTAGAGTAATAAAACAGAGATATTAACCATAAACCAGGTCAACGAGTCTCTAATCTGACAGTTAAACAGCTAATGCCACCACAGAAACTGACGTGTCCTGCAGCTCAATGGGCACTTTTGGTTGTGATGTCACCTGAAACTAACCAACTGAGAAACAGAATCCAAGAGCATGCTGGGAAAAATGTTTTTAAACGCGGGTCAGTGTGGTGTTTAGTCCCAGTGGCGTCGTCAGTTGTGTTATGACGTGGAGCTGAGGGTGTAAAGGCAACAGGAAGGTCACGCAGTCAGTGTCTCGTGAACTTTGAACTCTCTGAAGGTGGAAAAACAGCAAAACAAGAATATCCAGTCGTGTTTTCTGTCGTGTGAGGGAAAAAAAATCAATACGGCTTCGGATGATCATGTGACGCAGATATAGTTAGAGTTTTGGCCAATATCAGTCCAACGTTTTCCTCACTTTACATCACAAAAAGACAACTCCACACAAAATACACACAAATAATGATAATATAGAGGTGGGAGTTCAAAATTATATATAGAGAGTGAATATAGAAGTGCTTTTGTCTGCTGTATAGTTAGAATCTATGGCACTTGTGGATCATTAAGTCATATTTTAGACATTTGCATTGGAATTTTGATCTAAAATGACCTAATAGAAGAAACAAGTCTGCTCATTTTCTGATATCTGGATTAAAAGAGTTAATTCCCGCCTGTCCCTTTACGGTACATTGCTGTAAACGTCATCAAATACCACAAACCGGCTCAGTAGATCTTTTTAAAGAGATTCTCATTGGGATAATTGAAATATTATATATATATAATATTGTAAAAAGCATTTTATCAGTCCCATTTTCAAATTTTTAAAACAAAAAAGTCCAAAAGATATCCACATTTGTCCAAAAACCTCTATGTACAACTGTGTGAGGGAATCGTTTTCCTGCCTGCGCTCATAATGGGCACTCTGAACATGTGTTGCACAATCTCTTGACTTGAAGTGAAACTGAAGAAGATGATGTCATGTTTTAGTCATTGTTTTAATAGACCATCATTGTAAAAGACACAAACTTTTGGATTTCTAATGGGACCCTGTTATTGGGCAATATTTCAGTCCTTGGGCAAAAAATTCTTCCTTTGACAGATGACTTTGGTTTATTTAACCAAACAAACACGCAAACCCCTTAAGTTTAAAACATGGGGACGGATTAAACACTGGAGCTCAAGCTTCTTCAACAATAGTCCCATTATTTTTAGCTTTACACTGTCTGGGAGGCATTTACAGTAACTGCATAGACTGTAAAAGGAAGTGGATTAAGTGAGTGTGACGTCACCCAGTGTTCAGCTCCAGGCAAATGAAGCTCATCGAGGCTGGAGCAGTTATAGCAGCGAATCTGGAGCAGGTTTCCATATTTGAGTATCATAGCAACCAAAGAGCGAATCAGGAGTGAGGCTGTTGAAGGTATAGCCCCTTCCTACACCGCACCGCTGGGTTAGCAGCGAGCCGATGCCTAGCAACCCTGTTGCTAATGCTAGCTGGAGTGACCTCGGGGAAAGGAGGCAGCTGATTTGTCTGTTATTAATGTTCATATGTTGATTTACGGACACGATAGTGAAATATAAACACCAGGATCTTGTAGAGGGTTAATACGAACATTTAAGACCAAAATGACGAGTCTGACAGCAGCAGAGAGAGAGGACACAGTTTTCCAATAGAAAGTGAACTGGAGCCAGAGTCGATGGAGCCGGAAGCGCGCTTATGCTCACTTACTATTTGGAACGCGGTGGCTAACAGGTTATGTCCATTTATATATAAAGTCTATGCTTCACTGTCATGAATAACAGGGTTGTTTATGCCCAGACACTAAAACTGTATCAAAACTACAGCATAGACTAATTTGAACAGGTACTAATAAAATTAGATCTTTCCAGAACAGTTTGAGACTGGTTTTGATCTCCATGGAGATGTTATTGCTAGGCCTGTTCCACAATGAGGCATTAAATGTGTCTATTCATTGATTTAACTGCTTTAAAAATACCCTGAATACTTTCTTAGTTTAAGCAGAGCTGCCAAAGACTTGACCTGTAACTTTGTCTGTTGGTGTCACTTGCTTGTCTCCATGGAGATAGATTTGCTTAATGCCATACTGGTGAACATTCCAGGCAAAGACGGACCTTTAATACAGAAACTACAAATATTTTCTGTATGAAAGTATTGTTCTTGGATTGTACTGTTGTCTTTGAAACTCAAGTATCGTGACAGCACCAATGGATTGGACATGGCTGGAGTGAAGTAACCTGCGTTTTTTCGTGTTAAATTTCAGGCACTTTTCCTCGAAAGGAGAAAGGGATTGTGGGAAGGCAGCGGAGGAAACCAGCTCCAGATGCTGAGACCCTGTAGGACTTACGGTTGGCAGAGTTTAACCAGGTCTTGGTCTGTGGTCCCTGGATGGAGTCCGCGGATGTACAGGTTAGTCTTACTCAGCTGTTCCCCGCCCCCTCCGCTGCTGTTACTGCTGCTGTTCGTGTTGGGACTGGGGGGCGCCATCTGGTGGCCGGAGGACACATAGGACTGCTGCGGGAAAGAGAAGACAAAATTATGTTAACGCCACAAGCTACATATATATAGTTTAGTGATGATGTCACTTCCGGGTCCAACCAGAAACTTAACAGCTGATTTCTAGTTTTGTTTTTCATCCAGAGAGAGTTTCAAGAGACAAAAACCCATAGAAGTATAACAAAATCTGGAAAATAAACCAAAGATGGCATTGTATTCTTTTTTGTGGTCCACGCTAATCGGTGCATAGGCCCAAAAAATTATTTTCTCTTCTGCATTACTTCCTCAATATGAGCTAGCGCCTCCCACCATGTGACGTCAGAATCAGAGCGATAGCTGCTAGAGCGGAGCTAGAGCAGAGCTGAGGCGGAGCTGAGGCGGAGCTAAGGCGGAGCTAGAGCGGCGCTAGAGCGGAGCTAGACTTTGGGGATTTAAAACTTTTAAATGTTCATGTTGTGAAAATAGAGAAGAATCCCACAAAATGACTTTCTTAAAAGCTGTGGTTGCCCTTTCAGCCGAACAGGGGCAGTTTGAATTGTGCTCTATGGAAGAATTCTGGGTCCAAGCTCCTGAGAGCTGCAGTACCTGGAGCGGCCACTAGTTGATCCCGCACCAGGGGGAGTGTCTTATCCAGTTCCATGTAGTTACCTTTCAAATGTGTGTTTAACCACAATCTGTGTCAAAAATGAAAATAATGTAGTAATATATAACATAAAGCATTTAGCATTGTCCGATAATCAGCAAAACTGTGACTTGTGACAGCAAAACTCCACTTTGGCCTCTGAAAGTTGTGTAAAGTACTTATAAACTCATCACGGTGAATACTTCTGAATGCATAAGGTAAGTGAGGAGTAACTTTGGACCACTGCAAACTCTTTAAAATGAACCAGTTCTGTTTTGTGCATTTTAAATATCCAACACAACATCTTGAAGTGAGTTTTTCTTGTGATAGTGATACAATTATGACTTAAAATCAGGATTCGGTTCATGGGGCACATTCTACAGCACCATCCAGGACCATTAACTGAAATATGAACTGCCAAACTGATAAACACACACATTCCTGAACATGTTTGAATCCATTCCAACGCATTTCTTTAGCGAATTTTATGAGTCAAACTGGTTCCAAAGAGCTGAACAAAATATATGCTTATAACAGAGGAGTTATTACGACAGAAATAAATTCAGTCTTTGGGATTTGCTAATTGTCCCCACTCAAATCGCCACATTGAGTTTATTAATGTTGCAGAACTAAACCAACACCTGTCAGTAGTAACATTTTAAGACTTATTTTTCATATCAAATAAATGATATGACGACACGGGGCAGGCAAAGTACAAAAGGTGGACCAGACAACTGAATCATTTTGTTAAGTTGTCCTAAAGCAACTGCAGCATCATTAAATCAGACATATCGTGTCTGCTGAACAGTTATAATTTCTGACACCCCTGGATCATTATGTTATAATTTGGACACTTTAAATCCCAATATTCATCTAAAATGACTTAATAAAAGAAACAAATCTGCGTTAGAAAACTGCAGTGTCCAATGGGAGCTGACTAGGGCTGGGACGATAAACAATAATGTTGTTTATCGTGATAAAAAGGTCGACAATAATTGTTCATGGGGCATTTTGTTCAATCTTGATAATCTCCAACAAAGATAATCATGTCGCCAAAATGTGCTGAAAAAAACAACTTCACACAGGGGAGTCGACAGGCGAGGCCCCAGGGTTTTAGGGGCCCAGAATGGACCGTCTTCCTATTAATTAGTATTCCTATTAATTAGGGGGGGGGGGGGTGGGGGGGGGGGGGGGGGGGGGGGGAGGGGGGGGGGGGGGGGGGGGGGGGGGGGGGTGGTGGGGGGGGGGGGGGGGGGGGGGGGGGGGGGGGGCACATGAGGCTTATTGCCCCGGGCCTCCAAATTTCAGCTGAAGGCCCTGTTCATCCATAATATTCTGTTAAAGTTATAATTATTCATATCCATAACAACTTTAATCATTAACGTGAGCGCAGTGATAATCGTCACACAAAATTTCAGTATCGTCCTACACCTAGAGCTGACGTCACCGTAAACGTCATCACAACGAACAACAAAAGCGCCGTGGAGCTGTCGGCGCCTCCTATGGAAAGCTGCACGTCGCGAGTTGCAGGTTTTTTTCATTTGTGCCATAACGCTGTTGAATCCTACGAGTATCACCGATTAAGAAAATAAAACTGAAGGGCGCACCTCACAGTGGGCGTGTACCGCGACAGTGAAAAAAGGAGTTGATCGGAGTAATGACGTCTTGAATACAGGAGATTAAAGATTACTCAAACATGAATCACTCTAAATACAACTTCAAAAGGGAAAATGAGAAGGAAACATCTGTAACATGGGTAAAAGCTCTGAAAAGTTCATTCAGATTTAAAAAAAAATTTACAGATACAACTAAATACCTTCAGTTTCGAAGCAGAAGCAAACTCGGTGAACTCGACTCAAACCTCGACACAGAAGCCCTCCATCCTGCTCCACCTGCGCTCACGCTTTAAAACCATGTTTGTGTGTCTGTGCATCGCTACAACGACGCGTCGACCTTTGACCTGGTGACGTAACATGTTTTTGCTGTGAGAATGCAGGCCATTGACCAGGGCCCATAAACACTGTAGTATGTTGACATGTGGCAAGTCCATATGCTACAAAACAGGAAAAATAGCTCTACTTATGTGACTGAACCTGTTATTAAAGCCATACTGTGGAACGTACCTCCTGCTTGTATCCATGGAGATGTTGCTTTGACTTGAATGTTATACAGTATGGTATTATCTTGGATTATTTAATCATGAGTGTTTTTATTGCTTAAAAATGGCTTGAAAAATGTGTCCGTCTGCTCGCCTCTAGACACTGACCTGCAGCCTTGACTAGTGGCATCAGCTGCTTGTCTCCATGGTTATAAAATTTTAATGCCGTAGTGTGGAGCATGCAGTAACACCTCCATAGAGAATCAGGTGAAAAGTTTGTGCATCCTTAAAGGTCCTACATTACACAAAATGGATTCTGGACCTTGTTATAACGATGTTACCTCCTGAAAAAACAGACCTGGAGTTGTATTTGTTTCATTCACACATGTTCTCCAAAGCCCAAAACGCTCTGTTCCACCTTGTGATGTCATGAAGTGGTAGTTTTCAAGTTAACAGCTCATTTTTACATTTTATTTCAGTAGAGATGGACAATTCCAGATCTGAAATCATCCAAATGATTCTAGTGAAGGTGTGTGGAGTTTAAAAACACAGCGAAGCACTTCCTGTATTACCACATGATGACATCACAAGGTGGAACAGAGTGTTTTCAGTTTGAGAGAAGAACTCAGCTCAAATCTGCAGGGTTTGCGTGTTAAACATGTGTGAATGAAACAAAAAAGGTCTGTTTGTGATGAGGAAACATTCTAACACAGATTAGAAAACAGCGTAACCCTTTAATGATAACAAAAACATTCAAATCTAATCCGAGCTGTCCTATCACCGGCTCTGCTATTATCACAGAACACTTCCGGTATGTAGTTTTGTTTGTGTATTTCATTCCCTGGCTCCAGCACCACGCTCCTGGAAACCGTGTGGTCCTGTGGTCAGCTCCGAGTCACAGGAAATGGATGATTGCACAATGAAGCTCACTCCAACAGCACCACAGCCTGCCCCTGCCGAAGACGCGCAGACATCTAACACAAACCCACACAGGAAAACACAAACTCAAATCTGGAAGTTGGACAAGAAGATGCAGAAGACAGATTTCAATATTTCTGGACAACTGAGGGATCACACAAAGTGCCCAGACATTGTGATATCAAACTGTCAAAGTCTCATAGTAGAAACAGCTAAAAAAAACACAGGGAACTACAATAACCATGATTCTTTGCTTCATTTCATTGCAGATAACAGTTATTATGCGCTTTAAACGGTTCATATTACGCTGCTTTTTTACTGATCTCTGTTATAATGTTGTTTCCTCATCACAAACAGACCTGGAAATGTGTTTTTTTTGTTTCATTCACACATGTTTAACACACAAACCCTGCAGATTTAGGCTTTAGTTCTTCTCTTAATCAGCTTTCGGCAGCGTTTTGTGATTGTTTTTTATTTATTTTATTTTAAATGTACACATTTGGCATGGATTCCACCTCCGCCATTTTGACCACTAAAAAAGGAGACGGGGCTGTTTTGGTCATGAGCTGCAAGATTAATCGTAATTCAATCAAAATTGCACTTTGAATGGGCACAATTGGCAAGTTCCATCATTTTTTTTCCACAAACAACAAAATATTCTGTCTTTTTCTGTATAAAAACTGCCAACCCTATAGTTTAGATCTGTACAAACATGTTCTGAGAGGTTCCTGTGTGTCAGATGCCCTCCCCGTGTCTCCATGGGTCTTATTCTGCATCAAAATTGTAGTTTTTATGCATAAATTAAAAAAACTGCATCTTCGTGGAGTCTTTTTCTGCATCAAAACCACTAACCACTAACTAGTTTTGATCTGTAAAAAAAAAAAAACATGTTCTGAAATGTTCCTGTGTGTCAGATGCCCTCCTTGTGTCTCCATGTGGTCTTATTCTGCAAAAAAACCTGCAGTTTTTATGCATAAATAAAAAAACTGTCCCTCCATGGGGTCTTATTCTGCATAAAAACTGCTAATTTTGTGGTTTTGATCTGTACAAAAATGTTATGAAATGTCCGGGTGTCCGATGTCGTTCCTGTGTGTCAGATGCCCTCCCTGCGTCTCCATGGGGTCTTATTCTGCATAAAAACTGCTAACCCTCTAGCTACAATCTGTACAAACACGTTCTGAAACATGATATTAGTTTAGTCAGTTCATAGTCACTTCTCCTGGACGTGTTTAAAATGTGAACTTTCAACACAATCCTACTGTCACAACATAAATTGCAAATATAATCCCAATCCTCGTGACACAGTTAGATACTTTTCCCAAGTGGTTCAGCCCTGGTGGTGGGTGGTCAGGATCTGGGCGTGTCTTTGGGAGGACGGCACAGGCGACAGCGGGACAATGGGATAATTTGGGCTGAGAGGAAAAGGTCAGAAACAGATCAGAGCCGTTCAACAAAAAGCTCAGAGGAGAAACGCTCTGGACAAGACCAACGAGACACTGCACAACACGCCTGATTAACACAGGCCTGTCAGGAGAATCACTGCATCAGGGAGGGCATCTGAATGTATCTAATCTAATGTAAAAATACTCAAATACCACTTAAGAAAAGAATTAAGGTAAGAAAAAAAAAAATAATAATAATAGTAATAATAATTTATGAATAAATAAATTAATAATAATAATAATAATAATAATAATAATAATAATAATAATAATAATAATAATAATAATAATAATAATAAAATAACAGTAATAATCATAATCATACATTTAATTTATAAGCACCTTTCAAAACACCAAGGACACTGAACAGAAGAAGGTAAAAACATAAAAGCCATGTATTGTAAAGGTTGTGTGAGACGCCAATGACGATATATAAATGGACATAGCTAATCTGCTAGCAACCGCGTTCCAAACAGGAAGTGATCATGATATCGGCTCTGGCTCCAGTTCACTTTCTATGTAAAAACTGTGTCCTCTCTCTCTGTACCTGCTGCTGTCAGACTCGTCATTTTGGTCTTAAATGTTCGTATTAACCCTCTACATGATCCTGGGTTTTATTTCACTATTGTGTCTGTAAATCAACATATGAACATTAATAACAGACAAATCAGGCGCCTTCTTTCCCCAAGTTCACTCCAGCTAGCGTTAGCAATAGAACTGATTGACAGTGTTGCTAAGCGTCCGCTCAATGCTAAACCAGCTGCGGGTGGGAAGGGGCGTTACCTTCAATAGCCTCGTTCTGGATTGGCTCTTTGGTTGCTATGATACTCGTGGTCAGAATCCAAATATGTAACTCGACTCCAGATTAGCCGCTATAACTGCTAGCCTCGATGAGCGTCATTTGACTGGAGCTGAACTCTGTGGGTGATCGTGTTAGATTTGCAATTTCTGTTTTAAAAATCAAGACAAGATTATAGAGCACATTTTTGTATTAATATATGAGAGAAGACCGAACTATGAACAGCTAATTTAAAGCTGCACTGTGCAACTTTTCAGGTAGTACCTCCGACGCCTGCTTGTCCACATGGAGATGTTGTATATCTTTGTTTTAGATTGGATTACATTTTTTAAAGATCGACTTGGCAGGAGACAACATTACATGCTAATCCTGAACTGCGTCATTAACAACATCATAAAAAGATAAAAGTTCCCATAAAAGTGAGCAGCATAAATAGGTCTATATAAAATGTTACAATAAAATACAAGAAACACTTCAAGAACACTTAGGGTTTGCTTAGAACGTTCTACAGTATTCTTATTGTGGGAGGTGTTTCCTCTCCACAGATCTGACCTGTCCCTTGGCCTCTGGGGTCATGTGTCTTCTTATAGATGGATACGTTTAATGCCATAACATTCCAGGTAAAGCAATAGAATCTCCATGGAGACAAGCAGGTGGCGTATACCCTCACTAAAAAGTTACACAGTGCAGCTTTAATACAAGAGTCCTATGTATGTCAGAGCGTGTTTGCAGAGGTGTGAACTACATTGTTTGCAGAGGACACATTTAGGTACTTCAATAACTATAATAGGCTCCGTACACAGAAGCTCACTGTGTCTTAAAACAGTCACTTTGAATAAAATCTGAAAATATGAAATAAACAACCTGTTCAAATTCAAATTAATAAAAAGAAAGACTACACAATTATTTATTTATGTAGAATACTTATGGTTTACAGTTTATGGTGTTGTTTTAATATTTATTATGCCTCCAAATGAACATTAGCTTTAGCCTTGAGACACAAACATGTCTCTTTCTAAACACAGAAGTGAAGTTTTCATTTTATTTGTGTTTATTTAACACGTTGTCAGTGACATGCACCTGCAGCCCCCCGTCCACTGTGTGACCCCATAACCCAGGGGTGGGAGACATTTTGGCCACAATGGGTCTAAACTCGGACAGACCAGGATATATGTAAGTACATATGACATTAGAGATTTGGCCTGTAACATGTAGCAAAGCACGAATATGCAAGACTCATTGTACAAATTGTTTTCCAAATGCATTAATTAAATTAATAATTAATTTTTTAAATTTCAGTTAAATAAACACAGCAGAAAAACTTTGAACAAGGTTTACCCTTACCTATTTAAATATAATATGATCATGTTAATAAGTCCAAAGGGCCGTGTGTGGCCCCCGGGCCGTAGTTTGCCCATGCCTGGCATAACCTCTGACCCTTGACCCCTAACCCACCCGCAGCTCCCTGTCCACTGCCTCAACTTTAAATATTTATTCATTTTAGCGTGAGTCAGCCAAAACCTTATCGAGATAAAACTGGACAGGAAGTAGTGACGCTCACAGTGAGGCTGCTGGGCCGACTGTGGACCATTAAAACGTGAAATATAGTGCGATATAGTGTTATTTCTAAAAAACTAGTATCAAAACTAGATGCTCATTTGAACATGTATCAATACTAAGAAAGCACATTCACAAACAGAAATGAACCTTTCCTGAATCTGTTTATAATGATGTGTCTCTGTTTCACAAGTGTGAGACACATAGTATGAACACTATGGACACTATGAACCTACTGCCCACAGGATCACACACATGTAACACACATGGACGAGAAAAGAAATGTTAAAAATCACATTCTATTGTCTAAATAAAGAGCGTTTTTTATCATCATTGTGGTATCATCAGTCGAGTATCGAGTCTATTCCTTCGTGAAATGCAGTTTGCAGTTTTAGTATCGTGACGACACTCGTTCTTTCTGTTTTGCTCGAGGATTAGCAGCATTGATAAAACATGCTTTGATGTTTGAGCCAGTGCGTCCCTGGTGTACACTTGAGTCCTGCTCTTGTCGTCCTGTCTCGGTCACATGGTCTGCTGGTGTGTAGTGAGTGTGTTTTTATGAATGAAAGAGCAGACGCCTATGAAGTCATTCACACAGACAAAAGACAAGACAGAGGACCACAGCGCCACAGCAGCACAGCGACCTGCAGCACAGGGGGGGTCTATCCAGGTAAAACTGGGAGCATTCTGGCCCATTTTAGCTGTAATATTTGTAATTGTAATATTTGTAAATCCACAACTTACAAAATCATGTTTATATTTTCAAATGCATTAAATAAAAGCCCTGTGCTAGATTTTTTTCCATATTCACCTTATTCTGGAAGTTGCATCTGATAATGTTTATTCTCACCAATCTTGAGCTTCCTTCCTTTTCCTTCCCTCCCATATTAGGATATATTGCAATAAACGATAATATTGAAACTCTTTTATGTCACTGATACAATTAAAATGCTGCAAGATGATCCCAAAACAAACATATCTAAATAGACAGTGTCATTAAAAGGCCTGAGCTGCAACAAAATAAACAGCAGAATGAAGTAATAATTTGCCATAGAAGTGACTTATTCAACCCTCAAACCAAAATAACAAAAATCTCCATGATTTTGCAAAGAAAAACTCACCATGATTAATACTGTGGGGACAGCAGACTTATGTTGACCTCAGGGGCTTATACAATACATCTGTGCTGGGGCAAGACACATTTTGGCCAAATATAAGAGAAGAAATTAGGCACAGGGTCTTTAAAGTTCTTTCAGCTGTGATGGCTGTGTGGATAATGTCATCACTTTTTAATACTATAGTGAAAAAATATGTCACTTAGTTTATTTATGCCGACAGAGGAGACGCTGAACTTTGTGCCAGTTTTTGTTCCTTGTGGATCGGCCCAGTAATCACACAGAGATTAACCATAAACCAGGTCTAAACATCGGCATTTAGACATTTTCAAGGCAATTTCTACCATACATCTCTAACCTATCTCCACCTCAGTGTTAAACTACGGCCAGTTTATAATACTGAACCATAACTATTACGTTACTAATAGTGTTTGCTCCAGTTCTGTTTGCTGTTGTGTCCATGGGCAATACATTTCTCACACACTCTGGTCATGTGGTCTCTACATCACCATGTATGTTACAGAGTCAGACAGGCAGATATAAGATCAGACCAGATGAGTTCATAACTAGGTCGATTAATGTTCTAAAAATGCAGGCTCTTTGCTATTTCAGATCTAAAAGAGTCCAACCCTCTGATTAAATCTGAAAATATCTCTCCAAGAACAACAGGAAGAACTATTAATACACCTCTATCAAACGGAAGACAGTTATGTTCTGAAAATGTCGTTAAAGCAGTTGCTGATCTGTGCAATTCCAGCCTATTGTTATAACTGTGCAAAAAACACAATCATCAGATCTAATGCTTTCTATAAACACATCTGCACTACGTGGTCATTAATACTTTTTTTTTCCATATTCACCTTATACCGGACGTGATGTTGACAGCAAATAAGTTCTACACTGGTCCCTGGTTTATCGTGGGGGATACATTTTAAAAATAACCCGCAATAGGCCAAATCCGCGAAGTATCAGCTTTATTTTTTACATTTATTCTATATGTTTCTTGGCTGTAAAACCCCTCACCACACACTTTATACACTTTTCTCACACAGGCATTAACATTTTCTCACATTTCTCTCTTGTTTAAACTCTCTCAAAGTTCAAACCTTTGTAGATTTTAAAAACTAAGTACTTTATTATAGAATGAAACCAAAGATCAAGACCAGATCCAAACATTTACTTGAGAAATAAAAATACAAATGTTTTCCTATATCGTAAATAACAATGATGATGATAATGATCCAACAGGAGACACGGAGGAGACTGATGGACAATGGTCTACAGTCCCTCAGCCAATCAGGACTCAGAACACAATGGTCTACAGTCCCTCAGCCAATCAGGACGCAGAACACACTGCACGCTCATACACTGTAAAAAAACATACAAAATTGTACTTAAAAAATCTACAAAACAGAGAGACCGTGAAAAGTGAAAGGGGGACAACTGTATATGGACGACAGAGCTGTTTTAAAGCCTCCCAGAGAAAGGGAGGCGTGTTGGCTTCTTGGTCACATGTACATAGAACTTTTTAACCAAATCAACCTACTTTATTTTAGCAGCAAAACATGTTAAAATTCTACTTTGAAATGAATGAGATTTTCTCTGATGTTTTCTGTCTGCATCTAAGTAGAAGCGTTGTTATTATTATTGTCTGGTAATCAGGTAGTGCACGGTTAGTATTCTCGTTATTGTTAGCTTTCCTGTGATAGCGAAACTCTGCTCTGGTTCCTCAAAGTTGTGAAAAGTGCTTATAAACTCATCATGGTGAATACTTAATAATAATCATAATTAATGTTTCAATCTCTAATTATCAGTTTATCCATTAATGATTTTGTGTTATACTTGATACAATAGGACATTTACAGGCACATTCTTGTACATTTGCATAATACTGGGTAAAATACATGATTTCATTGGTGCAGGAGTTACACGATGGACTAAAGTTCATAATAGTACACAAATCTTTAGCTTTTTAAAGGTCCTATATTACACAGAATAGATTCTCGTGAGCTTTAAGTCATGTTATAATGCTCTTACCTCCTCAAAAACAGACCTGGAGTTGTGTTTTGTTTCATTCACATGTTTGAGTAACACTTTATTATTAGTCTGTCTATATTTCCAAAGCTCAAAATGCTCTGTTCCACCTTGTGATGTCACGAAGTGCTAGTTTTCAAGTGAACAGCTACGTTTTATCTTTAGTTCAGTCAAGATTGGCAATTCCAGGGCTGAAATCATCATCCAAATGATTCTAGTGAAGGTGTGTGGAGTTTAAAAACACAGTGGAGCACTTCCTGTATTACCACTTGATGACATCACAAGGTGGAACAGAGTGTTTTCTGTTTGATAGAAAAACTCAGCCTAAATCTGCAGGGTTTGTGTGTTAAACATGTGTGAATGAAACAAAACACAACTCCAGGTCTGTTTGTGACGAGGAAATAACATTAGAACAAATCAGAAAAAAAAAAAAAGTATAAACTTCATAATCAGTTTTAGTTTTAGTTTTGGTTTTGTCAATGTTTTAACTGTTACTAAAAGAACTGCAAAAATAAGACGTAAGCTAACCTTTACAGTGTCTTTACCGTAAACAAAGTGAATATTTGACTCCTCACTCACTTCCTGGTCCCGTCTTTATCTGTCGCAGTGGGAGCTCAAGGCTTGACCCCGGGTTGACCCCAGAATTCCTAGGATTTCCGGCCCGTCGGGGGTCTGCTCTGCCGGGATACAGAGCCGGGATTGGGCCCTGGGCAGGAAAGTCATAACTCCAGAGGCCTGGACTAACCCTCTGATTTATGAACGCTCGGATTGTGCGGAGTTAAAGGGATACGACTGTGAGGTAATGACACAAAAGAGCCGCACACAGGGACCAGCAGCCGGCCAAGGCAAAAATGATTCACCGCAGGACAAATGGTGAAGAGAAGCTGTTTAACATGGGCGAGAGCTTAAGCCAGATGCCCTTCCTCTCACTCTACACATATAGCACTATGACGTCTTACCCAGGGGCACAAAAACAGTAAGTTCAGGTTTTGAGCGACAAACGCGCCAAAGAAATGATCTCATACGTTGAAGTCATTAACCTGGCGGGAGTTAGACTGATATGTGTGTTTGTGAGTGGTGCGTTGCGATGGATTTCATTAAAAGTGATCCAAAAAAGTGTCTTGAACCGACACCGCTCAGGACATAATGACAGAAATTGGTTGGAGCAGGAATCGATCCCCAACCACTGAGCCACAGCCACCTGCTCTTGAGTAGCAACGTGGATTCTCGTAATGTTTGTGAGTTTACAAAGTCACGAGAATCATTCTGACAGATGCCACACTATTGCAAAAGATAAAATACAGTTGTCCCTCACTATATCGCACTTCACCTTTTGCTTTCTCGCTGTTTCATGTTTTTTTAGAGCAATTTTGGATACTTTTTTCACGTCGTATGAATGTGCATTGTGTTCTGTGTCCTGATTGGCTGAGGGTCTGTAGACCATTGTGTTCTGCGTCCTGATTGGCTGAGGGACTGTAGACCATTGTGTTCTGCGTCCTGATTGGCTGAGGGACTGTAGACCATCGTCCATCAGTCTCCTCCGTGTCTCCTGTACAGTACAGAATGTGTCAGACAAATTTACATAAATGTTGGATCACAGTGTGACTCTGAAGTGCTGTATGTTTGCAAGTTTTCTCCCCGACAAAACCCACAATGTCGATGAAACGTTCTGCACCGACAAAGGCACCGACGAAGGTTTGAACTTTGAGAGAGTTTAAACGAGAGAGAAATGTGAGAAAATGTTAATGCCTGTGTGAGAAAAGTGTATAAAGTGTGTGGTGAGGGGTTTTACAGACAAGAAACATAGAGAATAATTGTAAAAAATAAAGCTGAAATAAAGCTACTTCGCGGATTTCGCCTATTGTGGGTTATTTTTAGAACGTAACCACGGGACCACTGTAAGTGCTTTCCTGTTTAATAACTCTATAGGGTCAAACACAGACTCTTTCCCGACTTTCCTCCTGCTGCGAGTGAGTAGACCTGTCACTATTATCGCTACATCAAGTCATCCTTTTATGAAGCTGGAACTATATTTTTTGGGGTCAGTTTTTTACCGTGTGTAGTTTTTCTTTGCACTACTGGGACATTTCTGGTTATTTTTTTGGCTTTAAGATCAGATTTAAGCCTTGAAAAGTTGAATTAATCATATTTTTGACTCATTACAGACGCAATGATGATTTTGTTTTAACAATATTGTAGATTTAGAGTAGTTTTTGTGGTGTTTAAATCTGCTCTTGGGTGGTGTAAATTAGCTTAAATAGACCTATGAGTGACAGGTGGATAAAGTATGACCTCTCAGAAGAAGAAGAAGAAGCAGATCATTTCCTCATACTATATAAAGCTACTTGCATGCTAAAAATGTGTGTTATTGCTGTTCATAAATCACGTTTTGCTCGTTCCTCTGCCTCCTTTAGCTTAGCCCACAGTGTTAGCGTTAGCGTGCTGCGGTAGCGTACAGTGCACATGTGAGTGATTGAGAGCGGAGGCAGCAGGAAATCCTCGTCTGGCTCTGATCTTATCTCAGTCACAGACACAGAACATTCCAACCAGGTGACAACGACACTCGCCCGGACCTGCTCCTACTCCCCCGTCTGCGAGCGCTTCGGCCTCAAAACCGCAAACTCAAACCCGATACTAAGGACACTTTCGATTCCAATACTCGACCCCGATACCACGATGATGATAAAAAAGTGCTTTCTTTAAACGATAGAATGTGATTTTCAACATTAAATGGTAGTACTTCGTTTTCTGCGTCTTATACTTGCCTCTCGGAAGAAGAGGAAGAAGAGAGGACAAAGAAAGAGAAGGAAAAACGAGAGGAAAGACGAGATGAGACAGAGAGGGAAGGAGGAGGAGGAGGAGAGAAAGGGGAGGGATAGTGGGAGAGGATAGTGAGAGGGAAGATGAGGAGAGGGGGAGGAAAGAAAAAAGGTAAAGGAATGTAGGGAGAGAAAAGAGAGACAGGAAGGGAAGAGAGAAAAGAGAAAGGAGAGAGAACAGTGCTCAGTGTCCAGCAGGTTCCATAGTGGTCCATGGTCGTATAATAGTCTGTGTGTCTTATACTTGTCTCTCAGAAAAAGAGGAAGAAGAGAGGACGGACGAGAGAGAGAGAGAGAGAGATGAGGAAAGATGAGAGGGAAGACGAGATGAGAGAGAGAAGGAGGGAGGAGGAGGAGAGAGAGAGAGAAAGGGGAGGGATAGTGGCAGAGGAAGGAGGTAAAGTAAAGAATGGGGAGAAAGCGAGGAGGACAGTAGAAGAGAGGAAAGAGGAGGAATAGAGGGAAGATGAGGAGAGGGGAGGAAAGAAAGACGGTAAAGGAATGTAGGGAGAAAGAAGAGAAAAGAGTGCTCAATGATCCATACTAGTCTGTGTGTCTTATACTTGTTCTGATACAGCTCCAGATCATTCTAAAGCTTCATTACTGTTTGTGAATGTGACTTTTTCAGTATCGATACTCGCTCAAATGAGTATCTAGTTTCGATACTTGTTTTAATATCGATAAGTATCTGATTATCGATACTAGCTAACTCTGCTACTTCATCTCTGCCCTGTACAGACTGTGGATTTGACTCAACAATTTGGGAAGAATAGCTATTGCAATTTCAGTTTGTTTTGGCAATTAAAGCTCTCCTCTGTAACTTTTCTGTCTGAGGGTCGGCCATGTCTGTGTCTCCATGACGATTATTGCCTCGGTCCACTTCGATCGACACTATAGCACTAAACGTCTTCACTCTTACAGTTTTTTGTCCGTTTTTTTACTTTTAGCTCTTACTTTAGCGTTAAACTGCGTCGCAAAGATGCAAGTGATGTCACCAGGTCAGATCTGTGGAGAGGGGAGCCTGCTCACAATCAACGCTTTGAGGCCGTACTGTGGAATATTCCAAGTAAATTAATGGAGACAAGCAAGTGGCAGACCCCGCACCAAAAAAGTTACATACTGCAGCTTTAGGATTTACATAATTTAAGCACAATGGAGCTAACGTCATATTTCAACATGACTTTGATGTTGTTAAAGGGCCCAAATTACACCTCTTTTCGACAAACCCTGCATATTTAGAAGCTGAGTTCTTCTCTCAAATTGAAAAGACTCTGTTCCACCTTGTGATGTCATCATGTGGTAACACAGGAAGTGCTCCGCTGTGTTTTTAAACTTGTTCATTTGGATGATTTCAGCCCTGGAATTGCCAATCTTTACTGAACTAAAGGTAAAAGACAGCTAGATAGTTAATTTGAAAATGACCACTTTATGACATCACAAGGTGGAACAGAGCGTTTTTAGCTAGTGTTACTCAAACATGTGTGAATGTAACAAAACACAACTCCAGGTCTGTTTTTCAGGAGGGAGCAACATTATAACACGACCTAAACCTCACAAGACTCAGTTTTGTGTAATATAGGACCTTTCATGTTCTGCAATGTATAAACTATTAATACTTTGCGGCGACATCACGCTGGGGGTGTTCTGCATGTATGTCTATTGGCAGAAAGCTCAGCAGTTACCACGCTGACACAATGAACAATGTTAGCAAACACAAACAACTCAAAAAAAAAAAGACGAATGGATTTCAACAGCAGATTTTTCGATCAACACAAGAGCGACAAACTGAAAAACTGTTGGCTAACGCTAGCTAGCTTGTCCTATTTTTGTGTTTTTACGTTTGCCCAGCGGGGATCCACACGTCCCAAACTCACACTTGGACTTGTGAACTTGGACTTGATTTGTTCAGTGCCAACTTTGCATCTACTTTTCCACACATATAAATAATAACTGAAGGTAAAGCTATGGAAATTCAGCGCTAGTAAGTAACACAAAAACTTCTAAAAGGTTCCCTATGAGGACTTGGATCACGCAGCACCCGCCCAGCGCCTTGATAAATGCGTTTTGGAGTATATGGCGTGTTCGTATATGCCAAACCTATATATACAAGTCCGAGTGCACCTCAGGAGGCAGGTGAAAACTGCAAACACTGCAACTTCAGACTTTTACAACTTCTGTCAACACACAACCACCAAACTGTGAGTCACATGAGTCTCCAGGTACAGTTAGTGCGATTAATCCCATTCTAATCCAGATTCAGTCATTTCTAATCGTCAGGGATCGTCTTGAGTCTTTTTAAAGGAGCGGTCTGCAGTCAGTCCTCCATCAGGAAAAGAAAGTGCTTTGAAGAGAAAGAAATGTGACTATTTTTGTGTTAAATGGCAGTAAATAGTCTGTGTTGCCATGTATTTGCGCAAAATGTATCTCGCCCCAGTACAGATATATGGTATACGGCAGTGATTGGTACCGGTCCGTTACGCATTTGCTACCGAGCCGCACAAAAACAGTAAATAATTGATCATAATTGATTCAACGGTGAATAGTAAGACATTTATTTTGAAAGACATGGTTATTTGTCTGCAATAACACAAAATTAAATCCAAAATTGTGATTGTTCTATATGTCTGTTGCGCAGAGGGGGGTATTTCACTTCTGTGGGGTATTAATGGAAAATGCTATATTTGCCAAAAACAGCACATTTGTAACAAGTTTCTGTTTCGTTTTTGAGCATTTTGAGCTTTGGAGATGTACAGACTAGTAATAAAGTGTTACTCAAACATGTGAATGAAACAAAACACAACTCCAGGTCTGTTTTTGAGGAGGTAACAGCATCAGAACATGACTTAAAGCTTCAAGAGTCAGGTTTTGTGTAATATAGGAAATTCAAGCACAGTTGCACCCTGAGTTCTTGTTGAGTACTCCATAGTTCCCTGAGTACTCCATAGTTCCCTGTGTACTCCATAGTTCCCTGAGTACTCCATAGTTCCCTGAGTAGTCCATAGTTCCCTGTGTACTCCATAGTTCCCTGAGTACTCCATAGTTCCCTGTGTACTCCATAGTTCCCTGAGTACTCCATAGTTCCCTGTGTACCCATAGTTCCCTGAATACTCCATAGTTCCATCCATAGTTCCCTGTTTCCCGAGTACTCCATAGTTCCCTGAGTACTCCATAGTTCCCTGAGTACTCCATAGTTCCCTGTGTACTCCATAGTTCCCTGAGTACTCCATAGTTCCCTGTGTACTCCATAGTTCCCTGAGTACTCCATAGTTCCCTGTGTACTCCATAGTTCCCTGAGTACTCCATAGTTCCCTGTGTACTGCGTGGACGTCACAGTGGGGCTCAGAGAGGAGCAGGAGCTGAACATTTCTGACAGGCAGCGGAGCATTTCCTCAAACGATGAACCGGCTCAACTCTGCAGCTCTGTCCCAAACCAAACACTGAGGAGTCAACACGAGCAGAGCCACGAGGACAAAGGTGAGGACAGAACAAACTGCACATCTGACAATACTACTACTACTATACTACTACTATACTACTACAACTACTATACTACTACTATACTACTACTACTACTATACTACTACTACTACTACTATACTACTACTACTACTACTATACTACTACTGCTACTACTACTACTACTACTATACTACTACTACTACTACTACTACTACTACTACTACTACTACTACTACTACTACTACTACTACTACTACTACTACTACTATACTACTACTGCTACTACTACTATTACTATACTACTACTATACTACTACTACTACTACTATACTACTACTACTATACTACTACTACTACTACTACTACTATACTACTACTGTACTACTCCTGCTACTACTATACTACTACTACTACTACTATACTACTACTACTACTACTATACTACTACTACTACTACTACTACTACTACTACTACTACTACTACTATACTACTACTATACTACTACTATACTACTACTACTACTACTACTACTACTACTACTACTACTACTACTACTACTACTACTACTACTATACTACTATTGCTACTACTATACTACTACTATACTACTACTACTGCTACTACTATACTACTACTACTACTATACTACTACTATACTACTACTGTACTACTACTGCTACTACTATACTACTACTATACTACTACTACTATGCTACTACTACTACTATTACTATATTACTACTACTATGACTACTACTACTATACTATTACTAGTATACTACTACTACTTCTACACTACTACTACTACTACTACTATACCACTACCACTACTACTATTACTATGCTACTGCTCCTATTACTACTATACTACTACTACTACTATTACTACTACTACTACTATTCCTTGTACTCGTGCAGTAGACCTGTGTGTTCATGTGCAGACGTCTCTGTGGTTGAACAGAGTAAACTAAAACAAAAGTTTCCCTTAAAGCCCCGACTGAGCTGAATGAAGATAAGCCACTTCTGTAGCCACAGCCGCCCTGGGGCAGGCCCACAGAAGTGAGGCTGTCAATCTGCACAATCGGCTCCTCCGACCACGGCCAATATCTCACACACAGCACATACTAACAGGACGAGATGGATCAAGTGTTTTGCCAAAGAGCACAACGACAGTCAACGCCACGATGTTCAAATTTACATTTTGATGTGACAGGATTTGTAACACGTGTCAGTTTCTCTGCTGCTACTACTACTATTACTACTATTACTACTACTAGTACTATTTCTACCCTGTGATCGCAGATCCAAAATATTCGCTGCTGTTGCATCATCGTTGACCTTTGCAGACGTTTCCTGAGCGTGTACATCTGACACTATCAAACTGAACTTTGAATTGTAAAACACATCTGGGCCGTTCTGCTTTGAGCTCGCTCCAAACGGGACGATACAAACATTTACAAACCATTGATTTTGATTTCAAAGTTTGTCGATTTTGATCATTTACTTTTTACTATTTGATGAAGTGAGAGCCGCTGAGACTCGAGGGCTTCATCAGACATGTTTACTGTTCTTTATTTTAGTATTTTTACATCATTTACATAATCTACAGCGAATAAACCGTAGACTTTTTATATAAATGGACCAAGCTAACGTGCTAGCCACCGCGTTTCAAACAGGAAGTGATTGTGTTTGCACACTTCCAGCTCCATTGACTCTGGCTCCAATTCACTCTCTATTGAAAAACTGTGGCCCTTCTAAGGAAAGTGACCTGGTATCAGTTAATATCTTATAGCAGTATTTTAGATTGAAAGTGTATATGTAGAGTACATGTCATATATAGCGTCGTTCCTTCAAAACAAACATGTCTGAAGTGGTTTTATATGTGATTCTATATGTCATCCATGAGTGTTTGAAGAATCTAGCGATCTATCTCAGGCTCTATTCAAACCCTCTTTACGTTAGCTGTACGATCTTGTCCAAGACTCCGCCCACAAGCCTACGTCGCCCACACGACAACTCTCCACAAATATACAAAAACACGATGCTAAACAGTAGTGCAGTAGTTTTCGTTAGCAGGATGCACCTGATTGTCCTGAGACAGCGCTCTGAAGGGGGAGCGACTTAGTGTTGGGAGTAAAACAAAAATGAAAGTTGAAGTGAAATACCTCCTCTTTAATACCCCATAGAAGTAAAATACCTCCTCTTTAATACCCCATAGAAGTAAAATACTTCCTCCTTAATACTCCACATCGAAGTAAAATACTTCCTCTTTAATACCCCATAGAAGTAAAATACTTCCTCCTTAATACTCCATAGAAGTAAAATACCCCCTCTTTAATACCCCATAGAAGTAAAATACTTCCTCTTTAATACTCCATAGAAGTAAAATACTTCCTCTTTAATACTCCATAGAAGTAAAATACTTCCTCTTTAATACCCCAGAAAGTAAAATGCTCCCTCTTTAATACCCATAGAAGTAAAAATACTTCCTCTTTAATACCCCATAGAAGTAAAATACTTCCTCTTTAATACTCCATAGAAGTAAAATACTCCCTTTTTAATATGCCATAGAAGTAAATACCCCTCTTTAATACCCAATAGAAGTAAAAATACCTCCTCTTTAATACCCCGTAGAAGTAAAAACCACTCTTTAACTTTTTTCAGCTGTTGTGAGCATGAAGCGTCTCCCTGCTGCTGCTCTGGATGTGTCTGTAGACTTATGTACCTGGTTGAGACAGAGGTATGTGGAGGTGAAAGAAAGCGCACACGAGTCTCTGACCTGTGGACGAACCTCAACTCCCACAAAGATAAGCACATATTTCATAAAAGCATTTGAAACCTGGAATATTTCAGATGTGGAATCACAACAGGAGAAAAAGGGGAGAAAGTGGAGAAAGTGCAATGCCTCGACCTCTGCTTTCTCTCAGGGTCTTGGACAGGGAGAAGGGGCCGGGGACAGGGGGAAGGGGAGAAGGGGATGGGGACAGGGAGAAGGGGCCGTGGACAGGGAGAAGGGGACGGGGACAGGGGACAATCCAGAAGGGGATAACTACTGCTACTGGGAGAAGGGGAACTACTACTACTATTAATATAACTACTACTACTGCCACTACTATTACTACTACTACTACTACTACTACTACTACTGCTACTACTACTATTACTACTACTACTACTACTACTACTGCTACTACTATAACTACTACTACTACTGCTACTATAACTACTACTACTGCTACTACTATACTACTACTACTACCCACTACTAGCTACTGCTATTACTGTAACTACTACTACTGCTACTATTATACTACCACTACTACTACTATTGCTACAATTACTACTCCCACTACTGCCACTACTACTACTTCTAATGAAACACTGTAGTACTCAGTTTGCATGTGTAATGAGATATAGACGTTATTAAAAGTAATTCATACTTTTACAGCTTAAATCTGATGATACAGACAGAAAATCACCATAAATGTCCCAGTAGAGCAAAGAAAAAGTACACACAATAAATACTGACCCCGAAAACGATACTTCCATCTTTCATGTACTCTTCATTAAAAACAACTCTTCATTACTCTTCATTAAAAACAAATCAAACTGCTCATCAATATGAATTTACAGAACATAAACCACGTGGACTTTAAATAAGTGACATTTAAACCAAAGAAACGAGCCAGATATGTTTCTCCAGAGTCTGAACTCTGCTCTGAGCCTGTTTCCTGACGGACAGTCGGACCTGGACCATCAAACACACTGTCCATCACCACCAGGATCTGACTCAGGACAGAGCCCAGAGTCTGTGGAACTGTAGAGGAGAAGAAGAAGAAGGGACGAAGAAGACAAAGAGAACCAAGAAAAAGAAGGAGAAGAAGAAAAACAACGAGAGACGAAGAAGACAAAGAAGAACAAGAAAAAGAAGAAAAAGAGCAGCAGAAGAACAACAACAGGAGAAGAAGAGAAGAAGAACAACAAGCACAACAACAAGCAAAGAAAAACAAGAACAAGAGAGGAAATAGAACAACAAGAGAAGAAGAAGAAGAAGAAGTTGAAGAATAAGAAAAAGAACAAAAAGAGCAGAAGAACAACAACAGAAGAACAACAAGAGAAGAAAAGAAGAAGATGAAGAACAAAAAAGAAGAAATAGAGCAGAAGAACAACAACAAGAGAAGAAGAAAAGAGAAGACGAAGAAGAAGAACAACAACAGAAGAAAAAGAGCAAAGAACAACAGAAGAACAAGAACAAGAAGACAAAGAGACGAAGAAGATGAAGAACAAAAAAGAAGAAAAAGAGCAGAAGAACAACAGCAAGAGAAGAACAAGAGAAGATGAAGACAAAGAGGAAGAAGAAGAATAACAAGTAAAGAAGTAAAAGAGAAGTACAAGAACGAAAAGAACACGAGAAGAACAACAACAACAGGAGAAGAGGAACAACCACGACAAGAGAAGAAGAGGAAGAAGAGGAAGTCCACTTAACAAAACCAGGAGAAACAAGAACAGCCGTACTACTAGACGTGGGACGATATTGAAATTGTCACTATTATCATGACCAAAATAATTGCGATTAACGATTATATCACGATAATGATTTAAGTTGCTGACAGTTTAAAATGTTCTGGATATGAATAATAATTAGAATTTTATTTTTATGAATCCATTCCATGTTTAAAGAACTGTTGTACTTTGTCATCAGGGAAAACAGCTACGATTTAGCGGAGAATATTCTGGAAGAGCAGGGTTGTCAGCTGAAATTTGGGGGCCCGGGGCAAGAAGTCTCACATGGGCCCCCCTCTGATTCAAATTAATAGGAAGAGAGTCCAATTCTGGGCCCCCAAACCCCTGGACAACAGACCTCTTTGTCCCCCCTGTTGACTCCCCTGTGGAGAAGTCTTTTTTTCTGGTGATACAATGACGATTATCTTTGTTGGCGATTATCACGATTATATTATATAAAATCTCCCATGAACGATTATTGTCGACCCTTTTTATCACAATATTATCGCCCCATCCCTACATACTGCAGCTTTAAAATATCTGTGTAATCCCTCAGTCGTCCAGGTCTGATCCATCACAAGACGTTTGGCTGCTCATCCCAGACCCTTCCCACTTTACAATGAAAACTAAACTCAGATAGATGCATTTTATGTTAAAAGTACTGCATGTAGTCTCGAATAATCATTTTTGGGGGTCAATATTTATCGTGGGACTTTTTTTCTTTGCACTAGTGGGAAAATGTTGGATATTTTTTTGTTCCACGATGAGATTTGAGATATTTGACATATTTTTTTAGCAATATCGTACATTTAAAATACATTTTGGGGGATAATATTATCGTTTATTATCTATATTTACTTCAGCAGTATCTTGTTTCCTAAATGTGTTATCATGACCTTTGTTTCCATGGAAGTAGAAAGTAAAACCATATTTCCGAAGACTGTACTGCTATAATTACTTACTACTACTTTGGAACATTCTCCTTGGCGACAGATCAGTTTTTTGCCGCATATAGTGGAACATTATAGCCAAAGGGACGACTTTTTCCAATTTCCATGGACGGACGCATGTTTTTGGACATTTTTCAGCCTGATAAATAGTAATGCACCAATCCAGCTTTTTCATTACTGATACTGACACCGATACTTTGACTTTAAGTATCTTTCGATGCCCAATATTAACCGATAACGCCGGTGTAGGGACGAAAAAACGTCTTTTACTTCCTTAAAACCGTTAATGTAGTACACAAGAGGTCCATTTGTGTTACGCAACTGTTATTTATACTTCAAATCACAGCTGAACACCTTCATATGAGCAAAAGTTCAAGCATTATAAGACTTTCCAGGTCAAAATCAGCCTGTAAATTATGTTATTTCACTCAATTAAAGCCCAACCAAGACAAAAGCTTAACCAATATCAAGGAACCGAAACCCAATTTTCAATAGCAGTATCAGTATCCACGGTTGGCTCTAGCTTTCAGGGGCCCTAAGCTGAATTTGTCTGTGGGGCCCTGACAGCAGATGGCTCCTGGTTCATCTATTAGTGATTCACATCTGACACATTCTGACTCTGCTCTCATCACTTTGACCAGTTGTATTTGTGTTTATCTGACCAACATCAGACTGAAAACATCCAGAATGTCACAACTACCACAGTCACAAGAACAGAACACAGACATGTAAGGAGGGTCAAGATTTTTTAAATTCTAGACAATTTTTCTTCATTTCTGGTGGATTTTAATGTGTTCCATGAAATGTGTTTTTCAGTATAAATGTACGGGCTCTTGGGGGTCCCCTGGTGGCCTCGAGGCCCTAAGCAGCTGCCAATCTGCTTACAGGCTGATCCGGCCCTGTCCTATCAGTGCATCCATAGTGATAAACACAAGCAAAATGAAAAACAAATCATGCTTTTATTTGAGTGTATTTTTATCATAAAAGTTGCACATTTTGGCTGTAAATGGAACAAAACAGGAGAAGAACAACAGTAAAGTGCTACATTTACCACAGACTGTGTTATAACTGTACACTATAGGTCTGATTTAGTTCCTAGAAAGCACTTGACCTCTTCTGACCCCATGCACAAAGCTGGAAACTCATGCAAACTAAAAACATGACCCAATAGACGCCATTTTCAACCCAAAATCATCCTATATCCACATATCCACACACCAGCCTGCACCTCAGACTGAAAAGCTCCACATTTTAACTTTAAACCTTGATACAAACCAACATGAGAGCAGCTATCAAACCTAAAACCCAGCGGTTCAATGTCGTGACCCCAGACGCGGATGAGCTGCAGAAAGACAATCTGTCACTATTGGCTTTCACCGAGTCCCCGCGAGCCGCCACCGAGACGCACGAGCCGGGCGCACGAGCACACGAGCACACGGTCACGCGGGACACGGGGCCACAAACAAACACCAGCCCGTTACATAAGACACGACACTGTGCAGGTTTCAGCTCGTTTTCACCCTTAAACTTGTGGGATATGTGTGATTTGGTCTGATGCTCGTTCGGATCTCGGCTCTTCTGTTTGATTCCTGGGAGTGCGTGCGTGCGTGCGTTTCGGCGGTCTGCTGGGGTTTTTCGAGGGGTGGGGCGTATTCCGTTTTGAGATGAGAAACTGGGGGGAAACTTTGCAAACTTTGGCGGCTGTAAAGACAATGACTTCTCCGCGTAAAGCTGCGTCCTGAGCCGCTTTCCCTGGACACGCGCGGCGCCCGTCCCGTGTCCCGTGTCCCTCCCTACCCCCACCTCCACAAACATCAACCCCGTCCCGACTGCACGTCCCACTGTAAAAACTTCTCCCACAGCAGCAGAGACGCGTCCAAATGAGACAGAGACAGTGTTGGAGACGCCGTGGACATCCTCCCCGCGCGTAAACACCAAACGCGGCCGTCACAAAATGTCAAAACGTCCAGCGCTTCCCCCTCTTGGACAAACCACGGAGCTGAGAGCGCCCGGAGCTGCGTTTTAACTCCTCTGTAACTCATAAGCGGTGCGTTTGGCGTGTTCAAGGACACCGCGGTTCGCTGTCAAGCCCCGTTCCCCTCGCGACGCACACGCGCGGGGCCCCTGAGCGCCGCACTCTCACCTTTTTGCTGGTTCTTCCGTTGAATCCGCTGCTGTAGGGGTTGATTCCTGTCCTTGGCGGTACGGAGAGAAGCATTTTCCTCGGCGCTGTGTCCGCAGGCGGCTCTCGGCTCTGCCCAGGCTGCGGTGACGTCAGCAGCGGGAGAGTGGAGTCGCGCGGGTTGGACTGAGAGGGAGCCACAGTGCTGCAGCGGCGGGACAGGGGCTCCACGCACACCGGACAGGAGATACAGACCGGGGGAGTGGAGAGGAGAGAGGAGACAGGGAGGAGAGAGGAGGACAAGACAAGGGCAGGACAGAGGACTCAGAGAAAGAGAGGGAGACACCAAAACAATTCACAACTATTCACTTTTACATAAACCAGGTGCAAATTTTACCTGTGCCAAAAAGAATTCAGCATATTTCTGCCTTTGTAAAGGTCCTATAGTCATGTTATAATACTGTTACTGCATCAAAAACACACCTGGAGTTGTGTTTTTTGTTTCATTCACACATGTTTAACACACAAACAAACCTGCAGATTTAGGCTGAGTTCTTCTCTCAAACTGAAAACACTCTGTTCCACTTTGTGATGTCATCATGTGGTGATACAGGAAGAAGTGTTTTTAAACTCCACACACCTTCATTTAAAGAATCATTTGGATAACTTGAGCTTTGGAATTGTCAAAGATAAAAAAGTAGTTGTTAACTTGAAAATGACCACTTCATGACATCACAAGGTGGAACAGAGCATTTTGAGCTTTGGAGATGTAACAGACTAATAATAAAGTGTGACTCAAACATGTGAATGAAACAAAATACAACTCCAGGTCTGTTTTGACAATTTAACAGAGTTATAACATGACTTAAAGCTCACAGGAATCTTTTCTGTGTCATTTTGGACTTTTAAAAGGCTAAAGGTTTTTGGACTATTGTGAACTTCAATCGTGTAACTTCCTGCACCAATGAAATCATGTATTTTAACAAGTAACACTTTATTATTAGCCTGTCTACATCTCCACAGCTCAAAATGCTCTGTTCCACCTTGTGATGTCATGACGTGGTAGTGTTCAAGTTCACATCTACCTTTTAACTTTAGTTCAGTAAAGGTTGGTAATTTCCAGGGCTGAAATGATCCGAATGATTCAAAAACACAGTGGAGCACACAGGATGACATCATAAGGTGGAACAGAGTGTAAAATCTTTCAGATATGGTCCTGATCAACCCACTGCACCTCATGATTTTTATTTTTTTTTTTTTAATGGGGAATTTCACTGCAATAAGTATTTACCCCTGAGCCAGAAAATCATGTCTGCACATTTTTACACCTGCAGTGACAGAGAGAGAGAAAAGGGTAGAGAGAGGGAAGAGAGAAGGAGGTACACAGAGAGAGAAGGAGATACACAGAGACAGAGAGAGAAGGAGGTACACAGAGAGAGAGAGAGAGAGAGAAGGAGGTACACAGAGACACAGAGATAGAAGGAGGTACACAGACACAGAGAGAGAAGGAGGTACACAGAGACAGAGAGAGAAGGAGGTACACAGAGAGAGAGAGAGAGAGAGAGGAGAAGGAGAGAAGAGACCGTACACAGAGACAGAGAGAGAAGGAGGTACACACACACAGACAGAGAAGGAGGTACACAGACACAGAGAGATTGCAGGAAGGAGGTACACAGACACAGAGAGAGAAGGAGGTACACAGAGACAGAGAGAGAAGGAGGTACACAGAGAGAGAGAGAGAAGGGAGGTAGGACTACACACAGAGAGAGAGAAGGAGGTACACAGACACAGAGAGAGAAGGAGGTACACACACACAGAGAGAGAAGGAGGTACACACACACAGAGAGAAGGAGGGTACACAGAGACAGAGAGAGAAGGAGGTACACACAGAGAGAGAGAGAGAAGGAGGTACACACACACACACTGAGAGAAGGAGGTACACAGAGACAGAGAGAGAAGGATCTTGTACATAAAGACAGACAATAAGAGAAGGGAGTACATAAAGACAGAGAGAGAAGGAGGGTACACAGAGATGGAGAGAGAAGGAGGTACACAGAGACAGAGAGAAGGAAGGTAGGTACAGAGAGAGAGAGAGAGAGAAGGAGGTACACAGAGACAGAGAGAGAAGGAGGTACACGAGAGGACAGAGAGAGAAGGAGGGTACATAAAGACAGAGAGAGAAAGGAAGTACATAAAGACAGAGAGAGAGAGCGAAGTACATAAAGACAGAGAGAGAGGGAGGTACACAGAGATGGAGAGAGAGAAGGAGGTACACAGAGACAGAGAGAAGGAGGTACACACACAGAGAGAGAAGGAGGTACACAGAGACAGAGAGAGAAGGAGGTACATAAAGACAGAGAGAGAAGGGAGTACATAAAGACAGAGAGAGAAGGAGGTACACAGAGATGGAGAGAGAAGGAGGTACACAGAGACAGAGAGAGAAGGAGGTACACAGAGACAGAGAGAGAGAGGAGGTACACAGAGAGAGAGAGAGAGAGAAGGAGGTACACAGAGACAGAGAGATAGAAGGAGGTACACGAGACAGAGAGAGAAAGGAGGTACATAAAGACAGAGAGAGAGAAGGAAGTACATAAAGACAGAGAGAGAGTACATAGAGAAGTAGTACATAAAGACAGAGAGAGAGGGAGGTACACAAGAGAGAGAGAGAGAGATGAGAGAGAGGAGGTACACAGAGAGACAGAGAGAAGGAGGTACACACACAGAGAGAGAAGGAGGTACACAGAGACAGAGAGAAGGAGGTACACAGAGACAGAGAGAGAAGGAGGTACACAGAGACAGAGAGAGAGAAGGAGGTACACAGAGAGAGAGAAGGAGGTACACAGAGACAGAGAGAAGGAGGTACACAGAGACAGAGAGAGAAGGAGGTACATAAAGACAGAGAGAGAAGGAAGTACATAAAGACAGAGACAGAGCGAAGTACATAAAGACAGAGAGAGAGGGAGGTACACAGAGATGGAGAGAGAAGGAGGTACACAGAGACAGAGAGAAGGAGGTACACACACAGAGAGAGAAGGAGGTACACAGAGACAGAGAGAGAAGGAGGTACACAGAGACAGAGAGAGAAGGAGGTACACAGAGAGAGAAGGAGGTACACAGAGACAGAGAGAGAAGGAGGTACACAGAGAGAGAAGGAGGTACACAGAGACAGAGAGAGAAGGAGGTACACAGAGACAGAGAGAGAAGGAGGTACACAGAGAGAGAAGGAGGTACACAGAGAGAGAGAAGGAGGTACACAGAGACAGAGAGAGCCTTGAGAGGCCTTTGCTCCACACACTGCTCCAGGGCGCTTCATATTAGGGGGGATTAGCAGCTTATTGCTCTCATTGAAAAGAAACGACAGAACAGAGACGATGAATGAACGACAGAACACAGGATGAATGGATGTTTGTGTTTTTCATGTGTGGAGTCTGCACTTGACTGTCCAGATGGTCGGCTCCACAAAAGCACAGTGTCTCCATAAACAACAGCAGGTTCAGAAGGTTCTCCAACGACCCGAGATGAAGGAGCTCATAGTTAAACCCACCCAGGATAAGAAAGAGTTCACTATTCAGAAGAGGGTCACATTCCAAAAAGTAATCCACAGTAGGTGAAATCCACGAAGTATCAGCTTTATTTTTTTACAATTATTCTATATGTTTCTTGTCTGTAAAACCCCTCACCTCACACTTTATACACTTTTCTCACACAGGCATTAACATTTTCTCACATTTCTCTCTTGTTTAAACTCTCTCAAAGTTCAAACCTCGTCGGTGCCTTTGTCGGTGCAGAACGTTTTCATCGACATTGTGGGTTTTGTCGGGGAAGAAAACTTGCAAACATACAGCACTTCAGAGTCACACTGTGATCCAACATTTATGTAAATTTGTCTGACACATTCTGTACTGTACAGGAGACACGGAGGAGACTGATGGACAATGGTCTACAGTCCCTCAGCCAATCAGGACACAGAACACAATGGTCTACAGTCCCTCAGCCAATCAGGACACAGAACACAATGGTCTACAGTTCCTCAGCCAATCAGGACGCAGAACACAATAGTCTACAGTCCCTCAGCCAATCAGGACGCAGAACACAACGCACATTCATACGGTGTAAAAAAAAAAAAAAAACAAACATGCAAAATTGTACTAAAAAAATCCACGAAACAGCGAGACCACGAAAGGTGAACCACGATATAGTGACGGACAACTGTATTACACAAAATTGACTCTTCTGGGCTTTAAGTCGTGTTATAATTTTGTTTCCTCCTCAAAAACAGACCTGGAGTTGTGTTTTGTTTCATTCACATGTTTGACTAACTCTTTATTATTAGTCTGTAACATCTCCAAACTCTGTTCCAACTTGTGATGTCATGAAGTGGTAGTTTTTGAGTTAGCATCTACCTTTTTACCTTTGTTCAGTAGAAATTGGCAACTCCAGACCTGAAATGATCCAAATGATTCTGCAAATGAAGGTGTGTGGAGATTAAAAACATGGTGAAGCATTTCTTCCTGTATTACCACATGATGACATCACAGGGTGGAACAGAGTGTTTTCAGTTTGAGAGAAGAACTCAGTCTAAATATACAGGGTTTGTGTGTTAAACGTGTGAATGAAACAAAAAAACTCCAGGTCTGTTTGTGACGAGGAAACCACAGTAGAACATAGAAGATAAACTATTGTAATATAAGATCGTTATTAATAAATAAATTAGTAGTTTATAAAGTTTCAGAAAGAGATTTGAAGTATTATATAGGTTTTATTGTCAGCTGATTTTTCTAGTTTGATCTATTGAAAAAACAAATTAGAAATGTGCTTTTGGGAGACTGGGAGCTTTTATTTTTGTTCCATAGGTAAAAACACCGTTCTCCCACAAGTTCATGAACTAAAATACTCACAAATACCACATATATGATCAAATAAATGCTCTTTGTAAAACTAACAAAAGTATCGAATGCAAAACTACTTCTTCTGTCTGAAATGAAACAGGAAAAACCAGAACGCGGCTGTGAGCTGCGAGCGCACGCCAGCTGAACCCGGGTGAACTTTGAACTTGTAAAGAGGACGTGAGCGGAGTCGTTGTCTGTGGAGTTTATATTTGGCTCTGACCCAGTTTTCAAACATAATAACGGTTCCACACTGATGAAGCAGATTTAAACGTGCCCTCTGAAATATACAGAAATCAGATTTATAAACGATTTAAACAGTTTTATCTGTGAACGTGGAGGTCGTACATCACACAAAACTGACTCGCATGAGGTTTAAGTCGTGTTAAAACGCTGTTCAATTGTCAAAAATAGATCTGGAGCTGTGTTTTGTTTCATTCACACGTGTTTGAGTAACTCTTTATCATTAGTCTGTTACATCTCCAAAGCTCAAAACGCTCTGTTCCACCTTGTGATGTCATGAAGTGGTCATTTTCAAGTTAACGATCTTGCTATCTTTTACCTTTAGTTCAGTAGAAATTGGCAATTGAGGTTTGAAATCATCCAAATGATTCTAGAAATGAAGGTGTATGGAGTTTTAAAAACACTTCCTGTATTACCACATGATGACATCACAAGGTGGAACAGAGTGTTTTCAGTTTAAGAGAAGAACTCAGCCTAAATATGCAGGGTTTGTGTGTTAAACGTGTGTAAATGAAACAAAAAACACAACTCCAGGTGTGTTTGTGATGAGGAAACATCAGAACAGATCAGAGAACAGTGTCATATGGCCCTTTAAGAAATACAGTCTGGAGATGGAAGTTTGTACGTCACAGTGGGCGTGGACGTGATGTCTTGAGTACAGAAGAATAAAGATTACTCAAACATGCATGAATCACTCTAAATTCAACTTCACAGGGAAAATTACAAGGAAACAGCTGTAACATGAGTAAAAGCTCTGAAAAGTTGAAAAGGTTTGATTTAAAGGGCCAATAATAAACTGTTTTCTGATCTGATCTAATGTTGTTTCCTCGTCACAAACAGACCTGGAGTTGTGTTTTTTTGTTTCATTTACACATGTTTAACACACAAACCTGCAGATTTAGACTTTTAGAGTTTTTCTCTCAAAGTGAAAACACTCTGTTCCACCTTGTGATGTCATCATGTGATAATACAGGAAGTGCTTCACTGTGTTCGTGTTTGTAAACTCCACACACCTTCACTAGAATCATTTGGACGATTTTAGCCCTGGAATTACCGATCTTTACTGAGTAGAAAGTAAAAGGAGCCGTTAACTTGAAAACTACCACTTTATGACATCACAAGGTGGAACAGAGCTTTGGAGATGTAGACAGACTAATAATAAAGGGAGGGAACAGCATTTTTAACATGACTTAAAGCTCATAAGAGTCAATTTTGCGTAATATAAGACCTTTTAGTGTTTTTTTAATCATATTTTTGTCATTCTTTCTTCTACTTTGCTGCTAAAACCCTGCAATTTCCCCAATTTCAGATACAAAAAGAAGACATTAAACATTTTTTCCCTCATTTTCTATAAATAACTTTTTTTTCAGCTGTTAATCTCTTGTTTTTCCTTATCCTCGGACTTGGGTTCATTCTGGATGTTCGGCGCTGGTTGGGTGATTTTCGTGTCCAAGCATCTCGCTCCAGATCTCTCACTTAACCTGTAATTACACGACTTACTCTGACCAGCGGTATGTCCAGGCCTCACTGTGTAACGCTCTGTGCCGTTTCCTGGAATCCAAGGGAGGAGAAAGAACCGTTTAGATATTTGTATTTATGTTCTGCTCTGTCATCGCTGCAGAAGAAGACATGACAAAAGAGGAAATGGTCGTCCGGCTGACTGTCACACAAGTGTTGAGTTGGAGGAGAGTTATTTTAGAAGTTGTGATGAAGATTAGATTCGTACAGTTTAAGGTAACGTTTAAGGATCGCAAAAGAAGATGGGATGGGATGATCTTTATATTTGGTCTATACATTGTCCATTTACCAACAATCGTAAAAGTCAAATGTAAAATCTGTCAACTGGACAAAAAGTTGTAGGAGTGAAACCGTTTGGACATTGCCTTATGTCTGTCTGAAAGGAGGAGCTAACTACACTGAAACTGAGCTATTGAGCTACATTAAATGTGCACTGTGCCTGAGACATACTTAGCAGAGTTATTCAGCTTCTAATAGGCACTTTCACACCAATTAGCATCCAGGCTAGCTCTATTGTTCTCTTTGTCTCCTTTGTTTGCTTTGGGTCTGAGGATAAAGTTATAGATGGTGTCGAAAGTCCTTATTCCTGTTCAAAGGAGGGATTGTCTTTCCTCACAAAAACTGCTTCTTTAACTCCCCTCTCAAACCTTTTCTTTTCTCTGGCTAAGATCAAAGAAAAAAAACACGTCTTTCTTTGGATATGTCATTCGTGATAGATTATTATAAAACATTGAACCACTTACCTTTTGTACCAGGTTTTCTGAAGACAAGGATGGAGTATGGAGAGAAAATATTATAGAGAATATTACTTACAGAAATGAAGAGCTTAACATTTCATGAAACAGTTATTTCGGTCAAAGGTAAAACTTATATTTTAATCTTTTGTGGTTCATTTTGTTATTTTACAAGAAGCTTATTGTGCAAAATCTAGATTTTAGAGCTTTTAACGATTTTATGAATCCTTAATGATACCGAATCCTTTGGTGGTACATAACATACTTACAGTAGCATTCAGTAGCGTTGCACGGCCATTTTGACATAAATGAAAAATAAAATAAAAAGTTAGCGCGCTATATAACTGTCCGTATGAGAGGACAACAGCAGCGTTTTGTGGTGATGACGTTTACGGCAGCGTGGCGTAAAGGGGCAGACGGGAATCTGCTCTGTGGTTTTCAACTTGGAAATTAGCGAACTTGTTTATTTTGTTAATTTGTTTTAGATCAGTCTAAAAGTCTCTGTCTCGAGTTGAGGAGTTTGAGTATCTCTGGGTCTTGTTCATGAGTGAGGGAAGGATGGACTGTGAGATTGACAGTTGGATCAGTGCAGCGTCTGCAGTGATGTGGTCACTGCATCAGTCTGTTGTGATAAAGGAGCTGAGTCGAAAAGGCAAAGCAGCTGAGGAGCAGCTGAGGTGGCTCGGGCATCTGCTCAGGATGCCTCCTGGACGCCTCCTTAAGGAGGTGTTCTGGGCATGTCCCACCGGGAGGACGCTCCGGGGAAGACCCAGGACACACTGGAGGGACTATGTCTCTCGTCTGGCCTGGGAACACCTTGGGGTCCCACCAGAGGAGCTGGAGGACGTGTCTGGGGTGAGGGAAGTCTAGGAGTCCCTGCTTAGACTGATGCCCCCGTGACCCAGCCCTGGATAAGAGGAAGAAAATGGATGGATGGGTTTTATATCAATTTTGGGATTTAAATTGGGCGACAGTGGCTCAGTTGGTGAGTATTTGTCCTCTGATCCAAAAGTTTGCTGTTTGAATCCTGCTCTCAACATAAACACCATTGACAGATCAGATCCACTGCTCCACAGGTTGGCGATGCAATCCAAGCTCCCACAGATGAATGCTGCCGTTGTGTCCTTGGGCAAGTCACTAAACCCACCTCGCCCCCGTGTCTGTGTGCACTGGTGTCTAAAGTGTGTGTGAGTGGGTGAGTGGCTCCTTGATGTAAAGCTCTTTAACTGACTTGAAGGGGGAAAATCACCGTATAAAAATGTGACCGTTGTGTTCAAATGTCTAAAATATAACACAACGATCCATTATCCACGGGTGTCACGGATTATAACTATAAACTTGAAATGCCACTGTAGACGAGACTAGACAGATGGGATGGAGACATGCCCATATCTCAGAATAGATTTGAATATGTTTTTGTTTCTTTTCTAATTATCTGTTTGTTTCTAATTGATTGGTGCTATAATTATAACCACACAAATAGCGCCGCACTGACCTACTTTGAAAACTGGCCAAACAGCAACTAAATAACATTCTTTATAAACCATGTGCAACTGTTTCTAAAAAATGTTTTGGCTCATCGGCCCATCGCCAACTGCTCTGCTTGTTGTTGGGGGTTGGTAGTTTGAGGAAATCTGTTATGGACCTTTAAACGCTCACAGCAATCGCTTTAACTCGGGCCAAATGTTGTTTTTGTCCAAGTCGTACTCAGCACTGAGCCTAACCTAAGCTGACAGAAAAGTGACATGAAAATTACAGGTTTACGCTGCGTGTTTCTGGGTTAGTACGGCTCCGCTCCGGTCTGGGTGCCTGCGTTGGCTGTGGGACATTGTTACAGCGGAACTGGCTTGTTTATTTGACAACAGTGATGGTTGCTAGGAGACCGCCCCCCCCTCCGTCTCTCGGTGCGGCGGATCTTGCGCGGATCACTTCCTCCTGGGGGGGGCGGGCTGAAGCTATAACTCCAGCAGGGGTCAGAGGTCATGGTGCGTATTGTGTAACTACCACAATCTACGGTCAGCTATGGAGCGACGGCTCTTCTGTGCTTCTGTCTGTTACTCGTGTGGCTGCACAACAGGGTGAAAAGATGTGGTTTTGTACCGGAATAACGATGTTCCTGTGATGTTTTAATGTACTGTTTTTATGGCTCAATAATTACTGTCAGTTAAATTAAAAGTAAAAAAAGCGCATGTCTTCATATACAAGTCAAATTGTCTAAATGAAAACTTAACAGGGGTGAAAAAAATGAGCCATTTTGTCCATTTTATTTTCAAAAATAGATCAAATGGAAAACTTTGTGTTGTTCTGATACAGGGTGGCCCAAAAGTCACTGACAGTTGAAAAAAATTCATAACTCTTTTCTTATTAAATATTTTTATTTCATTTTTTCAGAGCATTTATAACAACCCTTCCAACATTAATCTGATCAAATTCAGCACCGAGGAACGAACCCTCATTGTACAGTGGTACTTTGAGTCACATGGGTCAAATTCACAAACCCAGCGGTGTTACCGTCAACATTTTAATACCAGAGATGCCCCAAGAGTAAATGCCATTAAAGGAATAATAAGTGTTTTTCAAAGACAGGGGGCAGTATGTGATCTCCACAGACCTGACTAGTCCTGATTTCTTCCTGTGGGTCTATCTTAAAGAAAAGAAAAGGTGTTTGTGAATAAACCTCAGACAATAAACGACTTAAAAAACGTAACATCAAGGATCAAATAAGAGACATAAGCCCAGAAATACTTTCAAATGTTATGTAAAGTGTGTTGGATCAGGCTGTTCAGGGCCAAACCCAAAATGTGGACACTTAAAAACATTATTTTTTTAAAATTAGGTAATTTTTACTTCCTCTAGTTTAAGTAGTGATAAGTTCAAGTGTAAGTGAACAATTATAAACCGTATATTGACAAAAATCTCGGAAGGTTCAGTTTAAGCTACTGCTAAAATCTGGTGAGTATAACTTAAGAATTATAGGAGCTACTGAAGATTTAAAAGTGTCAGTGACTTTTGGGCCTCCATGTGTATATTAATGATTTGAAATGTTGATTATTGCATCAGTTAATGTTGCAGTAGTGATATTCTTGTGATATATAGTGCAGGATTTTTATTGCAGCGTCTTTTATCATTGTTTATTGCAGACTCCCTGTTTTCTCTGTGGTGTCGTTGCATAAGTTTTGTCTCATCAACATGTCTCTTGTTTCTCTAGGTTGTTCTAGTTGATTCTTGTACTTGTGAAATCTGTATCACTGACATAAATGTAAATACAGCTATAAACTCCGGTCTGCAGGTTTTGTTTGATCTCTCTGTTATCGCTGACATGTTTGATTGACAGGTGGAGAAACCAGCCAAAGAAATGATGATCTATGGCAGCTTATGCAAGAAATGTTTTTATAAATCTGAAATCCCAGACGCTCCTGCCTCTGGAGGTTGGAGGGACTTGATCTGGACAAATGAGGGTCTCAATCACAGTCACATCATCTGTGGAGAAAAATGCAGTGGAATGTTCAGGTTGAAATGATATCGTGACGTCGTTAGTCAACATGGATCAGTCTGGACAGTCCTCACAGCAAAATGACTCTATAATGGCAAATTCATGAATATACATAAATCTTTATTGAATGAAAATATGTTTTACAGACAAACGAGTATTGGATTATGGGTTTTGAATGAGCATGTGCAACATTTCCATACGTTTCCTTAATTTAAAGCTGTTCTCTGTTCCATCGTCGATGCGGTCGCCTTGTGGGACTCCGGAGGCAGCTGATCGGTCCCGACCAAGTGTGATGCAGCTCATGAGGTCACAGAGGATAAAACTCAAGGTTGGGTGGAGGTCGTCAGTCAGGAGCTGGAGGCAGTCGAGTTTGAAGACAACAGGAAACGATAAAGATGGCATCCTCTCCCCGTGGTGGAAAGTCCTTGCCTCAGGTGGAGGAGGTAAAGTCTCTCAGGATCAGAGCGAGGGGAGGGTGAAGTGTGAGACTGACAGGTGGATCCGTGGAGCGTCTGCAGTGATGTGGTCGCGGTATTGAGAGCAGAGTCAGAATGTGTCAAATGTGAATCACCAATAGCTGAGCCAGGAGGGGGCCCCAGAGACAAATTCAGCTTAGGGCCCCTGAAAGCTGCCCTCACCTACAGTCATGAGCTTTGGATAATGACCCAAAGATACAAGCAGCCGAGATGAGTTTCCTCCTCAAGGTGGAGCTTCCTTAGAGACAGGGTGAGGAGCTCAGTCACAGTGAAAGAAGCAGCGCTCTGATTGGTTGTTCTTGGGCGGTCCACCCTCGTGTCATGTTGGCATCTAAAAAAGCTGTGACTGAGCCTGAAATGAGCCTCCAGCCTCTGTTTCTCACATATACACCATTCATCTCTGTCTCTTTAACATAAATACTGCTTTGATCTCCCTGATTGGACGTCTGTATGATGGACACCCCTCCCCCAAAACACTTACCAACCAGGTCTGTGGTCTGTGTGATTTATGTTTTTGATGCACTGCAAACGTGCTAAAAGCTTCTTGTATACTCTATAACCAAAATATTGATTGATCACATGACAATAACCAGAGGAGGGCAGTACTCAGTTACAATATAGTACTCTTACTCGAGTAAATATTGTGGTTCGTCTTCCCTCTGTGAGTAAATCTACAAGTGACAAAAGCCAAATAGTGTCGACAATATGAAAAGATCTGAGCATTTGTGTTTCCTGCAGCTCTTCTTTTTTCAAATTTACTCTGAAAATACCAGATTTTGTCCATTGTTTAATATTTTGTGACTCTTGAAATTATAAATCAGATGTTATGTCCCGATAGTTACTCTTTAAGTTAGTCTTACTTGAGTAAAAGTTTTGGCCACCTCCGTCCAGTACCTACAGTATTTATTACAGTTTGATATACAAAAGTACGTCATAGAAATACTTTACATTATGTCCAAAGTTAGTGAAATGATTCTTTTGTTGCAGCTCCATTCATCCTGGTCTCTGCTGCATAAAAAAAGTTCCTGTAGGAGGTCACAAAGTATGTCTCCCCCAGGCCTGTGTCTCCTGTGAACCCAGAGAGAGGTAGAGGAGAGGGAGGGAGGGAGGAGGGAGAGGGAGAGAAGGAGGAGGGGGGGAAGGGAAGATGAAGAGGGAGGGGTGTGGGGGGAGGAGACGAGGTAGAGGAGGAGAGGGAGTGTGGAGGGGCGTGAAGAGAGGGAGGGAGGAGAGGAAAGAGGAGGAGGGAGAGACGGAGAGAAGGGAGAGGAAGAAAGAGAGAGAGGGAGGAAAGAGGAAAATGAGAGAGGGGCAGGTAGAGAGAGAAAGAGAGGGGGAGTGAGAAGGGGGGCAGATAGAAAATGAGATGGAGGGAGAGAGAGAGAGAGAGAGAGAGAGAGAGAGAGAATGAAAGGGAGGGGAGGGACATGGGGGAGGAGGAGATTGTGAGGAGTGAGGAGGAGGAGGAGATGAGTGGGAGGAGGAGATGAGGGGGGAGGAGGAGCGATGAGGGGGAGGAGGAGGTGAGTGGGAGGAGGAGGTGAGGGGGAGGAGGAGAGGGGGATGGTGGAGGAGGGAGGGGAGGAGGAGGTGAGGGGGAGGACCACCATCGCTGCTGCTGCTGTTGAGTTCACTGAGTTCAGGAGCCCCTCTGGGTCAAGGTCACTGTGGGGGAAACACAACTGCACCGACTAAAAACTCCCCCAACTTACAGAACGAAACAAACTCACACAAAGTTGACAATTAATATTTGTATTTTACACAACTTTTATGGCTACAACAGCAACAGTGTTTGCAATTAGACTTATAAACATCTTTAACTGTGATATTATATATATACATATATATAACATTATTATATATATAAAATCTCCTCCTCACCCTCCGGGTGGTCTTTATCCCCTCTTTTTTCACGTTCGGGACCTCTACCAGAGGCCTGGGAGCTTGAGGGTTCTGCGCAGTATCTTTGCTGTTCCTAGTACTGCACTTTTCTGGACTGAGATGTCTGATGTTTTTCCTGGGATCTGCTGTAGCCACTCCTCCAGTTTGGGGGTCACTGCCCCTAGTGCTCCGATGACCACGGGCACCACTGAGGCCTTCACCTTCCAGGCTTTCTCCAGCTCTTCTTTGAGCCCCTGGTATTTCTCTAGTTTCTCATGCTCCTTTTTCCTGATGTTTCCATCGCTTGGAGATCAGCCGCAGATCACCATCTCCGGCTGGTTCCACATCACCATTCTGTCAGTCTGTATCTGGAAGTCCCACAGGATCTTCCCACAGCTGATATATGTGTATATATGTATATGTATATAAATACATAATTATATATATGCAATTTTCAGTTTGAGAATGAAATACAGAACCCACAAGGGCCAGTCTTCGGACCAAATCTATTCACACTTTAGACACTTTGCAGACTCAAAAAAAAGTACAATATATGAAACAAAACAGTAGTATTGTGAACAAATCAGCAGCAGAAAAATGTGTAAAGTTTGAAGGATTTCATGTTAATCTGCTAACTCTGAATGTTATCACATGCTCATGTTATAATGATCATTTCTACTGTTGGCACTTTTCTGACTCTTCACAGCTCAGGTCTGATCACAAGAGAATAATAAAAATACATTTACTCCTGTCAAGTATCTACAGTATTTATGACACAGTTTGATACACAGAATATGACAAGTACTTCATAGAAATAAAATAAAGGAGAGAGGGAGGGAAGGAGAGAAGGAAGCAAGAGGAAGAGAGGAGAGAGAGAGGGGGGGTGGAGGAGAAGACAGAGGGAGAGGGAGGAGAGGGAGGGAGGGAGGGAGAGGGAGATAGGGAGGGGGAGGAGAGAGAAGTGAAGTGGGGGGGGAGGGAGGGAGGACAGAAGGAGAGAGTGAGGGGGAGAGAGAGAAAGAGAGAGACATAGAGAGAGGTGGAGAGAGAGAGAGAGAGAAAGAGAGAGCAAAAGAGAGAGGAGAGGAGGGGAGAGGGAGAGTGAGAGGAAGCGGGAGAGAGGAAGGAGGAAAGGAGAGGGAGGAATAGAGGAGGGGGAGATAGGGAGGGAGGAGAGAGGGAGGGGGAGAGGAGAGAAGGAGAGGCAGAGATAGTGAAAGGGAGAGAGAGAAAGAGAGAGACAGAGAAATGGAGAGAAGGAGAGGGAAAAAGGGAGAGGGGAGGAGGAGAGAGTGAGGAGAGGGGAGAAACAGACAGAGGAGAGAGAGAGAGAAAGGGAGACATAGAGAGAGATGGAGAGAAAGAGAGAGGGAGAGGGCAAAAGAGAGAGGTGGGGAAAGAGGGGAAGAGAGAGAGAAAGAGAACAACAATTTAAACTCATTCTAGAGTTGACAAAAGTATCTAAAATCAGATACTAGTAGTACTAGTATCGAAACTAGATACTCATTTTTCACAGGTATCGATACTGAAAAAGTCACATTCACAAACAGAAATGAACCTTTCCTGAATCTGTTTATAAAGATGTGTCGCTCTGTTTCACAAGTGTGAGACACATAGACGAGTATAACACCACGGACACTATGACCCTACTGCACACTGAGGATTAACACATATAACACACACGGACGAGAGAAAGAGTCTGCTCCTCAGTATCGAAATCATGTTTGAAATTGAGCGAAACTAAAGCGAGAGTGAACGTGGGACTGGAATGTGGGGACTGGACGTGGGGCTGGACGTGGGGCTGGACGTGGGGCTGGACGTGGGGCTGGACGTGGGGCTGGACGTGGGGCTGGACGGGGTTGTGTTGGGACACTGCTGATTGCGACACTGAGGTTACATAAAGTCCAATGCCTCAGTTTGGAAGAAACACAAGAAACAATGAATGAAAGACATGATGCAACACACAGACACACCTCACACACACATCACCTGGAATGTGCTTCAGACAGGAATGTGAGGGAGGAGAAGAGAGGGGAGGAGAAGAGAGGGAGGGGGGAGAGGGAGGAGGAGAGAGGGAGGGAGGAAAGGAGAGGGAGGAGGAGGGAGGAGGAGAGAGGGAGGAGAGGAGAGAGAGGAGGGAGAAGAGAGAGGGAGAGAGGGAAAGAGGGAGAGGGGGAGGAGAAGAGAGGGAGGAGAGGGAGGAGAAGAGAGGCAGGAGAGAGAGAAGAGAGGAGGAGGAGAGAGAGGGGAGGAGAGAGGGAGAAGAGAGGAGGAGGGGAGAGGAGGAGAGGGAGAGAAGAGAAGGGAGAGGGAGAGAGGGAGAGGGAGGAGAGGGAGGAGAGGAGAGGGAGAGGTATGAGAGGGGGAGGAAGAGAGGGAGAAGAGGGAGGAGAGGGGAAAGAGAGTGAGAGAGAGAGAGAGAGGAGAAGAGAGGGGTGGAGGGGAGAGAAGAGAGGGAGGAGGGAGAGAGAGAGAGGAAGAGGGAGAGGGGGAGGAGAGATGAGAGGGAGGAGAGGGAGGGTCTCAGGAGTCTCACAGTCTCAGAGTCACATCAGGAGAGAAGAGAGGGAGGAGGGAGAAGTCTCAGGGTCTCAGAGTCTCAGAAGAGAGGCACAGGAGTCTCAGGTCTCAGAGAGAGTCCTCAGAGGTCTCAAGAGAGTCTCAGAGGAGGGAGAGGGGGTCTCAGAGTCTCAGGGTCTCAGGTCTCAGAGAGGGCACAGTCTCAGAGACAGAGAGTCTCACAGTCTCGAGGGAGAGGGGAGGAGAGAGTCTCAACTCTCAGGGTCTCAGAGTCTCAGAGTCTCAGAGTCTCACAGTAATCAAAAACAGTCAGAAGGGATGAAGACTCAATCTGAAAGAAGCAGATTGAAAGAAGGGAGAAAGAGTCTCAGGGTCATCTCAGAGAGAGAGTCTCACAATCTCAGAGGGGAGAGTCTCACAGGGGAGATCAACAGTCTCAGATGAGGGAGAGGGAAATGAGAAGGATGTTTTGAATAGTTAGAAAGCTCAAAAAGCAAACGACGTGTGAGCACATGTTTAACCCGACGATCAGAAATGTACGAAGAGAAACATCAGAGTCTCACAGTCTCAGAATCTCAGAGTCTCAGAGTCTCAGAGTCTCAGAGTCTCAGAGTCTCAGAGTCTCACAGTCTCAGAGTCTCTCACAGTCTCACAGTCCTCTCACAGTCTCAGAGTCTCAGAGTCTCAGTCCTCACAGTCTCAGAGTCTCAGAGTCTCACAGTCAGTCTCAGAGTCTCAGAGTCTCACAGTCTCAGAGTCTCTCAGAGTCTCAGAGTCTCAGAGTCTCACAGTCTCAGAGTCTCAGAGTCTCAGAGTCTCAGAGTCTCACAGTCTCAGAGTCTCAGAGTCTCAGAGTCTCAGAGTCTCAGAGTCTCAGAGTCTCAGAGTCTCAGAGTCTCAGAGTCTCAGAGTCTCAGAGTCTCACAGTCTCAGAGTCTCAGAGTCTCAGAGTCTCAGAGTCTCAGAGTCTCACAGTCTCAGAGTCTCAGAGTCTCAGAGTCTCAGAGTCTCAGAGTCTCAGAGTCTCACAGTCTCAGAGTCTCACAGTCTCACAGTCAGAGTCTCAGAGTCTCACAGTCTCAGAGTCTCAGAGTCTCTCAGAGTCTCACAGTCTCAGAGTCTCAGAGTCTCAGAGTCTCACAGAGTCTCACAGTCTCAGAGTCTCAGAGTCTCACCAGAGTCTCAGAGTCTCAGAGTCTCACAGTCTCACAGTCTCACAGTCTCAGAGTCACCGTTTAAACTGGAAAAGGTCAGAAAAATGACCCATTTACTTTTTCAAATCAGTTTCCGTCTGTCTCAGTTTGTCTCAGTTTGTCTCAGTTTGTCTCAGTTTGTCTCAGTTTGTCTCAGTTTAATCATTTGAAAGTGAAAGTGGTTTAGGTGTTTAAAGGAACACTGTAACTGACTGAAGGGAGGAGGAGGGAGGAGAGGGAGTGTGGAGGAAAGGTAGAGGAGGAGGGGAAGGACAGGAGGAGAGAGGAGAGAGTGTCTGGAGGCGGCTCGTCACCTGCACGATTCCACTGAGGGAACATAACCAAGTAAAAGGGTAAAGTTTATCAAGTTCATCATTTGAGAAAAACAAAAATATACAAATAAAAACCGGGAGAAAAAAAACAATTGATTCCATTGTTTCTGTTGAACAAACGCAAATCTTATCAAAATCACTACATTTGAACCTTTATAAGGCTCAAAACCTGCACGAAATACACGGAAAGTTAAAACCACTTCAGAACCTGCTTCATGGAGACTAATGCTATGCTGTGGAATATTACAGCCAAAGGAACATTTACATGGAAACAAGCAGGAAGAGTCAGGTTTGTGGAGATGAGAGTCAGGTTTGTGGAGATGAGAGTCAGGTTTGTGGAGATGGAGTCAGGTTTGTGGAGATGAGGAGTTGTGGAGATGAGAGTCAGGTTTGTGGAGATGAGAGTCAGGCTTGTGGAGATGAGAGTCAGGTTTGTGGAGATGAGAGTCAGGTTTGTGGAGATGAGAGTCAGGTTTGTGGAGATGAGAGTCAGGCTTGTGGAGATGAGAGTCAGGTTTGTGGAGATGAGAGTCAGGTTTGTGGAGGAAAGAGTCAGGCTTGTGGAGATGCAAGCCGAGTCAGAGTATGTATGTTTTTCAGTCATCAAATCATTTCAAAAACTCAAAATTAAAAAAATTAAAAAATCAAAACCTCAAGATAAATGCTGCAGAGACGTGAAGGACACGGAGGCTTTGTGTTCAGGCAAAATGGTGATTTTTTTTGTTTCAGGTATCGCAGTTTTCTCATAGTTTCACGACCGGGCTCGAAGTAGAAATAATACAAATATATATAACGGGGTAAATGTGTGCAGCTGGGAGTGATTTTACACCCGGGTTTGAGAGAGGGAGAGAGGGAGCAGTGAGAGGAGGAGGAGAGCGGATGGGGGGAGTGGTGAGAGAGAGGAGGAGGGAGCGGATGGGGGGAGGGGGTCCCGCATGCCGAGGATTCCTTCTGTGTTATCAGCGGCAGCGTTCCCGGCTCCTAATTGTTCCTTTGGAGAAACACAAGCCGCACCGAGCTGAAGGAGAAGAAGAAGAAGAGTATGAACGAAGGAGAGAGAGAGGGAAAGAGAGGTGGGGAGAGAAAGAAAGGGAGACAGAGAGAGAGACAAGAGAGAGAAGGCAAAGGGGAGAGAGAGAGGGAGAAGAGGTAGGGTGGGAAAGAGAGGGTAGAGAAGAGAGCAAGGGTTGAGGGAGAGAGAAGGGGGAGAGGAAGAGAGAGAGAGAGAGAAGAGAGAGAAAAAAGGAGAGAGAGAGACAGAAAGAGAGGGAGAGGGAGAAAAGGTGGGAATAGAAAGAGAGACAGGAGACAGAGAGAGAGAGAGAGAGAGAGAGAAAGAGAGAGCAAGAAAGCAAGAGAAAGAGGTAGAAGAGGTAGGGAGAGAAAGAGAGAGGGAGAAGAGAGAGAGAAGGAGAGAGAAGGAGAGAGAGAGGGAGAAAAGATGGAGAGAGGGAGACAGAGAGAGGGAGAGGGAAGAGAGAGAGCACGCGGGAGAGAGAAGGAGAGAGAGAGGGAGAAAAGTGGGAGAGAAGGAGACAGAGAGAGGGAGAGAAGAAAGAGACAGCAAGGTGGAGCGAGAGGGAGAGAGAGAGACAGGAGACAGAGAGAGGGAGAGAAGAGAGAGAGAGAGAGAGGGGCTTTGAACTTGTACCAGTCTGTGACAAAACATGACTCTACAGGAAGAACAGGTCAGATTACAGGAGAAAGAAGTGAAGAAATGAAAGAGAGAAGTGAAGAAGTGAAAGTTTGAAACAAGTGAAAGTGTCGTCCTGTTGGATTTACTTTGGGTTTCACAGTTTGAACAGAGTTTTTAAAGAAATCCATTTGTCTGAATAAGAGACGTCCTAATACGAGTTTACATATAAAAATATGAACATCGAGAAATAAAATCTCACAGATACAAAACTCTCAAAATGTGGAGACAGTTTTTGAAAAAATAATTCAAAAAGTCTCCAAATCACAAACTTCATGATCTGCTGTTGATTCCTCTGAGATTTTCAGTTTGCACAAAGTTTGAAAAGCAAAAACCTGTATTGTGTTTTATAGTTTTGGAAGCAACATTTTTGAGAAGAAAAAATGTGAACATGAAAATAAAATTCCTTCTTGTGTCGTATCAGAGTCACTAAAGCTCTGGAATAAAACACGACATCAGTCTGAACAAGACGTCTGGAAATCTGCTGCTTCCATCCAAAAAGTCTTATTTCTTAAACTCTCTGTGTCAATATTAACTCTCTCTTCTCTGCTCCCTCTCCCTCTCCTACCTCTGTCTGGCTCCCTCTCTCTCTTTCCCTCTTTGTCTCCCCCATCTTGCTCTGTCTCCCATCTCCCTCCTTCCCCCCCCTTTTCTATCTCTTTTTCCCCCTCTCTCCCTCTTTTTCCCTCCCTTACTCCCTCAGTCCCTTTCTCTCCCTCCCTCCCTCTCTCTTTCTCTCTCTCCCTCTCTCGTCGTTCCCGTCTTTGTCATGCTCTCTCCCCCCACCTCTCGCTCTCTCTCTCCATCCCCTTCTCTCCTTCTCTTTCCCTCGCTCTCTCCCTCTCTTTTCCCCTGTCTCTCCCTCTCTTTCCCTCCCTCCCTCTCTCTTCTTCCCTCTCTCCCTCCCTTCCTCTTCTCTCCCTCTCGCAGCCCCTCGCCTCTTTCACTCCCTCCCTCTGTCCCCTCTCTCTCCCCCTCCCTCTCCATCCCGCTCTCTCTTTTCTTTCCTCTCTCCCCCTTCCTCTCTCCCCTTTTCTCTCTGTCTCTCCCTCCCCCTTCCTTTCCTCTCTCTTTTTTTCCTAGCTTCCTCTCTCCTCTCTCTCAGTCCCCTCTCTCTCTCTCTTTGTCCCTCTCTCAGTCCCCCCTCCTCCCTCTCTTTCGCTCTCTCCCTCCCTTCCTCTCCTCTCTCTCCCCCCCCCCCCCCCTCTCTCTCTCTGCTTCCTTCCCTCTCTCAGTCCCCCCCTCCTCTCTCTCTCTCTCTCTCTCTCTCCCTCCCTCCCCCCTCCCCCCTCTCGCTCTCTCTCTCTCTCTCTCTCAGCCCCCCCCCCCCTCTCTCTCTCTCTCTCCCTCCCCTCTCTCTCCTCTCTCCCTCTCTCAGCCCCACCCTCCTCTCTCTCTCTCTCTCTCTCTCTCTCTCTCTCTCTCTCTCTCTTTCCCTGTCTTCCTCTCTCCATCTTACATTAAATCTTTAAAATAACTCACAGGTTCAGTTCAAAACTCACAGGACGTTTGTAAATCAGCAGGTCTGATGTGAAAATGGTTCTTTCTTAAACTCTTTCTTGCTCGTGTCGACATTATTACATTACTGACAGATTTGGCCGCTCTCCTCGTGTTTGGAAGCCTTTCCTCTGGAGTGAGTTGGGAGTATTACTTTTCCTGTTTGACCAATGGGAGCCGTGTTAGCGGGACACACAGATGGATTCTGGGAACTGTGATTGATGATGTCATAGTGTGAGGGGCTTCGAGGAGGGAACTACAGCGCAGTTACAAGTACATGAACTCACAAGTACATGGACTCACAAGTACATAGACTCACAAGTACATAGACTCACAAGTACATAGACTCACAAGTATATCACAAGGACTCACAAGTACATAGACTCACAGGCATATGGACTCACAAGTACATAGACTCACAAGTATATGGACTCACAAGTACATAGACTCACAAGTACATGGACTCACAAGTATATGGACTCACAAGTATATGGACTCACAAGTACATAGATTCACAAGTATATGGACTCACAAGTACATGGACTCACAAGTATATGGACTCACAAGTACATAGACTCACAAGTACATAGATTCACAAGTATATGGACTCACAAGTACATGGACTCACAATTACATGGACTCACAAGTACATGGACTCACAAGTACATGGACGCACAAGTACATGGACTCACAAGTACATGGACTCACAAGTACATGAACTCACAAGTACATAGACTTACAAGTACATGGACTCACAAGTATATGAACTCACAAGTACATTGACTCACAAGTACATGGACTTACAAGTACATGGACTCACAGTATATAGACTTACAAATACACGGACTCACAAGTACATGGACTCACAGGTTTCTCTTACTATTTTATTTATTTTCCTGTGTTGTTGGTTCTGTCTAAAAGGTCCGGTCCCAAAATGAGGAAATGTAAATCTAGCTGAATAAAATGTTGTACTTTAAGTACAAGTACTGATACAGAGGCAAAAAGTTACTCAAGTAAAAGTATCACATGAAAATGTACTTAAAGGGCCCATATTACGCTATTTTCTGATCTGTTCAAATGTTTCCTCGTCACAAACAGACCTAGAGTTGTGTTTTGTTTCATTCACACATGTTTAACACACAAACCCTGGTAGACGTCATAGAAGTCAACTACTTCTCTTTAAATCCTGTCACATACTTTGAGCATTACTCAAACTCAAACCTTTATAAAAGCTTTCTGTTCTTGCCTTGTCATGGCTCCTGTATCTGAACTTTAGAGTCCACTTTGAAGTACTTCTATGTGTATCTGTGTGCATGTGTGTGTATGTGTGTACTTGTGTGTACTCGTATATGTGTGCATATGCGTATGTGTGTGTCTCTGTGTGTACTCTTGTGTATGCGTATGTGCTTGTGTGTACTTGTGTGTATGTGTGTGTACTTGTGTGTGCTTGTGTGTACTTGTGTGTATGTGTGTGTACTTGTGTGTACTCTTGTGTATGTGTGTGTACTTCTGTGTGCTTGTGTGTACTCATGTGTATGTGTGTGTACTTGTGTGTACTCGTGTGTGTGATGGGTGGAGGTGGGCGAGGGGATGACGCAAACTCATCTCAGAGCTCAGTGACACAAACCAGATGAATGATGTTTTCACTTAATCCAAGAAAGATCCAGAAAAAAACACCAACACGACTCTGAACTGGAGCCATCCCAACACGACTCTCCCAACACGGCTCTCCCAACACGGCTCTCCCAACACGACTCTCCAAACACGGCTCTCCCAACACGGCTCTCCCAACACGCTCTCCCACACACGGCTCTCCCAACACAGCTCTCCCCAACACGGCTCTCCCAACACGGCTCTCCCAACACGGCTCTCCCAACACGGCGGCTCCCAACACGGCTCTCCCAACACTCTCTCCCACACGGCTCTCCCAACACGGCTCTCCAACACTCTCCAACACGACCTCCTCCAACACGGCTCTCCCAACACGACTCTCCCAACACGACTCTCCCAACACGACTCTCCCAACACGACTCTCCCAACACGGCTCTCCCAACACGGCTCTCCCAACACGGCTCTCCCAACACGGCTCTCCCAACACGGCTCTCCCAATACTCTCCCAACACGGCTCTCCCAACACGGCTCTTCCAACACGACTCTGCCAACACGGCTCTCCCAACACGGCTCTCCCAACACGGCTCTCCCAACACGACTCTCTCAACAACACGGCTCTCCCAACACGGCTCTCCCAACACGGCTCTCCCAACACGGCTCTCCAACACACGGCTCTCCCCAACACGGCTCTCCCAACACGGCTCTCCCAACACGGCTCTCCCAACACGGCTCTCCCACAACACTCTCCCCAACACGCTCTCCCAACACGGCTCCCAACACGGCTCTCCCAACACTCTCCCAACTCTCTCCAACACGGCTCTCCCAAACTTGGCTCTCCCAACACACTCTCCCAACACGGCTCTCCCAAACTTGGCTCTCCCAACACGGCTCTCCCAACACGGCTCTCCCAAACACGGCTCTCCAACACGGCTCTCCCAACACGGCTCTCCCAAAACTCTCCCAACACGCTCTCCCAACACGGCTCTCCCAACAACGACGCTCCCAACACGGTCTCCCAACACGGCTCTCCCAACACGGCTCTCCCCAACACTCTCCCAACACGGCTCTCCCAACACGGCTCTCCCAACACGGCTCTCCCAACACGGCTCTCCCAACACGGCTCTCCCAACACGGCTCTCCCAACACGGCTCTCCAACACGGCTCTCCCAACACGGCTCTCCCAACACGGCTCTCTCCCAACACGGCTCTCCCAACACGGCTCTCCCAACTTGGCTCACGGCTCTCCCAACACGGCTCTCCCAACTTGGCTCTCCTCCTCAAACACGGCTCTCCAACACGGCTCTCCCAACACGGCTCTCCCAACACGGCTCTCCCAACACGGCTCTCCCCAACACGGCTCTCCCAACACGGCTCTCCAACACGGCTCTCAAACACGGCTCTCCCAACACGGCTCTCCAAACACGACTCTGCCAACACGGCTCTCCCAACACGGCTCTCCCAACACGACTCTCCCAACACGACTCTCCCAACACGGCTCTCCCAACACGGCTCTCCCAACACGGCTCTCCCAACACGGCTCTCCCAACTTGGCTCTCCCAACACGGCTCTCCCAACACGGCTCTCCCAACACGGCTCTCCCAACACGGCTCTCCCAACACGGCTCTCCCAACACGGCTCTCCCAACACGGCTCTCCCAACACGGCTCTCCCAACACGGCTCTCCCAACACAGCTCTCCCAACACGACTCTCCCAACACGGCTCTCCCAACACGGCTCTCCCAACACGGCTCTCCCAACACGGCTCTCCAAACACGGCTCTCCCAACACGGCTCTCCCAACACGGCTCTCCAAACACGGGCTCTCCCAACACGGCTCTCCCAACACGGCTCTCCCAACACGGCTCTCCAAACACGGCTCTCCCAACACGGCTCTCCCAACACGGCTCTCCCAACACGGCTCTCCCAACACGGCTCTCCCAACACGGCTCTCCAACACGGCTCTCCCAACACTCTCCCAACACGGCTCTCCCAACACGGCTCTCCCAACACGGCTCTCCCAACACTCTCCCAACAACACGGCTCTCCCACACGGCTCTCCAACACGGCTCTCCCAACACGGCTCTCCCAACACGGCTCTCCCAACACGACTCTCCCAACACGGCTCTCCCAACACGGCTCTCCCAACACGGCTCTCCAAACTTGGCTCTCCCAACACTCTCCCAACACGGCTCTCCCAACACGGCTCTCCCAACACGGCTCTCCCAACACGGCTCTCCCAACACGGCTCTCCCAACACGGCTCTCCCAACACGGCTCTCCCAAACACGGCTCTCCAACACGGCTCTCCCAACACGGCTCTCCCAACACGGCTCTCCCAACACGGCTCTCCCAACACGGCTCTCCCAACACGGCTCTCCCAACACGGCTCTCCCAACACGGCTCTCCCAACACGGCTCTCCCAACACGGCTCTCCCAACACGGCTCTCCCAACACGGCTCTCCCAACACGGCTCTCCCAACACGGCTCTCCCAACACGGCTCTCCCAACACGGCTCTCCCAACACGCTCTCCCAACACGCTCTCCCAACACGGCTCTCCCAACACGGCTCTCCCAACACGGCTCTCCCAAACACGGCTCTCCCAACACGGCTCTCCCAACACGGCTCTCCCAACACGGCTCTCCCAACACGGCTCTCCCAACACGGCTCTCCCAACACGGCTCTCCCAACACGCTCTCCCCCAACACGGCTCTCCCAACACGGCTCTCCCAACACGACTCTCCCAACACGGCTCTCCCAAACGGCTCTCCCAACACGGCTCTCCCAACACGGCTCTCCCAAACGGCTCTCCCAACACGGCTCTCCCAACACGGCTCTCCCAACACGGCTCTCCCAACACGGCTCTCCCAACACGGCTCTCCCAACACCCTCTCCCAACACGGCTCTCCCAACACGGCTCTCCCCAACACGGCTCTCCCAACACGGCTCTCCCAACACGGCTCTCCCAACACGGCTCTCCCCAACACGGCTCTCCCAACACGACTCTCCCAACACGGCTCTCCCAACACGGCTCTCCAACACGGCTCTCCCAACACGGCTCTCCCAACGGCTCTCCAACACGGCTCTCCCAACACGGCTCTCCCAACACGGCTCTCCCAACACGGCTCTCCAAAACGGCTCTCCCAACACGGCTCTCCCAACACGGCTCTCCCAACACGGCTCTCCCAACACGGCTCTCCCAACACGGCTCTCCCAACACGCTCTCCCAACACGGCTCTCCCCAACACGGCTCTCCAACACGGCTCCCCAAACACGGCTCTCCCAACACGGCTCTCCCAACACGGCTCTCCCCAACACGGCTCCCAACACGGCTCTCCCCAACACGGCTCTCCCAACACGGCTCTCCCCAACACGGCTCTCCAACACGGCTCTCCCAACACGGCTCTCCCAACACGGCTCTCCCAACACGGCTCTCCCAACACGGCTCTCCCACACGGCTCTCCCAACACGGCTCTCTCCCACGGCTCTCCCAACACTCTCCCAACACGGCGGCTCCAACAACACGGCTCTCCCAACACGGCTCTCCCAACACGGCTCTCCCAACACTCTCCCAACACGGCTCTCCCAACACGGCTCTCCAAACACGGCTCTCCCAACACGGCTCTCCAACACGGCTCTCCCAACACGGCTCCCCAACACGGCTCTCCCAACACGGCTCTCCCAACACGGCTCTCCCAACACGGCTCTCCCAACACGGCTCTCCCAACACGGCTCTCCCAACACGGGCTCTCCCAACACGGCTCTCCCAAACACGGCTCTCCCAACACGGCTCTCCCAACACGGCTCTCCCAACACGGCTCTCCCAACACGGCTCTCCCAACACGGCTCTCCCAACACGGCTCTCCCAACTTGGCTCTCCCAACACGGCTCTCCCAACACGGCTCTCCCAACACGGCTCTCCCAACACGGGCTCTCCCCAAACACGGCTCTCCCAACGACTCTCCCAAACACGGCTCTCCCAACACGGCTCTCCCAACACGGCTCTCCCAACACGGCTCTCCCAACACGGCTCTCCCAACACGGCTCTCCCAACACGGCTCTCCCAACACGGCTCTCCCAACACGGCTCTCCCAACACGGCTCTCCCAACACGGCTCTCCCAACACGGCTCTCCCAAACACGGCTCTCCCAACACGGCTCTCCCAACACGGCTCTCCCAACACGGACTCTCCCAACACGGCTCTCCCCGGCTCTCCCAACACGGGCTCTCCCAACACGGCTCTCCCAACACGGCTCTCCCAACACGGCTCTCCCAACACGGCTCTCCCAAACACGGCTCTCCCAACACGGCTCTCCCAACACGGCTCTCCCAACACGGCTCTCCCAACACGGCTCTCCCAACACGGCTCTCCCAACACGGCTCTCCCAACACGGCTCTCCCAACACGGCTCTCCCAACACGGCTCTCCCAACACGGCTCTCCCAACACGGCTCTCCCAACACGGCTCTCCAAACACGGCTCTCCCAACACGGCTCTCCCAACACGGCTCTCTCCCAACACGGCTCTCCCAACACGGCTCTCCCAACACGGCTCTCCCAACACGGCTCTCCCAACACGGCTCTCCCAACACGGCTCTCCCAACACGGCTCTCCAAACACGGCTCTCCCAACACGGCTCTCCCAACACGGCTCTCCCAACACGGCTCTCCCAACTTGGCTCTCCCAACACTCTCCCAACACGGCTCTCCCAACACGGCTCTCCCAACACTCTCCCAACACGGCTCTCCCAACACGGCTCTCCCAACACGGCTCTCCCAACACGGCTCTCCCAACACGGCTCTCCCAACACGGCTCTCCCAACACGGCTCTCCCAACACGGCTCTCCCAACACGGCTCTCCCAACACGGCTCTCCCAACACGGCTCTCCCAACACGGCTCTCCCAACACGACTCTCCCAACACGGCTCTCCCAACACGGCTCTCCCAACACGGCTCTCCCCAACACGGCTCACCAACACGGCTCTCCCAACACGGCTCTCCCAAACACGGCTCTCCCAACGACTCTCCCACACACTCTCCCAACTCTCTCCCAACACGGCTCTCCCAACACGGCTCTCCCACCACGGCTCTCCAACACGGCTCTCCAACACGGCTCTCCCAAACACGGCTCTCCCAACACGGCTCTCCCAACACGGCTCTCCAAACACGGCTCTCCCAACACGGCTCTCCCAACACGGCTCTCCCAACACGGCTCTCCCAACACGGCTCTCCCAACACTCTCTCCCAACACGGCTCTCCAACACGGCTCTCCCAACACGGCTCTCCAACACTCTCTCCCAACACGGCTCTCCCAACACGGCTCTCCCAACACGGCTCTCCCAACACGGCTCTCCCAACACGGCTCTCTCCCAACACACGGCTCTCCCAACACGGCTCTCCCAACACGGCTCTCCCAACACGGCTCTCCCAACACGGCTCTCCCAACACGGCTCTCCCAACACGGCTCTCCCAACACGGCTCTCCCAAACACGGCTCTCCCAACACGGCTCTCCCAACACGGCTCTCCAACACGGCTCTCCCAACACGGGCTCTCCCAACACACGGCTCTCCCAACACGGCTCTCCCAACACGGCTCTCCCAACACGGCTCTCCCAACACGGCTCTCCCAACGGCTCTCCTCTCCCAACACGGCTCTCCCAACACGGCTCTCCAAACACGGCTCTCCCAACACGGCTCTCCCAACACGGCTCTCCCAACACGGCTCTCCCAACACGGCTCTCCCAACACGGCTCTCCCAACACGGCTCTCCCAACACGGCTCTCCCAACACGGCTCTCCCAACACGGCTCTCCCAACACGGCTCTCCCAACACGGCTCTCCCAACACGGCTCTCCCAACACGGCTCTCCCAACACGGCTCTCTCCCAACACGGCTCTCCAACACGGCTCTCCCAACACGGCTCTCCCAACACGGCTCTCCCAACACGGCTCTCCCAACACACTCCTCTCCCAACACGGCTCTCCCAACACGGCTCTCCCAACACGACTCTCCCAACACGGCTCTCCCAACAAGGCTCTCCCAAACACGGCTCTCCCAACACGGCTCTCCCAACACGGCTCTCCCAAACACGGCTCTCCCAACACGGCTCTCCCAACACGGCTCTCCCAACACGGCTCTCCCAACACGGCTCTCCCAACACGGCTCTCCCAACACGGCTCTCTCCCACACGGCTCTCCCAACACGGCTCTCCCAAACACGGCTCTCCCAACACGGCTCTCCCAACACGGCTCTCCCAAACACGGCTCTCCCAAACACGGCTCTCCCAACACGGCTCTCCCAACACGGCTCTCCCAACACGGCTCTCCCAACACGGCTCTCCCAACACGGCTCTCCCCAACACGGCTCTCCAAACACGGCTCTCCCAACAACACGGCTCTCCCAAACACTCTCTCCCAACGGCTCTCCCAACACGGCTCTCCCAACACGGCTCTCCAAACACGGCTCTCCAACACGGCTCTCCCAACACGGCTCTCCAACACGGCTCTCCCAACACGGCTCTCCCAACACGGCTCTCCCAAACACGGCTCTCCCAACACGGCTCTCCCAACACGGCTCTCCCAACACGGCTCTCCCAACACGGCTCTCCCAAACACGGCTCTCCAAACGGCTCTCCCAACACGGCTCTCCCAACACGGCTCTCCCAACACGGCTCTCCAAACACTCTCTCCCAACACGGCTCCCAACACGGCTCTCCCAACACGGGCTCTCCCAACACGGCTCTCCCAACACGGCTCTCCCCACACGGGCTCTCCCAACACGGCTCTCCCAACACGCTCTCCCAACACGGCTCTCCCAACACGGCTCTCCCAACACGGCTCTCCAACACGGCTCTCCCCACACGACTCTCCCAACACGGCTCTCTCCCAACACGGCTCTCCCAACACGGCTCTCCCAACACGGCTCTCCAACACGGCTCTCCCAACACGGCTCTCCCCACACACGGCTCTCCCAACACGGCTCTCCCAACACGGCTCTCCCAAACACGGCTCTCCCAACACGGCTCTCCCAACACGGCTCTCCCAACACGCTCTCCCAACACGGCTCTCCCAACACGGCTCTCCCAACACACGCTCTCCCAACACGGCTCTCCCAAACACGGCTCTCCCAACACGGCTCTCCCAACACGGGCTCTCCCAACACGGCTCTCCCAAACACGGCTCTCCAAACACGGCTCTCCCAACACGGCTCTCCCAACACGGCTCTCCAAACACGGCTCTCCCAACACGGCTCTCCAAACACGGCTCTCCCAACACGGCTCTCCCAACACGGCTCTCCCAACACGGCTCTCCCAACACGGCTCTCCCAACACGGCTCTCCCAACGGGCTCTCCAACAACTCTCCCAACACGGCTCTCTCCCAAACACGGCTCTCTCCAAACACGGCTCTCTCCAACACGGCTCCCAACACGGCTCTCCCAACACGGCTCTCCAAACACGGCTCTCCCAACACGGCTCTCCCAACACGGCTCTCCCAACACGGGCTCTCCCAACACGGCTCTCCCAACACGGCTCTCCCAAACACGGCTCTCCCAACACGGCTCTCCCAACACGGCTCTCCCAACACGGCTCTCCCAACTTGGCTCTCCCTCTCCCAACACGGCTCCCAACACGGCTCTCCCAACACGGCTCTCCCAACACGGCTCTCCCAACACGGCTCTCCAAACACGGCTCTCCAACACGGCTCTCCCAACACGGCTCTCCCAACACGGCTCTCCCACACGGCTCTCCCAACACGGCTCTCCCAACACGGCTCTCCCAACACGACTCTCCCAACACGGCTCTCCCAACACGGCTCTCCCAACACGGCTCTCCCAACACGGCTCTCCCAACACGGCTCCCAACACGGCTCTCCCAACACGGCTCTCCAACACGGCTCTCCCAACACGCTCTCCCAACACGGCTCCCAACACGGCTCTCCCAACACGGCTCTCCCACACGGCTCTCCCAACACGGCTCTCCCAACACGGCTCTCCCAAACACGGCTCTCCCAACACGGCTCTCTCCACGGGCTCTCCCAACACGACTCTCCCAACACGGCTCTCCCAACACGGCTCTCCCAACACGGCTCTCCCAACACGGCTCTCCCAACACGGCTCTCCCAACACGGGCTCTCCCAACACGGCTCTCCAAACACGGCTCTCCCAACACGGCTCTCCCAAACACGGCTCTCCCAACACGGCTCTCCCAACACGGCTCTCCCAACACGGCTCTCCCAACACGGCTCTCCCAACACGGCTCTCTCCAACACGGCTCTCCCAACACGGCTCTCCCAACACGGCTCTCCCAACACGGCTCTCCCAACACGGCTCTCCCAACACGGCTCTCCCAACACGGCTCTCCAACACGGCTCTCCCAACACGGCTCTCCCAACACACTCTCTCCCAACACTCTCCCCACACACGGCTCTCCCAACACGGCTCTCCCAAACGGCTCTCCCAACACGGCTCTCCCAAACACGGCTCTCCCAACACACGGCTCTCCCAACACGGCTCTCCCCAACACGGCTCTCCCAACACGGCTCCCAACACGGGCTCTCCCAACACGGCTCTCTCAACACGGCTCTCTCCCAACACGGCTCTCCCAACACGGCTCTCCCAAACACGGCTCTCTCCAACACGGCTCTCCCAACACGGCTCTCCCAACACGGGCTCTCCCAACACGGCTCTCCCAACACGGCTCTCCCACACACGGCTCTCCCAACACGGCTCTCCCAACACTCTCTCTCCCAACACGGCTCTCCCAACACGGCTCTCCCAACACGGCTCTCCCAACACGGCTCTCCCAACACGGCTCTCCCAACACGGCTCTCCCAACACGGCTCTCCCAACACGGCTCTCCCAACACGGCTCTCCCAACACACGGCTCACGGCTCTCCCAACACGGCTCTCCCAACACGGCTCTCCCAACACGGCTCTCCCCCACACGGCTCTCCCAACACGGCTCTCCAACACGGCTCTCCCAACACGGCTCTCCAACACGGCTCTCCCAACACGGCTCTCCCAACACGGCTCTCCCAACACGGCTCTCCCAACACGGCTCTCCCAAACACGGCTCTCCCAACACGGCTCTCCCAACACGGCTCTCCCAACACGGCTCTCCCAACACGGCTCTCCCAACACACGGCTCTCCCAACACGGCTCTCCCAACACGGCTCTCCCAACACGGCTCTCCAACACGGCTCTCCCAACACGGCTCTCCCCCAACACGGCTCTCCCAACACGGCTCTCCCAACACGGCTCTCCCAACACGGCTCTCCCAACACGGCTCTCCCAACACGGCTCTCCCAACACGGCTCTCCCAACACGGCTCTCCCAACACGGCTCTCCCAACACCGCTCTCCCAACACGGCTCTCCCAACACGGCTCTCCCAACACGGCTCTCCCAACACGGCTCTCCCAACACGGCTCTCCCAACACGGCTCTCCCAACACGGCTCTCCCAACACGGCTCTCCCAACACGGCTCTCCCAACACGGCTCTCCCAAACACGGCTCTCCCAACACGGCTCTCCCAACGGCTCTCCAACACGGCTCTCCAAAACACGGCTCTCCCAAACACGGCTCTCCCAACACGGCTCTCCCAACACGGCTCTCCCAACACGGCTCTCCCAACACGGCTCTCAACAAACACGGCTCCCCAACACGGCTCTCCCAACACGGCTCTCCCAACACGGCTCTCCCAACACGGCTCTCCCAACACGGCTCTCCCAACACGGCTCTCTCCCAACACGGCTCTCCCAACACGGCTCTCCCAAACACGGCTCTCCCAACACGGCTCTCCAACACGGCTCTCCCAACACGGCTCTCCCAACACGGCTCTCCCAACACGGCTCTCCCAACACGGCTCTCCCAACACGGCTCTCCCAAACACGGCTCTCCCAACACGGCTCCCAACAACACGGCTCTCCCCCAACACGGCTCTCCCAACACGGCTCTCCCAACACGGCTCTCCCAACACGGCTCTCCCAAACACGGCTCTCCCAACACGGCTCTCCCAACACACGGCTCTCCCAACACGGCTCTCCCAACACGGCTCTCCCAACACGGCTCTCCCAACACGGCTCTCCCAACACGGCTCTCCAACACGGCTCTCCCAACACGGCTCTCCCAACACGGCTCTCCCAACACGGCTCTCCCAACACGGCTCTCCCAAAACACGGCTCCCAACACGGCTCTCCCAACACGGCTCTCCCAACACGGCTCTCCCAACACGGCTCTCCCAAAACGGCTCTCCCAACACGGCTCTCCCAACACGGCTCTCCCAACACGGCTCTCCCAACACGGCTCTCCCAACACGGCTCTCCCAACACGGCTCTCCCAACACGGCTCTCTCCCAACACGGCTCTCCCAACACGGCTCTCCCAACACGGCTCTCCCAACACGGCTCTCCCAACACGGCTCCCAACACGGCTCTCCCAACACGGCTCTCCCAACACGGCTCTCCCAACACGGCTCTCCCAACACGGCTCTCCCAACACGGCTCTCCCAACACGACTCTCCCAACACGGCTCTCCAACACGACTCTCCCAACACGGCTCTCCCAACACGGCTCTCCCAAACACGGCTCTCCCAACACGGGCTCTCCAACACGGCTCTCCCAACACACGGCTCTCCCAACACGGCTCTCCCAACACGGCTCTCCCAACACGGCTCTCCCCCAACACGGCTCTCCCAACACGGCTCTCCCAACACGGCTCTCCCAACACGGCTCTCCCAACACGGCTCTCCCAACACGGCTCCCAAACACGGCTCTCCCAACACGACTCTCCCAACACGGCTCTCCCAACACGGCTCTCCCAACACGGCTCTCCCAACACGGCTCTCCCAACACGGCTCTCCCAACACGGCTCTCCCAACACACGCTCTCCCAAACACGGCTCTCCCAACAACACGGCTCTCCCAACACGCTCTCCCAACTCTCCCAACACGGCTCTCCCAACACGGCTCTCCCAACACGGCTCTCCCAACACGGCTCTCCCAACACGGCTCTCCAACACGGCTCTCCAAACACGGCTCTCCCAACACGGCTCTCCCAACACACTCTCTCCAAACACGGCTCCCAACACACGACTCCCAACACGGCTCCCCAACACGGCTCTCCCAACACGGCTCTCCCAACACGGCTCTCCCAACACGGCTCTCCCAACACGGCTCTCCCAACACGGCTCTCCCAACACGGCTCTCCCAACACGGCTCTCCCAACACGGCTCTCCCAACACGGCTCTCCCAACACGGCTCTCCCAACACGGCTCTCCCAACACGGCTCTCTCCAACACGGCTCTCCCAACACGGCTCTCCCAACACGGCTCTCCAACACACGCTCTCCAACAACAACTCCCAACACGGCTCTCAACACGGCTCTCCCAACACGGCTCTCCCAACACGGCTCTCCCAAACACGGCTCTCCCAACACGGCTCTCCCAACACGGCTCTCCCAACACGGCTCTCCCCAAAACACGGCTCTCCCAACACGGCTCTCCCAACACGGCTCTCCAACACGGCTCTCTCCCAACACGGGCTCTCCAACACGGCTCTCCCAACACGGCGGCTCCCACACACGCTCTCCCCCAACACGGCTCTCCCCACACGGCTCTCCCCAACACGGCTCTCCCAACACGGCTCTCCCAACACGGCTCTCCCAACACGGCTCTCCCAACACGGCTCTCCCAACACGGCTCTCCCAACACGGCTCTCCCAACACGGCTCTCCCAACACGGCTCTCTCCAACACGGCTCTCCCAACACGGCTCTCCCAACACGGCTCTCCCAACACGACTCTCCCAACACGGCTCTCCCAACAGGCTCTCCCAACACGGCTCTCCCAACACGGCTCTCCCAACACGGCTCTCCCAAACCGGCTCTCCCAACACGGCTCTCCCAACACGGCTCTCCCAACACGGCTCTCCCAACACGGCTCTCCCAACACGGCTCTCCCAACACGGCTCTCCCAACACGGCTCTCCCAACACGGCTCTCCCAACACGGCTCTCCCAACACGGCTCTCCCAACACGGCTCTCCCAACACGGCTCTCCCAACACGGCTCTCCCAACACGGCTCTCCCAACACGGCTCTCCCAACACGCTCTCCCAACACGGCTCTCCCAACACGGCTCTCCCACACGGCTCTCCCAACACGGCTCTCCCACACGGCTCTCTCCCAACACGGCTCTCCCAACACGGCTCTCCCAACACGGCTCTCCCAACACGGCTCTCCCAACACGGCTCTCCCAACACGGCTCTCCCAACACGGCTCTCCCAACACGGCTCTCCCAACACGGCTCTCCCAACACGGCTCTCCCCAACACGGCTCTCCCAACACGGCTCTCCCAACACGGCTCTCCCCAACACGGCTCTCCCAACACGGCTCTCCCCCAACACGGCTCTCCCAACACGGCTCTCCCAACACGGCTCTCCCAACACGGCTCTCCCAACACGGCTCTCCCAACACGGCTCTCCCAACACGGCTCTCCCAACACGGCTCTCCAAACACGGCTCTCCCAACACGACTCTCCCAACACGGCTCTCCCAACACGACTCTCTCCAACACGGCTCTCTCCCAACACGGCTCTCCAACACGGCTCTCCCAACACGGCTCTCCCAACACGGCTCTCCCAAACACGGCTCTCCCAACACGGCTCTCCCAACACGGCTCTCCCAACACGGCTCTCCCAACACGGCTCTCCCAACACGGGCTCTCCCAACACGGCTCTCCCAACACGGCTCTCCCAACACGGCTCTCCACAACACGGCTCTCCCAACACGGCTCTCCCCAACACGGCTCTCCCAACACGGCTCTCCAAACACGGCTCTCCCAAACACGGCTCTCCCAACACGGCTCTCCCAACACGGCTCTCCCAACACGGCTCTCCCAACACTCTCCCAACACGGCTCTCCCAACACGGCTCTCCCAACACGGCTCTCCCAACACGGCTCTCCCAACACGGCTCTCCCAACACGGCTCTCCCAACACGGCTCTCCCAACACGGCTCTCCCAACACGGCTCTCCCAACACGGCTCTCCCAACACGGCTCTCCCAACACGGCTCTCCCAACACGGCTCTCTCCAAACACGGCTCTCCCAACACGGCTCTCCCAACACGGCTCTCCCAACACGGCTCTCCCAACACGGCTCTCCAACTTGGCTCTCCAACACACTCTCCCAACACGGCTCTCCCAACACGGCTCTCCCAACACGGCTCTCCCAACACGGCTCTCCCAACACGGCTCTCCCCAAACACGGCTCTCCCAACACGGCTCTCCCAACACGCTCTCCCACACGGCTCTCCCAAACACGGCTCTCCCAACACGGCTCTCCCAACACGGCTCTCCCAACACGGCTCTCCCAACACGGCTCTCCCAACAACGGCTCTCCCACACACTCTCCCAACACTCTCTCCAAACACGGCTCTCCCAACACGCTCTCTCCCAACACGCTCTCCCAACACGGCTCTCCCAACACGGCTCTCCCAACACGGCTCTCCCAACACGGCTCTCCCAACACGGCTCTCCCAACACGGCTCTCCCAACACGGCTCTCCCAACACGGCTCTCCCAACACGGCTCTCCCAAACACACGCTCTCCCAACACGGCTCTCCCAACACGGCTCTCCCAACACGCTCTCCCAACACGGCTCTCCCAACACGGCTCTCCCAACACGCTCTCTCCCAACACGGCTCTCCAACACGGCTCTCCCAACACGGCTCTCCCAACACGGCTCTCCCAACACGGCTCTCCCAACACGGCTCTCCCAAACACGGCTCTCCCAACACGGCTCTCCCAACACACGGCTCTCCAACACGGCTCTCCCACACACGGCTCTCCCAAACACGGCTCTCCCAACACGGCTCTCCCAACACGGCTCTCCCAACACGGCTCTCCCAACACGGCTCTCCCAACACGGCTCTCCCAACACGGCTCTCCCAACACGGCTCTCCCAACACGGCTCTCCCAACACGGCTCTCCCAACACGGCTCTCCCAACACGGCTCTCCCAACACGGCTCTCCCAACACGGCTCTCCCAACACGGGCTCTCCAAACACGGCTCTCCCAACACGGCTCCCAACACGGCTCTCCCAACACGGCTCTCCCAACACGGCTCTCCCAACACGGCTCTCCCAACACGGCTCTCCCAACACGGCTCTCCCAACACGGCTCTCCCAACACGGCTCTCCCAACACGGCTCTCCCAACACGGCTCTCCCAACACGGCTCTCCCAACACGGCTCTCCCAACACGGCTCTCCAACACGGCTCTCCCAAACACGGCTCTCCCAACACGGCTCTCCCAACACGGCTCTCCCAACACGGCTCTCCAACACGGCTCTCCCAACACGGCTCTCCCAACACGGCTCTCCCAAACACGGCTCTCCCAACACGGCTCTCCCAACACACGGCTCTCCCAACACGCTCTCCCAACACGGCTCTCCCAACGGCTCTCCCAAACACGGCTCTCCCAAAACACGGCTCTCCCAACACGGCTCTCCCAACACGGCTCTCCCAACACGGCTCTCCCAAAACGGCTCTCTCCCAACACGGCTCTCCCACACACGGCTCTCCCAACACGGCTCTCTCCCAACACGGCTCTCCCAACACGGCTCTCCCAACACGGCTCTCCCAACACGGCTCTCCCAACACGGCTCTCCCAACACGGCTCTCCCAACACGGCTCTCCCAACAACACGGCTCTCCCAACACGGCTCTCCCAACACGGCTCTCCCCAACACTCCTCTCCCAACACGGCTCTCCCAACACGGCTCTCCCAACACGGCTCTCCAAACACGGCTCTCTCCCAACACGGCTCTCCCCACACGGCTCTCCAACACGGCTCTCCCAACACGGCTCTCCCAACACGGCTCTCCCAACACACGACTCTCCCAACACGACTCTCCCAACACGGCTCTCCCAACACGGCTCTCCCAACACGGGCTCTCCCCCAACACGGCTCTCCAAACACGGCTCTCTCAACACGGCTCTCCCAACACGGCTCTCCCAAACACGGCTCTCCCAACACGGCTCTCCAACACGGCTCTCCCAACACGGCTCTCCCAACACGGCTCTCCCAACACGGCTCTCCCAACACGGCTCTCCCAAACACGGCTCTCCAACAACGGCTCTCCCAACACGGCTCTCCCAACACGGCTCTCCCAACACACTCTCCCAACACTCTCCCAACACGGCTCTCCCAACACACGACTCTCCCAACACGGCGCTCTCCCAACACGGCTCTCCCAACACGGCTCTCCCAACACGGCTCTCCCCAACACGGCTCTCCCAACACGGCTCTCCCAACAACACGGCTCTCCCAACACGGCTCTCCCAACACGGCTCTCCAACACGGCTCTCCCAACACGGCTCTCCCAACACGGCTCTCCCAACACGGCTCTCCCAACACGGCTCTCCCAACACGGCTCTCCCAACACGGCTCTCCCAACACGGCTCTCCCAACACGGCTCTCCAACACGGCTCCCAACACGGCTCTCCCAACACACGGCTCTCCCAACACGGCTCTCCAAACACGGCTCTCCCAACACGGCTCTCCCAACACGGCTCTCCCAACACGGCTCTCCCAACACGGCTCTCCCAACACGGCTCTCCCAACACGGCTCTCCCAAACACGGCTCTCCCAACACGGCTCTCCCAACACGGCTCTCCCAACACGGCTCTCCCAACACGGCTCTCCAAACACGGCTCTCCCAACAACACGGCTCTCCCAACCCAACAACACGGCTCTCCCAACACGGCTCTCCCAACACGGCTCTCTCCAACACGGCTCTCCCAACACGGCTCTCCCAAACACGGCTCTCCCAACACGGCTCTCCCAACACGGCTCTCCCAACACGGCTCTCCCAACACGGCTCTCCCAACACGGCTCTCCCAACACGACTCTCCCAACACGGCTCTCCCAACACACGGCTCTCCCAAACACGGCTCTCCCAACACGGCTCTCTCCCAACACGGACTCTCCCAACACGGCTCTCCCAACACGGCTCTCCCAACACGGCTCTCCAAACACGGCTCTCCCAACACGGCTCTCCCAACACGGCTCTCCCAACACGGCTCTCCCAAACACGGCTCTCCCAACACTCTCCAACACGGCTCTCCCAACACGGCTCTCTCCCAACACGGCTCTCCCAACACGGCTCTCCCAACACGGCTCTCCCAACACGGCTCTCCCAACACGGCTCTCCCAACACGGCTCTCCCAAACACGGCTCTCCCAACACGGCTCTCCCAACACGGCTCTCCCAACACGGCTCTCCCCACACGGCTCTCCCAACACGGCTCTCCCAACACGGCTCTCCCACACGGCTCTCCCAACACGGCTCTCCCAAACACGGCTCTCCCAAACGGCTCTCTCAACACGGCTCTCCCAACACGGCTCTCCCAACACGGCTCTCCCAACACGGCTCTCCCAACACGGCTCTCCCAAACACGGCTCTCCCAACACGGCTCTCCCAACACGGCTCTCCCAACACGCTCTCAACAACACGGCTCTCCCAACACGGCTCTCCAAACACGGCTCTCCCAAACACGGCTCTCCCCAACACGGCTCTCCCAACACGGCTCTCCCAACACGGCTCTCCCAACACGGCTCTCCCAACACGGCTCTCCCAACACGGCTCTCCCAACACTCTCCCAACACGGCTCTCCCAACACGGCTCTCCCAACACACGGCTCTCCCAACACACGGCTCTCCCAACACGGGCTCTCCCAACACGGCTCTCCCAACACGGCTCTCCCCAACACGGCTCTCCCAACACGGCTCTCCAAACACGGCTCTCCCAACACGGCTCTCCCAACACGGCTCTCCCAACACGGCTCTCCCAACACGGCTCTCCCAACACGGCTCTCCCAACACGACTCTCCCAACACGGCTCTCCCAAACACGGCTCTCCCAACACGGCTCTCCCAACACACGCTCTCCCAACGGGCTCTCCAAACACGGCTCTCCCAACACGGCTCTCCCAACACGGCTCTCCCAACACGGCTCTCCCAACACGGCTCTCCCAACACGGCTCTCCCAACACGGCTCTCCCAAAACACGGCTCTCCCAACACGGCTCTCCCAACACGGCTCTCCCCAACACGGCTCTCCCAACACACGCTCTCCCAACACGGCTCTCCCAACACGGCTCTCCCACACGGCTCTCCCAACACGGCTCTCCCAACACGGCTCTCCCAACACGGCTCTCCCAACACGGCTCTCCCAACACGGCTCTCCCAACACGGCTCTCCCAACACGGCTCTCCCAACACGGCTCTCCAACACGGCTCTCCCACACGGCTCTCCCAACACGGCTCTCCCAAAACACGGCTCTCCCAACACGGCTCTCCCAACACTCTCCCAACACGGCTCTCCCAACACGGCTCTCCCAACACGGCTCTCCCAACACGGCTCCCAACACGGCTCTCCCAACACGGCTCTCCCAACACGGCTCTCCCAACACGGCTCTCCCAACACGGCTCTCCCAACACGGCTCTCCCAACACGGCTCTCCCAACACGGCTCTCCCAACACGACTCTCCCAACACGGCTCTCCAAACACGACTCTCCCAACACGGCTCTCCCAACACGGCTCTCCCAAACACGGGCTCTCCCAACACGGCTCTCCCAACACGGCTCTCCCAACACGGCTCTCCCAACACTTGGCTCTCCCAACACGGCTCTCCCAACTTGGCTCTCCCAACACTCTCTCCCAACACGGCTCTCCCAACACGGCTCTCCCAACACGGCTCTCCCAACACGGCTCTCCCAACACGGCTCTCCCAACACGGCTCTCCCAACACGGCTCTCCCAACACGGCTCTCCCAACACGGCTCTCCCAACACGGCTCTCCCAACACGGCTCTCCCAACACGGCTCTCCCAACACGGGCTCCCCAACACGGCTCTCTCCAACACGGCTCTCCCAACACGGCTCTCCCAACACGGCTCTCCCAACACGGCTCTCCCAACACTCTCCCCAACACGGCTCTCTCCCAACACGGCTCTCCAACACACTCTCCAACACGGCTCTCCCAACACGGCTCTCCCAACACGGCTCTCCCAACACGCTCTCCCAACACGGCTCTCCCAACACGGCTCTCCCAACACGGCTCTCCCAACACGGCTCTCCCAACACGGCTCTCCCAACACGGCTCTCCCAACACGGCTCTCCCAACACGGCTCTCCCAACACGGCTCTCCCAACACGGCTCTCCCAACACTCTCCCAACACGGCTCTCCCAACACGGCTCTCCCAACACGGCTCTCCCAACACGGCTCTCCCAACACGGCTCTCCCAACTTGGCTCTCCCAACACGGCTCTCCAAACACGGCTCTCCCAACACGGCTCTCCCAACACGGCTCTCCCCACACGGCTCTCCCAACACGGCTCCCAACACGGCTCTCCCAAACACGGCTCTCCCAACACGGCTCTCCCAACACGGCTCTCCCAACACGGCTCTCCCAACACGGCTCTCCCAACACGGCTCTCCCAACACGGCTCTCCCAACACGGCTCTCCAAACACGGCTCTCCCAACACGGCTCTCTCCCAACACGGCTCTCCCAACACGGCTCTCCCAACACGGCTCTCCCCAACACGGCTCTCCAAACACGGCTCTCCCAACACGGCTCTCCCAACACGGCTCTCCCAACACGGCTCTCCCAACACTCTCCCAACACGGCTCTCCCAACACTGGCGGCTCTCCCAACACGGCTCTCCCAACACGGCTCTCCACCAACACTCTCCCAACTCTCCCAACACGGCTCTCCCAACACGGCTCTCCCAACACGGCTCTCCCAACACGGCTCTCCCAACACGGCTCTCCCAACACGGCTCTCCCAACACGGCTCTCCCAACACGGCTCTCCCAACACGGCGCTCCCAACACGGCTCTCCCAACACGGCTCTCCCAACACGGCTCACGGCTCCCCCAACACGGCTCTCCCAACACGGCTCTCCCAACACGGCTCTCCCAACACACGGCTCTCCCAACACGGCTCTCCCAACACGGCTCTCCCAACACGGCTCTCCCAACACGGCTCTCCCAACACGGCTCTCCCAACACGGCTCTCCCAACACGGCTCTCCCAACACGGCTCTCCAAACACGACTCTCCCAACACGGCTCTCCCAACACGCTCTCCCAACACGGCTCTCCCAACACGGCTCTCCCAACACACTCTCCAAACACGGCTCTCCCAACACGGCTCTCTCCAAACACGGCTCTCCCAACACGGCTCTCCCAACACGGCTCTCCCAACACGGCTCTCCAAAACACGGCTCTCCCAACACGGCTCTCCCAACACAGGCTCTCCCAACACGGCTCTCTCCCAACACGGCTCTCTCCAACACGGCTCTCCCAACACGGCTCTCCAACACGGCTCTCCCAAACACGCTCTCCCAACACGGCTCTCCCAACACGGCTCTCCCAACACGGCTCTCCCAACACGGCTCTCCCAACACGGCTCTCCCAACACGGCTCTCCCAACACGGCTCTCTCCCAACACGGCTCTCCCAACACGGCTCTCCCAACACGGCTCTCCCAAAACACGCTCTCCAAACACGGCTCTCCCAACACGGCTCTCCCAACACGGCTCTCCCAACACGGCTCTCCAACACGGCTCTCCCAACACGGGGCTCTCCAACACGGCTCTCCCAAACACGGCTCTCCCAACACGGCTCTCCCACACGGCTCTCCCAACACGGCTCTCCCAACACGGCTCTCCCAACACGGCTCTCCCAACACGGCTCTCCAAACACGGCTCTCCCAACACGGCTCTCCCAACACGGCTCTCCCAACACGGCTCTCCCAACACGGCTCTCCCAACACGGCTCTCCCAACACGGCTCTCCCAACACTCTCCCCAACACGGCTCTCCCCAACACGGCTCTCCCAACACGGCTCTCCCAACACTCTCCTCTCCCCAACACGGCTCTCCAAACACTCTCTCCCAACACGGCTCTCCCAACACGGCTCTCCCAACACGGCTCCCACACCTCAACACGGCTCTCTCCCAACACGGCTCTCCCAACACGGCTCTCCCAACACGGCTCTCCCAACACTCTCTCCAACACGGCTCTCCAACAACACGGCTCTCTCCAAAACACGGCTCTCCCAACAACACGGCTCTCCCAACACGGCTCTCCCAACACGGCTCTCCCAACACGGCTCTCCCAACACGGCTCTCCCAACACGGCTCCCAAAACACGGCTCTCCCCAACACGGCTCTCCCAACACACGACTCTCCCAACACGGCTCTCCCAACACGGCTCTCCCAACACGGCTCTCCCAACACGGCTCTCCCAACACGGCTCTCCCAACACGGCTCTCCCAACACGGCTCTCCCAACACGGCTCTCCCAACACGGCTCTCCCAACACGGCTCTCCCAACACGGCTCTCCCAACACGGCTCTCCCAACACGGCTCTCCCAACACGGCTCTCCCAACACACTCTCTCCAAACACGGCTCTCCCAACACGGCTCTCCCAACACGGCTCTCCAAACACGGCTCTCCCAACACGGCTCTCCCAACACGGCTCTCCCAACACGGCTCTCCCAACACGGCTCTCCCAACACGGCTCTCCCAACACGGCTCTCCCAACACGGCTCTCCCAACACGGCTCTCCCAACACGGCTCTCCCACACACGGCTCTCCCAACACGGCTCTCCCAACAACACGGCTCTCCCAACACGGCTCTCCCAAACACGGCTCTCCCAACACGGCTCTCCCAACACGGCTCTCCCAACACGGCTCTCCCAACACGGCTCTCCCAACACGGCTCTCCCAACACGGCTCTCCCAACACGGCTCTCCCAACACGGCTCTCCCAACACGGCTCTCCCAACACACTCTCCCAACACGGCTCTCCCAACACGGCTCTCCCACCAACACGGCTCTCCCAACACGGCTCTCCCAACACGGCTCTCCCAACACGGCTCTCCCAACACGGCTCTCCCAACACGGCTCTCCCAACACGGCTCTCCCAACACGGCTCTCCCAACACGGCTCCCCACACGGCTCTCCCCCACACGGCTCTCCCACACACTCTCCCAACACGGCTCTCCCAACACGGCTCTCCCAACACGGGCTCTCCCAAACGGCTCTCCCAACACGGCTCTCCCAACACGGCTCTCCCAACACGGCTCTCCCAACACGGCTCTCCCAACACGGCTCTCCCAACACGGCTCTCCCAACACGGCTCTCTCCCAAACACGGCTCTCCCAACACGGCTCTCCCAAACGGCTCTCCCAACACGGCTCTCCCAAACACGGCTCTCCCAACACGGCTCTCCCACACGGCTCTCCCCAACACGGCTCTCCCAACACGGCTCTCCCAACACACGAACTCTCCCAACACGGCTCTCCCAACACGGCTCTCCCAACACGGCTCTCCCAACACGGCTCTCCCAACACGGGCTCTCCCAACACGGCTCTCCCAACACGGCTCTCCCAACACGGCTCTCCCAACACGGCTCTCCCAACACGGCTCTCCCAACACGGCTCTCCCAACACGGCTCTCCCAACACGGCTCTCCCCAACACGGCTCTCCCAACACGGCTCTCCCAACGGCTCGGCACGGCTCCCAACACGGCTCTCCCAACACGGCTCTCCCACACGGGCTCTCCCAACACGGCTCTCCCAACACGGCTCTCCAAAACACGGCTCTCCCAACGGCTCTCCCAACACGGCTCTCCCAACACGGCTCTCCCAACACGGCTCTCCCAACACGGCTCTCCCAAACACGGCTCTCCCAACACGGCTCTCCCAACACGGCTCTCCCAACTCTCCCACGGCTCTCCCAACACGGCTCTCCCAACACGGCTCTCCCAACACGGCTCTCCCAACACGGCTCTCCCACACGACTCTCTCCCAACACGGCTCTCCCAACACGGCTCTCCCAACACGGCTCTCCCAACACGGCTCTCCCAACACACGGCTCTCCCAACACGGCTCTCCCAAACACGGCTCTCCCAACACGGCTCTCCCAACACGGCTCTCCCAACACGGCTCTCCCAACACGGCTCTCCCAACACGGCTCTCCCAACACGGCTCTCCCAACACGGCTCTCCCAACACGGCTCTCCCAAACACGGCTCCAACAACACGGCTCTCCCAACACGGCTCTCCCCCAACACGGCTCTCCCAACACGGCTCTCCCAACACGGCTCTCCCAACACGGCTCTCCCAACACACGCTCTCTCCCAACACGGCTCTCCCAACGGCTCTCCCAACACACTCTCTCCCACACGGCTCTCCAAACACGGCTCTCCCAACACGGCTCCCAACACACGGCTCTCCCAACACGGCTCTCCCAACACGGCTCTCCCAACACGGCTCTCCCAACACGGCTCTCCAACACGGCTCTCCCCCAACACGGCTCTCCCAACACGGCTCTCCCACACGGCTCTCCCAACACGGCTCTCCCAACACGGCTCTCCCAACACGGCTCTCCCAACACGGCTCTCCCAACACGGCTCTCCCAACACGGCTCTCCCAACACGGCTCTCCCAACACGGCTCTCCCAACACGGCTCTCCCAACACGGCTCTCCCAACACGGCTCTCCCAACACGGCTCTCCCAACACGGCTCTCCCAACACGGCTCTCCCAACACGGCTCTCCCAACACGGCTCTCCCAACACGGCTCTCCCAACACGGCTCTCCAACACGGCTCTCCCAACACGGCTCTCCCAACACGGCTCTCTCCAAACACACGGCTCTCCCAACACGGCTCTCCCAACACGGCTCTCCCAACACGGCTCTCCCAACACGGCTCTCCCAACACGGCTCTCCCAACACGGCTCTCCCAACACGGCTCTCCCAAACACGGCTCTCCCAACACGGCTCTCCCAACACGGCTCTCCCAACACGGCTCTCCCAACACGGCTCTCCCAACACGGCTCTCCAAACACGGCTCTCCCAACACGGCTCTCCCAACACGGCTCTCCCAACACGGCTCTCCCCCACACGGGCTCTCCCAACACGGCTCTCCCAACACGGCTCCCAACTCTCCCTCCCAAACACGGCTCTCCCAACACGGCTCTCCAACACGGCGGCTCTCCCAACACGGCTCTCCAACACGACGGCTCCCCAACACGGCTCTCCCAACACGGCTCTCCCAACACGGCTCTCCCACACGGCTCTCCCAAACACGGCTCTCCCAACACGGCTCTCCCCAACACGGCTCTCCCAACACGACTCTCCCAACACGGCTCTCCCAACACGGCTCTCCCAACACGGCTCTCCCAACACGGCTCTCCCAACACGGCTCTCCCAACACGGCTCTCCCAACACGGCTCTCCCAACACGGCTCTCCCAACACGGCTCTCCCAACACGGCTCTCCCAACACGGCTCTCCCAACACGGCTCTCCAAACACGGCTCTCCACAACTCTCCCAACACGCTCTCCAACACACGGCTCTCCCAACACGGCTCTCTCCCAACACGGCTCTCCCAACACACGGCTCTCCCAACACGGCTCTCCCAACACGGCTCTCCCACACACGGCCCAACACGGCTCTCCCAACACGGCTCTCCCAACACGGCTCTCCCAACACGGCTCTCCCAACACGGCTCTCCCAACACGGCTCTCCCAACACGGCTCTCCCAACACGGCTCTCCCAACACGGCTCTCCCACACACACGGCTCTCCCAACACGGCTCTCCCAACACGGCTCTCCCAACACGGCTCTCCCAACACGGCTCTCCCAACACGGCTCTCCCACACACACGGCTCTCCCAACACGGCTCTCCCAACACGGCTCTCCCAAACACTCTCCCAACACGGCTCTCCCAACACGGCTCTCCCAACACGCTCTCCAAACGGCTCTCCCACACGGCTCTCCCAACACGGCTCTCCCAACACGGCTCTCCCAACACGGCTCTCCCAACACGGCTCTCCCAACACGGCTCTCCCAACACGGCTCTCCCAACACGGCTCTCCAACCACGGCTCTCCCAACACGGCTCTCCCAACACGGCTCTCTCCCCAACACGGCTCTCCAACACACACTCTCCCAACACGGCTCTCCCAACACGGCTCTCCCAACACGGCTCTCCCAACACGGCTCTCCCAACACGGCTCTCCCAACACGGCTCTCCCAACACGGCTCTCTCCAAACACGGCTCTCCCAACACGGCTCTCCCAACACGGCTCTCCCAACACGGCTCTCCCAACACGGCTCTCCCAACACGGCTCTCCCAACACACGGCTCTCCCAACAACGGCTCTCCCAACACGGCTCTCCCAACACTCTCCCAACACGCTCTCCCAACACGGCTCTCCCAACACGGCTCTCCCAACACGGCTCTCCCAACACGGCTCTCCCAACACGGCTCTCCAAACACGGCTCTCCCAACACGGCTCTCCCAACACGGCTCTCCCAACACGGCTCTCCCAACACACGGCTCTCCCAACACGGCTCTCCCAACACGGCTCTCCCACACGGCTCTCCCACGGCTCTCCACACACGGCTCTCCCAACACGGCTCCCAACAACACGGCTCTCCCAACACGGCTCTCCCAAACACGGCTCTCCCACACGGCTCTCCCAACACGGCTCTCCCAACACGGCTCTCCCAACACGGCTCTCCCAACACGGCTCTCCCAACACGGCTCTCCCAACACGGCTCTCCCAACACGGCTCTCCCAACACGGCTCTCCCAACACGGCTCTCCCAACACGGCTCTCCCAACACGGCTCTCCAAACACGGCTCTCCAAACACGGCTCTCCAACACGGCTCTCCCAACACGGCTCTCCCAACACGGCTCTCCCAACACGGCTCTCCCAACACGGCTCTCCCAACACGGCTCTCCCAACACGGCTCTCCCAACACGGCTCTCCCAACAGGCTCTCCCAACACGGCTCTCCCAAACACGGCTCTCCCAACACTCTCCCAAACACGGCTCTCCCAACACGGCTCTCCCAACACGGCTCTCCCAACACGGCTCTCCCAACACGGCTCTCCCAACACGGCTCTCCCAACACGGCTCTCCCAACACGGCTCTCCCAACACGGCTCTCCCAACACGGCTCTCCCAACACGGCGGCTCTCCCAACACGGCTCTCCCAACGGCTCTCCCAACACGGCTCTCCCAACACGGCTCTCTCCCAACACGGCTCTCCCAACACGGCTCTCCCAACACGGCTCTCCCAACACGGCTCTCCCAACACGGCTCTCTCCCAACACGGCTCTCCCAACACGGCTCTCCCAACACGGCTCTCCCAACACGGGCTCTCCCAACACGGCTCTCCCACACTCTCCCAACTCTCCCAACACGGCTCTCCCAACACACGGCTCTCCCAACACGGCTCTCCCAAACACGGCTCTCCCAACACGGCTCTCCAAACACGGCTCTCCCAACACGGCTCTCCCAACACGGCTCTCCCAACACGGCTCTCCCAACACGGCTCTCCCAACACGGCTCTCCCACACACGCTCTCCCAACACGGCTCTCCCAACACGGCTCTCCCAACACGGCTCTCCCAACACGGCTCTCCCAACACGGCTCTCCCAAACACGGCTCTCTCCCAAACACGGCTCTCCCAACACGGCTCTCCCAACACGGCTCTCCCAACACGGCTCTCCCAACACGGCTCTCCCAACACGGCTCTCCCAACACGGCTCTCCCACACACGCTCTCCCAACACGGCTCTCCCACACGGCTCCCAACACACGCTCTCCCCAACACGGCTCTCCCAACACGGCTCTCCCAACACGGCTCTCCCAACACGGCTCTCCCAACACGGCTCTCTCCCAACACGGCTCTCCAACACGGCTCTCCCAACACGGCTCTCCCAACACGGCTCTCCAAACACGGCTCTCTCCAAACACGCTCCCCACGGCTCCCCAACACGGCTCTCCCCAACACGGCTCTCCCCCAACACGGCTCTCCCAACACGGCTCTCCCAACACGGCTCTCCCAACACGGCTCTCCCAACACGGCTCTCCCAACACGGCTCTCTCCCAACACGGCTCTCCCAACACGGCTCTCCCACACACCTCCCCACACGCTCTCCCCCAACACGGCTCTCCCAACACGGCTCTCCCAACACGGCTCTCCCAACACGGCTCTCCCAACACGGCTCTCCCAACACGGCTCTCCCAACACGGCTCTCCCAAACACGGCTCTCCCAACACGGCTCTCCCAACACGGCTCTCCCAACACGGCTCTCCCAACGGCTCTCCCAAACACTCTCCAACACGGCTCTCCCAACACGGCTCTCCCAACACGGCTCTCCCAACACGGCTCTCCCAAACACGGCTCTCCAACACGGCTCTCCCACACGGCTCTCCCAACACACGGCTCTCCCAACACCCAACACGGCTCTCCCAAACACGGCTCTCCCCCAACACGGCTCTCCCAACACGCTCTCCCAACACGGCTCTCCCAACACGGCTCTCCCAACACGGCTCTCCCCCAACACGGCTCTCCCAACACGGCTCTCCCAACACGGCTCTCCCACACGGCTCTCCCAACACGGCTCTCCCAACACGGCTCTCCCAACACGGCTCTCCCAACACGGCTCTCCCAACACGGCTCTCCCAACACGGCTCTCCCAACACGGCTCTCCCAACACACACTCTCTCCCAACACGGCTCTCCCAACACGGCTCTCCCAACACGGCTCTCCCAACACGGCTCTCCCAACACACGGCTCTCCCAACACGGCTCTCCCAACACGGCTCTCCCAACACGGCTCTCCAAACACGGCTCCCAACACGGCTCTCCCACACGGCTCTCCCAACACGGCTCTCCCAACACGGCTCTCCCAACACGGCTCTCCCAACACACGGCTCTCCCAACAACGGCTCTCCCCAACACGGCTCTCCCAACACGGCTCTCCCCAACACACTCTCCCAACACTCCCAACACGGCTCTCCCAACACGGCTCTCCCAACTCTCTCCCCAACACGGCTCTCTCCCAAACACGGCTCTCCCAACACGGCTCTCCCAACACGGCTCTCCCAACACGGCTCTCCCAACACGGCTCTCCCAACACGGCTCTCCCAACACGGCTCTCCCAACACGGCTCTCCCAACACGGCTCTCCCAAACACGGCTCCCCAACACGGCTCTCCCAACACGGCTCTCCCAACACGGGCTCTCCCAACACGGCTCTCCCAACACGGCTCTCCCAACACGGCTCTCCCAACACGGCTCTCCCAACACGGCTCTCCCAACACGGCTCTCCCAACACGGCTCTCCCAACACGGCTCTCCCCACACGGGCTCTCCCAACACGGCTCTCCCAACACGGCTCTCCCAACACGGCTCTCCCAACACGGCTCTCCCAACACGGCTCTCCCAACACGGCTCTCCCACACACGGCTCTCCCAAACACGGCTCTCCCAACACGGCTCTCCCAACACGGCTCTCCCCAACACGGCTCTCCCAACACGGCTCTCCCAACACGGCTCTCCCAACACGGCTCTCCCAACACGGCTCTCCCAACACTCTCCCACACGGCTCTCCCACACGCTCTCCCAACACGGCTCTCCCAACACGGCTCTCCCAACACGGCTCTCCCACACTGGCTCTCCCAACACGGCTCTCCCAACACAACACGGCTCCCAACACGGCTCTCCCAACACGGCTCTCCCAACACGGCTCTCCCAACACGGCTCTCCCAACACGGCTCTCCCAAACACGGCTCTCCCAACACGGCTCTCCCAACACGGCTCTCCCAACACACGGCTCTCCCAACACGGCTCTCCCAACACACGCTCTCCCAACACGGCTCTCCAAACACGGCTCTCCAACACGGCTCTCCCAACACGGCTCTCCCAACACGGCTCTCCCAACACGGCTCTCCCAACACGGCTCTCCCAACACGGCTCTCCCAACACGGCTCTCCCAACACGGCTCTCCCACACGGCTCTCCCAACACGGCTCTCCCAACACGGCTCTCCCAACACGGCTCTCCCCAACACGGCTCTCCCAACACGGCTCTCCCAACACGGCTCTCCCAACACGGCTCTCCCAACACGGCTCTCCCAACACGGCTCTCCCACACACTCTCCCCAAACACGGCTCTCCCAACACTCTCTCCAACACGGCTCTCCCAACACGGCTCTCCCAACACACGGCTCTCCCCAACACGGCTCTCTCTCCAACACGGCTCTCCACAACACGGCTCTCCCAAACACGGCTCTCCCAACACTGGCTCTCCCACACGGCTCTCCCCAACACGGCTCTCCCAACACGGCTCTCCCAACACGGCTCTCCCAACACGGCTCTCCCAACACACGGCTCTCCCAACACGGCTCTCCAACACGGCTCTCCCAACACGGCTCTCCCAACACGGCTCTCCCAAACACGGCTCCCAACACGGCTCTCCCAACACTCTCCCAACACACGGCTCTCCCAAACACGGCTCTCCCAACACGGCTCTCCCAACACGGCTCTCCCAACACGGCTCTCCCAACACACGGGCTCTCCCAACACGGCTCTCCCAACACGGCTCTCCCAACACGGCTCTCCCAACACGGCTCTCCCAACTTGCTCTCCCAACACACTCTCCCAACACGGCTCTCCCAACACGGCTCTCCCAACACGGCTCTCCCAACACGGCTCTCCCACACACTCTCAACACGGCCTCTCCCAACACGGCTCTCCCAACACGGCTCTCCCAACACGGCTCTCCCAACACTCCCAACACGGCTCTCCAACACGGCTCTCCCAAACACGGCTCTCCCAACACGGCTCTCCCAACACGGCTCTCCCAACACGGCTCTCCCAACACAACGGCTCTCCCAACACGGCTCTCTCCACACACCAACACGGCCCCCAACACGGCTCTCCCAACACGGCTCTCCCAACACTCTCTCCAACACGCTCTCCCACACACGGCTCTCCCAACACGGCTCTCCCAACACGGCTCTCCCCAACACGGCTCTCCCCAACACGGCTCTCCCAACACGGCTCTCCCAACACGGCTCTCCCCCAACACGGCTCTCCCAACACGGCTCCCCCACACGGCTCTCCCAACACGGCTCTCCCACAACGGCTCTCCCAACTCTCTCCCAACACGGCTCTCCCAACACGGCTCTCCCAACACACTCTCTCCCCAACACGGCTCTCCCAACACGGCTCTCCCAACACGGCTCTCCCAACACGGCTCTCCCAACACGGCTCTCCCAACACGGCTCTCCCCAACACGGCTCTCCCAACACGGCTCTCCCAACACGCTCTCCCAACACGGCTCTCCCAACACGGCTCTCCAACACGGCTCTCCCAACACGGCTCTCCAACACACGCTCTCTCCCAACACGGCTCTCCCAACACGGCTCTCCCAAACACGGCTCTCCCAACACGGCTCTCCCCACACTCTCCCAACACACGGCTCTCCCAACCACGACTCTCTCCCACACGGCTCTCCCCACACCAACACTCTCCCTCCCACACACGGCTCTCCCAACACGGCTCTCTCCACAACACGGCTCTCCCAACACGGCTCTCCCAACACGGCTCTCCCAACACACGGCTCTCCCAACACGGCTCTCCAAACACGGCTCTCCCAACACGGCTCTCCCAACACGGCTCTCTCCAACACGGCTCTCCCAACACGCTCCCCCAACACGGCTCTCCCAACACGGCTCTCCCAACACGGCTCTCCCAACACGGCTCTCCCAACACGGCTCTCCCAACACGGCTCTCCCAACACGGCTCTCCCCAACACGGCTCTCTCCCAACACGGGCTCTCCCACACGGCTCTCCCCACACTCTCCCACACTCTCCCAACACGCTCTCCCAACACGGCTCTCCCAACACACGGCTCTCCCAACACGGCTCTCCCCAACACGACTCTCCCAACACGACTCTCCCAACACGGCTCTCCCAACACGGCTCTCTCCAACACGGCACCCAACACGGCTCTCCCAACACGGCTCTCCCAACACGGCTCTCCCAACACGGCTCTCCCAACACGGCTCTCCCAACACGGCTCTCCCAACGGCTCTCCCCCAACACGGCTCCCCAACACCGGCTCTCCCAACACGACTCTCCCAACACGGCTCTCCCAACACGGCTCTCCCAACACGGCTCTCCCAACACTCTCTCCCAACACGGCTCTCCCAACACGGCTCTCCCAACACGGCTCTCCCAACACGGCTCTCCCAACACGGCTCTCCCAACACACGGCTCTCCAACACGGCTCTCCCAACACGGCTCTCCCAACACGGCTCTCTCCCAACACGGCTCTCCAACACGGCTCTCCCAACACGGCTCTCCCAACACGGCTCTCCCAACACGGCTCTCCCACACACACGGCTCTCCCAACACGGCTCTCCCAACACGGCTCTCTCCCAACACGGCTCTCCCAACACGGCTCTCCCACACGGCTCTCCCACACGGCTCTCCCAACACGGCTCTCCCAACACGACTCTCCCAACACGGCTCTCCCAACACGGCTCTCCCAAACACGGCTCTCCCCAACACGACTCCCCAACACGGCTCTCCCAACACGGCTCTCCCAACACGGCTCTCCCAACACTCTCCCCAACACGGCTCTCCCAACACGGCTCTCCCAACACGGCTCTCCCAACACGGCTCTCCCAACACGGCTCTCCCAACACTCTCCCAACACGGCTCTCCCAACACGACTCTCCCAACACGGCTCTCCAAACACGACTCTCCCAACACGACTCTCCCAACACGGCTCTCCCAACACGGCTCTCCCAACACGGCTCTCCCAACACGGCTCTCCCAACACGGCTCTCCCAACACGGCTCTCCCAACACTCTCCCAACACGGCTCTCCCAACACGGCTCTCCCAACCACGGCTCTCCCAACACGGCTCTCCCAACACGGCTCTCCCAACACGGCTCTCCCAACACGGCTCTCCAACTCACGGCTCTCCCAACACGGCTCTCCCAACACGGCTCTCCCAACACGGCTCTCCCCAACACGCTCTCCAACACGGCTCTCCCAACACGGCTCTCCCAAACACGGCTCTCCCAACACGGCTCTCCCTCCCAACACGGCTCTCCCAACACGGCTCTCCCACACACGGCTCTCCCAACACGGCTCTCCCAACACGGCTCCCCCACACGGCTCTCCCAACACGGCTCTCCCACCACGGCTCTCCCCCAACACGCTCTCCCCAACACGGCTCTCCCAACACGGCTCTCCAACACGGCTCTCCCAACACACGGCTCTCCCAACAGTCTCCCAACACGGCTCTCCCAACACGGCTCTCCCAACACGGCTCTCCAACACGGCTCTCCAAACACGACTCTCTCTCTCCCACACGGCTCTCCCAACACGCTCTCCCAACACGGCTCTCCCAACACGGCTCTCCCACACACGGCTCTCCCAACACGGCTCTCCCACACGGCTCTCCCAACAGACTCTCCCAACACGGCTCTCCAAACACGGCTCTCCCAACACGGCTCTCCAACACGGCTCTCCCAACACGGCTCTCCCAACACGGCTCTCCCAACACGGCTCTCCCAACACGGCTCTCCCAACACGGCTCTCCCAACACGCGGCTCTCCCAACACGGCTCTCTCCCAACACGGCTCTCCCAACACGCTCTCCCAACACGGCTCTCCCAACACGGCTCTCCCAACACGGCTCTCCCAACACTCTCTCCCAACACGGCTCTCCCAACACGGCTCTCCCAACCACGGCTCTCCCAACACTCTCTCCCAACACGGCTCTCCCAACACAACTCTCTCCCAACACGGCTCTCCCAACACGGCTCTCCCAACACGGCTCTCCCAACACGGCTCTCCCAACACACACGCTCTCCCAACACACTCTCTCCCAACACGGCTCTCCCAACACTCTCTCCCAACACGGCTCTCCCAACACGGCTCTCCCAACACGGCTCTCCCAACAACACGGCTCCCACAACACGCTCTCCCAACACGACTCTCCCAACACGGCTCTCCCAACACGGCTCTCCCAACACGGCTCTCCCAACACTCCCAACACGGCTCTCCCAACACGGCTCTCCCAACACGGCTCTCCCAACACGGCTCTCCCAACACGGCTCTCCCAACACGGCTCTCCCAACACGGCTCTCCCAACACTCTCCCAACACTCTCTCCCAACACGACTCTCCCCCAACACGCTCTCCCAAACACGACTCTCCCCAACACGACTCTCTCCCAACACGGCTCTCCCAACACGGCTCTCCCAACACACGCTCTCTCCAACACGGCTCTCCCAACACGGCTCCCCCAACTTGGCCTCTCCCACACTCTCTCCCAACACGGCTCTCCCAACACGGCTCTCCCAACACGGCTCTCCCAACACGGCTCTCCCAACTTGGCTCTCCCAACACTCTCCCAACACGGCTCTCCCAACTTGGCTCTCCCAACACTCTCCCAACACGGCTCTCCCAACACGGCGCTCCCAACACGGCTCTCCCAACACGGCTCTCCCAACACGGCTCTCCCAACACGGCTCTCCCAACACGGCTCTCTCCAACACACGCTCTCCCAAACGGCGCTCCCAACACTCTCCCAACACGGCTCTCCCAACACGGCTCTCCAACATGGCTCTCCCAACACGACTCTCCCAACACGGCTCTCCAAACACGACTCTGCCAACACGACTCTCCCAACACGACTCTCCCAACACGACTCTCCCAACACGACTCTCCCAACACGGCTCTCCCAACACGGCTCTCCCAACATGGCTCTCCCAAGACGGCTCTCCCAACTTGGCCTTCCCCATGGCCTCTCCGAACTCCTCCCAACCCCGAGTTTTTTGCCCTCCACGACAGCACGAGCCGCAGCACGCTTGGCCCGCCGGTACCTGTCAGCTGCCCTCAGGAGTCCCACAAGCCAACAAGGCCCGATTGGACTCCTTCTTCAGCCTGACGGTATCCCTTACTTCCGGTGTCCACCACCGGGTTCGGGGATTGCCGCCGCGACAAGCACCGCAGACCTTACGACCACAGCTACGGGCAGCCGCATCAACAATGGAGGTGGAGAACATGGCCCACACTCGAGTCCATGGCTCCAACCTCCCCCGGATCAGAGAGAAGCTCTCCCGGAGGTGCGAATTGAAGACCCCCCTGACAGAAGGCTCCGCCAGACGTTCCCAACAGACCCTCACAATACGCTTGGGCCTGCCAGGTCTATCCGGCTTCCTCCTCCGCCAGCGGATCCAACTCACAACCAGGTGGTGATCATTGACAGCTCTGCCCCTCTCTTCACCCGAGTGTCCAAAACGCGGCCGGAGGTCAGATAACACGACAACAAAGTCGATCATCGACCACCGACCTAGGGTGTCCTGGTGCCACGTGCACTGATGGACACCCTTGTGCTTGACATGGGTGTTCGTTATGGACAAACTGTGACTAGCACAGCAGTCCAATAACAAAAACACCGCTCGGGTTCAGATCAGGGAGGCCGTTCCTCCCAATCACGCCCCTCCAGATGTCACTGTTGTTACCCACATGGGCGTTGAAGTCCCCCAGGAGAACAACGGAGTCCCCGGTGGGTGCACTGTCTAGTACCCCCCCAGGCACTCCAAGAAGGCCGGGTACTCTGCACTGCTGTTTGGCCCGTAGGGCTGCCACAACATTGAGAGACCTGTCCCCGACCCGTAGGCGCAGGGACGCGACCCTCTCGTTCACCGGGGAGAACTCCAACACGTGACGGCTGAGCTGTAGGGCAATGAGCCCACACCAGCTCGCCGCCGCTCCCCGGAGAGAGCCAAAACAAGTTTTTCAAATGTAAACAAGTTTTCAAATGTAAACAACTTTTTAAATGTAAACAACTTTTTAAATGTAAACACGAATTTTTTTCAAAATGAAACATGTTTTTTTTTAAATATAAACAAGTTTTCAAATGTAAAAAAGTTTTCAAAGTTTTTTTAATGTAACACAACTTTTTAAATGTAACAAGTTTTTTTAAATGTAAACAGTTTTTTTCAAATGTAAACAAGTTTTCAAATGTAAACAAGTTTTTTAAATATAAACAAGTTTTTCAAATGTAAACAAGTTTTTTCAAATGTAAACAAGTTTCAAATGTAAACAACTTTTTTTCAAATGTAAAAACAAGTTTTTTCAATGTAAACAAGTTTTCAAATGTAAACCAGTTTTTCAATGTAAACAAGTTTTTTCAAATGTAAACAAGTTTTTCAAATGTAAACAAGTTTTTCAAATGTAAACAAGTTTTTCAAATGTAAACAAGTTTTTAAATATAAACAAGTTTTTTAAATGTAAACAAGTTTTTAAATATAAACAAGTTTTTCAAATGTAAACAAGTTTTCAAATGTAAACAACTTTTTAAATGTAAACAAGTTTTTTTCAAATGTAAACAAGTTTTTTAAATGTAAACAAGTTTTTCAAATGTAAACAAGTTTTTTCAAATGTAAACAAGTTTTTTTTTAAATGTAAACAAGTTTTTTAAATGTAAACAAGTTTTTCAAAAGTAAACAAGTTTTTTCAATGTAAACAAGTTTTCAAATGTAAACAAGTTTTTAAATGTAAACAAGTTTTTAAAATGTAAACAAGTTTTTCAAATGTAAACAAGGTTTTCAAATGTAAACAAGTTTTTTCAAATGTAAACAAGTTTTTAATTAAATGTAAACACTTTTTTTAAAATAAACACATTTTTTTAAATGTAAACAGTTTTTAAATGTAAACAAGTTTTCAAATGTAAACAAGTTTTCAAAATGTAACAACTTTTTAAATGTAAACAAGTTTTTTAAAATGTAAACAAGTTTTTAAATATAAACAAGTTTTTTCAAATGTAAACAAGTTTTTCAAATGTAAACAAGTTTTTGAAATGTAAACAAGTTTTTTAAATGTAAACAAGTTTTTTTAAATGTAAACAAGTTTTTCAAATGTAAACAAGTTTTTTCAAATGTAAACAAGTTTTTTTGTAAATGTAAACAAGTTTTTAAATGTAAACAAGTTTTTTAAATGTAAACAAGTTTTTCAAAAGTGTAAACAAGTTTTTCAAATGTAAACAAGTTTTTCAAAAGTAAACAAGTTTTTTTCAAAAAATGTAAACAAGTTTTTCAAATGTAAACAAGTTTTTAAATGTAAACAAGTTTTCAAATGTAAACACGTTTTTCAAATGTAAACAAGTTTTTTAAAAGTAAACAAGTTTTTCAAATGTAAACAAGTTTTTAAATATGTAAAACAAGTTTTTTAAATGTAAACAAGTTTTTAAAATGTAAACAAGTTTTTTCAAATGTAAACAAGTTTTTAAAATGTAAACAAGTTTTTGACAAATGTAAACAAGTTTTTATAAAAAACAATATAAACAAGTTTTTCAAATGTAAACACGTTTTTTGTCAATGTAAACAAGTTTTCAAAAGTAAACAAGTTTTTTAAATGTAAACAAGTTTTCAAATGTAAACAAGTTTTTTAAATGTAAACAAGTTTTTCAAATGTAAACAAGTTTTCAAATGTAAACAAGAAGTTTTTAAATGTAAACAAGTTTTCAAATGTAAACAGTTTTTTAAATGTAAACAAGTTTTTTAAATGTAAACAAGTTTTTTAAATGTAAAACAAGTTTTCAAATGTAAACAAGTTTTTTCAAATGTAAACAAGTTTTTTAAATGTAAACAAGTTTTTCAAATGTAAACAAGTTTTTTCAAAATGTAAACAAGTTTTTAAATGTAAACAAGTTTTTCAAATGTAAACAAGTTTTTCAAATGTAAACAAGTTTTTTAAATGTAAACAAGTTTTTCAAATGTAAACAAGTTTTTTTTTAAATGTAAACAGTTGTTTTTTTGTAAAAAGTAAAAAAAACAGAGTTTTTCAAATGTAAACAAGTTTTTAAATGTAAAACAGTTTTTCAATGTAAACAAGTTTTCAAATGTAACAAGTTTTTTTGTAAACAAGTTTTCAAATGTAAACAAGTTTTTAAATGTAAACAAGTTTTCAAAAAACAAGTTTTTGAAATGTAACAAGTTAAATTAAAAAGTGTAAACAAAAAAGTTTTTAAATGTAAACAGTTTTTTCAAATGTAAACAAGTTTTTAAATGTAAACAAGTTTTTTAAATGTAAACAAGTTTTCAAATGTAAACAACTTTTTAAATGTAAACAAGTTTTTTAAATGTAAACAAGTTTTTAAATATAAACAAGTTTTTCAAATGTAAACAAGTTTTTTTTGAAATGTAAACAAGTTTTTCAAATGTAACAATTTTTTTCAAATGTAAACAAGTTTTTTAAATGTAAACAAGTTTTTAAATGTAAACAAGTTTTTTTCAATGTAAACAAGTTTTTTAAATGTAAACAAGTTTTTTAAATGTAAACAAGTTTTTAAATGTAACAAGTTTTTTTAAATGTAAACAATTTTTTTAAATGTAAACACGTTTTCAAAAGTTTTTTAAAAACAAGTTTTTTCAAATGTAAACAAGTTTTTCAAATGTAAACAAGTTTTTTTAAATGTACAAACATTTTTTAAATGTAAACAAGTTTTTTAAATGTAAACAAGTTTTTTCCCAAATGTAAACAAGTTTTTTAAAATGGTAAACCAGTTTTTAAATGTAAACAAGTTTTTTAAATGTAAACAAGTTTTTAAATGTAAAACGTTTTTTTAAATGTAAACAGTTTTTTTTTAAATGTAAACAAGTTTTTTCAAATGTAACACAGTTTTTCAAATATAAACAAGTTTTTTTCAAATGTAAACAAGTTTTTTAAATGTAACACAAGTTTTTCAAATGTAAACAAGTTTTTTCAAAAGTAAAACAAGTTTTTTCAAATGTAAACAAGTTTCAAATGTAAACAAGTTTTTTTTTAAATGTAAACAAGTTTTTAAATGTAAACAAGTTTTTAAATGTAAACAAGTTTTTTTTAAATGTAAACAAGTTTTTTCAAATGTAAACAAGTTTTTTAAATTAAACAAGTTTTTTAAATGTAAAACAAGCTTTTAAATGTAAACAAGTTTTTAAAATGTAAACAAGTTTTTCAAATGTAAACAAGTTTTCAAAATGTAAACAAGTTTTTTACAAATAGTAACAAAGTTTTTCAAATGTAAACAAGTTTTTCAAATGTAAATCAAGTTTTTTAATGTAAACAAGTTTTTCAAATGTAAACAAGTTTTTCAAATGTAAACAAGTTTTTTTTGAAATGTAAACAATTTTTAATGTAAACAAAGTATTTTTAAATGTAAACAAGTTTTTTCAAATGTAAACAAGTTTTTTAATGTAAACACATTTTTCAAATGTAAACAAGTTTTTTTTTAAATGTAAACAAGTTTTTCAAATGTAAACAAGTTTTTCAAATGTAAACAAGTTTTTTTAAATGTAAACAAGTTTTTTAATGTAAACAATTTTTTTAAATGTAAACAAGTTTTAAATGTAAACAGTTTTTCAATGTGTAAACTCAGTTTTTTTTTCAAATGTAAACAAGTTTTTTAAATGTAAACAAGTTTTTTAAATGTAAACAAGTTTTTTTTTCAAATGTAACAAGTTTTTCAATGTAAACAAGTTTTTCAAATGTAAAACAAGTTTTCAAATGTAAACAAGTTTTTCAAAATGTAAACAAGTTTTTCAAAAACAAGTAAAAAAACAAACGTTTTAAAATGTAAACAAGTTTTTCAAATGTAAACAAGTTTTCAAATGTAAACAAGTTTTTTCAATGTAAAACAAGTTTTTTTCAAATGTAAACAAGTTTTCAAAATGTAAACAAGTTTTTCAAATGTAAACAAGTTTTTTAAATGTAAACAAGTTTTTAAAATGTAAACAAGTTTTTCAAATGTAAACAAGTTTTTTTTAAATGTAAACAAGTTTTTCAAATGTAAACAAGTTTTTTTAAATGTAAACAAGTTTTTTCAAATGTAAACAGTTTTTTAAATGTAAACACATTTTTCAAATGTAAACAAGTTTTCAAATGTAAATTTTTTAAATGTGTAAACAAGTTTTTTTAAATGTAAACAAGTTTTTCAAATGTAAACAAGTTTTCAAATGTAAACAAGTTTTTAAATGTAAACAAGTTTTTTAAAATGTAAACAAGTTTTTAAATGTAAACAAGTTTTTAAATATAAACAAGTTTTTTAAATGTAAACAAGTTTTTCAAATGTAAACAAGTTTTTTTTGTAAACAAGTTTTTCAAATGTAAACAAGTTTTCAAATGTAAACAAGTTTTTTAAATGTAAACAAGTTTTTCAATGTAAACAAGTTTTTTAAACAAGTTTTTTAAAATGTAAAACAAGTTTTTACAAATGTAAACAAGTTTTTTTTCAATGTAAACACAAGTTTTTCAAAATGTAAACAAGTTTTTTTCAAATTTTAAATGTAAACAAGTTTTTAATGTAAACAAGTTTTTTAAATGTAAAACAAGGTTTTTTAAAATGTAAACAAGTTTTCAAATGTAAAACAAGTTTTTTTTTTGTAAACAATTTTTTAAACAAGTTTTCAAACAACCAGTTTTCAAATATAAACAAGTTTTTCAATGTAAACAAGTTTTTTGCAAATGTAAACAAGTTTTTTTAAATGTAAACAATGTTTTTTCAAATTAAACAAGTTTTTAAAATGTAAACAAGTTTTTTTTTAAATGTAAACAAGTTTTTTCAAATGTAAACAAGTTTTTAAAATGTAAACAAGTTTTTTTAAATGTAAACAAGTTTTTTGTAAACAAGTTTTTAAATATAAACAAGTTTTTCAAATGTAAACAAGTTTTTAAATGTAAACAATTTTCAAATGTAAACAAGTTTTTTCAAATGTAACACAAGTTTTTCAAATGTAAACAAGTTTTTAAATTAAACAAGTTTTTCAATGTAACGCAACAATTTTTCAAATGTAAACAACTTTTTAAATGTAAACAAGTTTTTTTAAATGTAAACAAGTTTTTTAAATGTAAAACAAGTTTTTTTAATAATGTAAACAAGTTTTTTTTTCAAATTTGTAAACAAGTTTTTTCAAATGTAAACAACAAGTTTTCAAATGTAAACAGTTTTTCAAAATGTAAACAACTTTTTTAATGTAAACAAAGTTTTTAAATGTGTTGTTAAAACAAGTTTTTAAATGTAAACAACGTTTTTAAAATTAACAAGTTTTTTCAAATGTAAACAAGTTTTTAAATCAAAAGTTTTTAAAATGTAAACAAGTTTTTCAAATGTAAACAAGTTTTTCAAATGTAACAAGTTTTTCAAATGTAAACAAGTTTTTTAAAGTAAACAAGTTTTTTGCAAATGTAAACAAGTTTTTTCATGTAAACAAGTTGGGAAAAAAAAAAATTTTAAATGTAAACAAGTTTTCAAATGTAAACACTTTTTTCAAATGTAAACAAGTTTTTTAAAATGTAAACAGTTTTTCAAATGTAAACAAGTTTTTCAAATGTAAACAAGTTTTTTCAATTAAATGTAAACAAGGTTTCAAATGTAAACAAGTTTTTTAAATGTAACCAACTTTTTAAATGTAAACAAGTTTTTTTAAACACGAAGTTTTTTAAATGTACACTGTTTTTAAATGTAAACAAGTTTTTTCAAATGTAAAACAAGTTTTTTAAATGTAAACACGTTTTTTAAATGTAATCAAGTTTTTAAATATAAACAAGTTATTCAAATGTTAAACAAGTTTTTTCAAATGTAAACAAGTTTTTTAAATGTAAACAAGTTTTTAACTTCAAAACAAATTAAACAAGAAACAAGTTTTCAAATGTAACATTTTTTTAAATAGTAAACAAGTCTTAAACAGTTCAAATGTAAACAACTTTTTAAATGTAAACAAGTTTTTCAAATGTTATAACAAGTTTTTGCAAATGTAAACAAGTGTTTTCCATGTAAACAAATTTTTTAAATGTAAACAACTTTTTCATTAATGTAAACATGTTTTTAAATGTAACAAGGAAGTTGTTAAATTTAAACAAGTTTTCAAATTGTAAACAAGTTTTTTCAAATAATAAACAAGTTTTCAAAGGTAAACATGTTTTTAAAATGTAAACAAGTTTTCAAAAGTAAACACAGTTTTTTAAATGTAAACAAAGTTTTTTAAAATGTAAACAAGTGTTCAAATTTAAACAAGTTTTCAATGTAAAACAAGTTTTTTCAAATGTAAACAAGTTTTTAAATGTAACAACCTTGTCAAATGTAACCAAGGGTTTAAGGTAACAGCGGGGGAAAGGGAAACACTGTTGAAAGGGAAAACAAGTGTGTAAATGTAAACGGTTGGGAAAGAGAAACAGTGGACCACAGATAGTGGAGGCCTCAACAGCGTGGGGGGAGATGAGCAGAACCTCCTCTCAGTGTGTCAAAACGGGTAAACGTAGTTGAAAATGGAACGTTTTCAATGTAGAAACCCAACACTCATTAAGGAACGGTGAAAGCCACCTTCTAGCTATAATTTCCCCACTCCGAATCCACAAAATCGAACCGAGAGTGAGCTGCAAAGGAACAGATACTCGTAAAGGATGAAACAATGGTTCGAAGGGAGGGGACCCTAGTTTGCAACACTCTGAAACCATAGAACGTCGAATCACTAGACCGGGAAAGGAAAAGAGGCAAGAGAAGCACTAATGTTGGAGAACAGGGGCAATGAACTTGGGAAGTAAACAGAGGGGCAAGACGAATGTGGTAATGTAAACGGGGGTGGTAAGATAGAAGAAACGAGGGGAGCCGATGAACAAGCTTGTGGAAGGTAGACAGAGGAGAAAGTGGTGTGGGTGAAAGGGAGGGAACAGGCTCAGTGAAAGATAGAGAAGCCAGATAATATGGTCAAAAGTGGTCTCACACAATGTGAAGGCAAGTACACCATTAAATCAGGACAAATGAACAAGGAATAGGGTTCAAGTATGAAACTGGTGGGTAGGACTGGTGACGGCTGTGTGTTGGGAGCGTGGCGGAGGAGAAGGGGGGAGGAGAGGGGAGGAAGCAGGGGCTGGGGTCGTAAGTAAACAACGGGTGGGTGAAATTCAGCAAGTTGGGAAAGTAGGACAAGTGGTCAAGGGGGACAAGAGACGTGGATGAAGGCAAACACGGAAGGAATACCGAAGGGGGAAACAGGGGTGGTGGGAATGACAGAAGCGGGGTGAGGGAAAATGAAAAAAGGGACAACGGGGGGCCAACAGGGACGGGGGGGGAAGGAAACAGGGGCCCAACACGACTCTCCCAACCGGCTCTCCCAACACGGCTCTCCCACACACGCTCCTCCCAACACGACTCTCCCAACAGCGGCTCTCCCAACACGGGCTCCCCAATACTCTCCCAACACGGCTCTCCCAACACACTCTCCCAACACGCCTCCCCAACTTGCTCTTCCCAACAGACTCTACAAACACGGCTCTCACACACTTGGCTCTCCCACACGGCTCTCCCAACACGACTCTCCCAACACGGCTCTCCCCAACACGACTCTCCCAACACGGCTCTCCAACCCTCTCCCAACACGGCTCCCCAACACGGCTCTCCCAACACTCTCCCAACACGCTCTCCCAACACGGCTCTCCCAACACGGCTCTCCCAACCCTCTCTCCCAACACGGCTCTCCCAACACGACTCCTCCCAACACGGCTCTCCAAACACGACTCTCCCAACACGCTCTCCCACACGGCTCTCCCAACACGGCTCTCCCAACACGGCTCTCCCAACACGGCTCTCCAACACGGCTCTCCCAACACGGCTCTCCCAACACGACTCTCCCAACACGGCTCTCCCAACACGGCTCTCCCAACACGGCTCTCCAACACGGGCTCTCCCAACACGGCTCTCCCAAACACGGCTCTCCCAACACGGCTCTCCCAACACGGCTCTCCCCAACACGGCTCTCCCAACACGCTCTCCCAACAACGGCCTCTCCCCAACACGGCTCTCCCAACACGGCTCTCCCAACACGGCTCTCCCAACACGGCTCTCCCAACACGGCTCTCCCAACACGGCTCTCCCAACACGGCTCTCCCAACACGGCTCTCCCCAACACGGCTCTCCCAACACCTCCCAACACGGCTCTCCCAACACGGCTCTCCCAACACGACTCTCCCAACACGGCTCTCCCAACACGGCTCTCCCAACACGCTCTCCCACACACGGCTCTCTCCCAACACGGCCTCTCCCAACAACGGCTCTCCCACCACGGCTCTCCCAACACGGCTCTCCCAACACGGCTCTCCCAACACGGCTCTCCAACACGGCTCTCCCAACACGGCTCTCCCAACACGGCTCTCCCAACACGGCTCCCCCAACTCCCTCTCCCCCAACACGGCTCTTCCAACACGGCTCTCCCAACACGGCTCTCCCAACACGACTCTCCCAACACGGCTCTCCCAACACGACTCTCCCAACACGGCTCTCCCAACACGACCTCTCCCACACGGCTCTCTCCCACACGGCTCTCCCCACACGGCTCTCCCAACACGGCTCTCCCACACGGCTCTCCCACACGGCTCTCCCTCTCTCCCAACACGCTCTCCCAACACGGCTCTCCCAACACGGCTCTCCCAACACGGCTCCCAACACGGCTCTCCCAACACGGCTCTCCCAACACACGCTCTCCAAACGGCACACGGCTCCCAACACGGCTCTCCCAACACGGCTCTCCCAACACGGCTCTCCCAACACGGCTCTCCCAACACGGCTCTCCCAACACGGCTCGGCTCCCAACACGGCTCTCCCAACACGGCTCTCCCAACACGCTCTCCCAACACGGCTCTCCCAACACGGCTCTCCCCAACACGGCTCTCCCAACACGGCTCTCCCAACACTCTCTCCCAACTCTCTCTCCCAACGTCTCTCCCACACGGCTCTCCCAACTCTCCCAACACGGCTCTCCCAACACTACTCTCCCAACACTCCCAACTCTCCCCAACACGGCGGCCTCTCCCAACACGGCTCTCCCAACACGGCTCTCCCAACACGGCTCTCCCAACACGGCTCTCCCAACACGGCTCTCCCAACACGGCTCTCCAACACGACACCTCTCCAACACGGCCTCCCAACACGGCTCTCCCAACACTGCTCTCCCAACACGGCTCTCCCAACACGGCTCTCCCAACACGCTCTCCCAACACGGCTCTCCCAACACGGCTCTCCCAACACGGCTCTCCCAACACGGCTCTCCCAACACGGCTCTCCCAACACTCTCCCAACACGGCTCTCCCAACACGGCTCTCCCAACACGGCTCTCCCAACACTCTCCCACACCGACTGCCCCAACACGGCTCTCCCAACACGGCTCTCCCAACACGGCTCTCCCAACACGGCTCTCCCAACACGGCTCTCCCAACACGGCTCTCCCAACACGCTCTCCCAACACGGCTCTCCCAACACGACTCTCCCAACACGACTCTCCCAACACCGGCTCTCCCAACACGGCTCTCCAACACGGCTCTCCCAACTTGGCTCTCCCAACACAACACGGCTCTCCCAACGGCTCTCCCACCGACTCTCCCAACACGGCTCTCCCAACACAACTCTCCCAACACGGCTCTCCCAACACGGCTCTCCCAACACGCTCTCCCAACACGGCTCTCCCAACACGCTCTCCCAACACGGCTCTCCACAACACTCTCCCAACACGCTCTCCCAACACGGCTCTCCCAACACGGCTCTCCCAACACTCAAACACAGCTCTCCCAACACGGCTCTCCAACACGTCCTCTCCCACCACGGCTCTCCCAACACGGCTACTCTCCTAACACGCTCCCTCCCCCCAACACGACTCTCCCAACACTCTC
>JAIEZT010000013.1:4112839-4382266 GCA_019594935.1 Periophthalmus modestus | reverse complement strand
TCCCAACACGGCTCTCCCAACACGGCTCTCCAACACGGCTCTCCCAACACGGCTCTCCCAACACGGCTCTCCCAACCGGCTCTCCAACACTCTCCCAACACGGGCTCTCCCAACACGGCTCTCCCAACACGGCTCTCCCACACGGCTCTCCAACACACGGCTCTCCCAACACGGCTCTCCCAACACGGCTCTCCCAACACGGCTCTCCCAACACGGCTCTCCCAACACGGCTCTCCCAACACGGCTCTCCCAACACGGCTCTCCCAACACGACTCTCCCAACACGGCTCTCCCAAACACGGCTCTCCCAACACGGCTCTCCCAACACGGCTCTCCCAACACGGCTCTCCCAACACGGCTCTCCCAACACGGCTCTCCCAACACTCTCCCAACACGGCTCTCCCAACACGGCTCTCCCAACACGGCTCTCCAAACACGACTCTCCCAACACGGCTCTCCCAACACGGCTCTCCCAACACGGCTCTCCCAACACGGCTCTCCCAACACGGCTCTCCCAACTTGGCTCTCCAACACGGCTCTCCCAACACGGCTCTCCCAACACGGCTCTCTCCAACACGGCTCTCCCAACACGGCTCTCCCAACACGGCTCTCCTCCCAACACGACTCTCCCAACACGGCTCTCCCAACACGGCTCTCCCAACACGGCTCTCCCAACACGGCTCTCCCAACACGGCTCTCCCAACACGGCTCTCCCAACACGGCTCTCCCAACACGGCTCTCCCAACACGGCTCTCCCAACACGGCTCTCCCAACACGACTCTCCCAACACGACTCTCCCAACACGACTCTCCCAACACGGCTCTCCCAACACGGCTCTCCCAACAACTCTCCCAACACGGCTCTCCCAACACGGCTCTCCCAACACGGCTCTCCCAACACGGCTCTCCCAACACGGCTCTCCCAACACTCTCCCAACACGGCTCTCCCAACACGACTCTCCCAACACGGCTCTCCCAACACGGCTCTCCCAACACGGCTCTCCCAACACGGCTCTCCCAACACGGCTCTCCCAACACGGCTCTCCCAACACGGCTCTCCAACACGGCTCTCCCAACACGGCTCTCCCAACACGGCTCTCCCAACACGGCTCTCCCAACACGGCTCTCCCAACACGGCTCTCCCAACACACTCTCCCAACACGGCTCTCCCAACACGGCTCTCCCAACACGGCTCTCCCAACACGGCTCTCCCAACACGGCTCTCCCAACACGGCTCTCCCAACACTCTCCCAACTTTGCTCTCCCAACACGGCTCTCCCAACACGGCTCTCCCAACACGGCTCTCCCAACACGACTCTCCCAACACGGCTCTCCCAACACGGCTCTCCCAACACGGCTCTCCCAAACACGGCTCTCCCAACACGGCTCTCCCAACACGGCTCTCCCAACACGGCTCTCCCAACACGGCTCTCCCAACACGGCTCTCCCAACACGGCTCTCCAACACACTCTCCCAACACGGCTCTCCAACACGACTCTCCCAACACGACTCTCCCAACACGGCTCTCCCAACACGGCTCTCCCAACACGGCTCTCCCAACACGGCTCTCCCAACACGGCTCTCCCAACACGGCTCTCCCAACACGGCTCTCCCAACTCTCCAAACACGGCTCTCCCAACACGGCTCTCCCAACACGGCTCTCCCAACACGGCTCTCCCAACACGGCTCCCAAACACGGCTCTCCCCCAACACGGCTCTCCCAACACGGCTCTCCCAACACGGCTCTCCCAACACGGCTCTCCCAACACGGCTCTCCCAACACGGCTCTCCCAACACGGCTCTCCCAACACGGCTCTCCCAACGGCTCTCCCCAACACGGCTCTCCCAACACGGCTCTCCCAACACGGCTCTCCAACACGGCTCTCCCAACACGGCTCTCCCAAACACGGCTCTCCCAAACACGGCTCTCCCAACACGGCTCTCCCAACACGGCTCTCCCAACACGGCTCTCCCAACACGGCTCTCCCAAACACGGCTCTCCCAACACGGCTCTCCCAACACGGCTCTCCCAACACGGCTCTCCCAACACGGCTCTCCCAACACGGCTCTCCCAACACGGCTCTCCCAACACGACGCTCCCAACACGGCTCTCCCAACACGGCTCTCCCAACACGGCTCTCCCAACACGGCTCTCCCAACACGGCTCTCCCAACACGGCTCTCCAACACGGCTCTCTCTCCCAACACGGCTCTCCCAACACGGCTCTCCCAACACGGCTCTCCCAACACGGCTCTCCCCAACTCTCCCAACACTCTCTCCCAACACGGCTCTCCCAACACGGCTCTCCCCAACACGACTCTCCCAACACGGCTCTCCCAACACGGCTCTCCCAACACGGCTCTCCCAACACGGCTCTCCCAACACGGCTCTCCCAACACGGCTCTCCCAACACGGCTCTAACAACACTCTCCCAACACGACTCTCCAAACACGACTCTCCCAACACGACTCTCCCAACACGGCTCTCCCAACACGGCTCTCCCAACACAACTCTCTCCAACACGGCTCTCCAACACGGCTCTCCCAACACGGCTCTCCCAACACGGCTCTCCCAACACGGCTCTCCCAACACGGCTCTCCCAACACGGCTCTCCCAACACGGCTCTCCCAACACGGCTCTCCCAACACGGCTCTCCCAACACGGCTCTCCCAACACGGCTCTCCCAACACGGCTCTCCCAACACGGCTCTCCCAACACGGCTCTCCCAACACGGCTCCCAACACGGCTCTCCCAACACGGGCTCTCCCAACACGACTCTCCCAACACGGCTCTCCCAACACGGCTCTCCAACACGGCTCTCCCAACACGGCTCTCCCAACACGGCTCTCCAACACGGCTCTCCCAACACGGCTCTCCCAACACGGCTCTCCCCAACACGGCTCTCCCAACACGGCTCTCCCAACACGGCTCTCCCAACACGGCTCTCCCAACACGGCTCTCCCAACACGGCTCTCCCAACACGGCTCTCCCAACACTCTCCCAACACGGCTCTCCCAACACGACTCTCCCAACACGGCTCTCCCAACACGGCTCTCCCAACACGGCTCTCCCAACACGGCTCCCCCAACACGGCTCTCCCAACACGGCTCTCCCAACACGGCTCTCCCAACACGGCTCTCCCAACACGGCTCTCCCAACACGGCTCTCCAACACGGCTCTCCCAACACGGCTCTCCCAACACGGCTCTCCCAACACGGCTCTCCCAAACACGGCTCTCCCAACACGGCTCTCCCAACACGGCTCTCCCAACACGGCTCTCCCCAACACGACTCTCCCAACACGGCTCTCCCAACACGGCTCTCCCAACACGGCTCTCCCAACACGGCTCTCCCAACACGGCTCTCCCAACACGGCTCTCCAACACGGCTCTCCCAACACGGCTCTCCCAACACGGCTCTCCCAACACGGCTCTCCCAACACGGCTCTCCCAACACGGCTCTCCCACACGGCTCTCTCCCAACACGGCTCTCCCAACACGGCTCTCCAACACGGCTCTCCCCCAACACGGCTCTCCCAACACACTCTCTCCCAACACGACTCTCCCAACACGGCTCTCCCAACACGGCTCTCCCAACGGCTCTCCCAACACGGCTCCCAACACGGCTCTCCCAACACGGCTCTCCCAACACGGCTCCCAACACGGCTCTCCCAACACGGCTCTCCCAACACGGGCTCTCCCAACACGGCTCTCCCAACACGGCTCTCCCAACACGGCTCTCCCAACACGGCTCTCCCAACCCAACACGGCTCTCCCAACACGGCTCTCCCAACACGGCTCTCCCAACACGGCTCTCCCAACACGGCTCTCCCAACACGGCTCTCCCAACAAACTCTCCCAACACGGCTCTCTCCCAACACGGCTCTCCCCAACACGGGCTCTCCCAACACGGCTCTCCCAACACGGCTCTCCCAACACGGCTCTCCCAACACGGCTCTCCCAACACGGCTCTCCCAACACGGCTCTCCCAACACGGCTCTCCCAACACGGCTCTCCCAACACGACTCTCCCAACACGGCTCTCCCAACACGACTCTCCCCCAACACGGCTCTCCCAACACGGCTCTCCCAACACGGCTCTCCCAACACGGCTCTCCCAACACACTCTCTCCCAACACGGCTCTCCCAACACGGCTCTCCCAACACGGCTCTCCCCAACACGGCTCTCCCAACACGGCTCTCCCAACACGGCTCTCCACAACACGGCTCTCCAACACGGCTCTCTCCAACACGGCTCTCTCCCAACACGGCTCTCCCAACACGGCTCTCCCAACACGGCTCTCCCAACACGGCTCTCCCAAACACGGCTCTCCCAACACGACTCTCCCAACACGGCTCTCCCAACACGGCTCTCCCAACACGGCTCTCCCAACACGGCTCTCCAACACGGCTCTCCCAACACGGCTCTCCCAACACACGGCTCTCCCAACACGGCTCTCCCAACACGGCTCTCCCCCAACACCAACTCTCTCCCAACACGGCTCTCCCAACACGGCTCTCCCAACACGGCTCTCCAACACACTCTCCAACACGGCTCTCCCAACACGGCTCTCCCAACACGGCTCTCCCAACACCCAACTCTCCCAACACGGCTCTCCCAACACGGCTCTCTCCCAACACGGCTCTCCAACACGGCTCTCCAACACGGCTCTCCCAACACGACTCCCAACAACACTCTCCCTCTCCCAACACGACTCTCTCCAACACGACTCTCCCAACACGGCTCTCCCAACACGGCTCTCCCAACACGGCTCTCCCAACACGGCTCTCCCAACGGCTCTCCCAACACGGCTCTCCAACACGGCTCTCCCAACACGGCTCTCCCAACACGGCTCTCCCAAACACGGCTCTCCCAACACGGCTCTCCCAACACACGGCTCTCCCAACACGGCTCTCCCAACACGGCTCTCCCAACACGGCTCTCCCAACACGGCTCTCCCAACACGGCTCTCCCAAACACGCTCTCCCAACACGGCTCTCCCAACACGGCTCTCCCAACCCAACTCTCCCAACACGGCTCTCTCCCAACACGGCTCCCAACACGGGCTCTCCCAACACGGCTCTCCCAACACGGCTCTCCCAACACGGCTCTCCCAACACGGCTCTCCCAACACGGCTCTCCCAACACGGCTCTCCCAACACGGCTCTCCCAACACGGCTCTCCCAACACGGCTCTCCCAACACGGCTCTCCCAACACGGCTCTCCCAACACGCACTCTCCCAACACGGCTCTCCCAACACGGCTCTCCCAACACGGGCTCTCCCAACACGGCTCTCCCAACACGGCTCTCCCAACACGGCTCTCCCCAACACGGCTCTCCCAACACGGCTCTCCCAACACGGCTCTCCCAACACGGCTCTCCCAACACGGCTCTCCCAACACGGCTCTCCAACACGGCTCTCCCAACACGGACTCTCCCAACACGACTCTCCCAACACGGCTCTCCCAACACGGCTCTCCCAACACGGCTCTCCCAACACGGCTCTCCCAACACGGCTCTCCCAACACGGCTCTCCCAAACACGGCTCTCCCCCAACACGGCTCTCCCAACACGGCTCTCCCAACACGCTCTCCCAACACGGCTCTCCCAACACGGCTCTCCCAACACGGCTCTCCCAACACGGCTCTCCCAACACGGCTCTCCCAACACGGCTCTCCCAACACGGCTCTCCCAACACGGCTCTCCCAACACGGCTCTCCCAACAACACTCTCCCAACACGGCTCTCCCAACACGGCTCTCTCCAACACGGCTCTCCCCAACACGGCTCTCCAAAACGGCTCTCCCAACACGGCTCTCCCAACACGGCTCTCCCAACACGGCTCTCCCAACACGGCTCTCCCAACACGGCTCTCCCAACACGGCTCTCCCAACACGGCTCTCCCAACACGCTCTCTCCCAACACGGCTCTCCAACACGGCTCCCCCAACACGGCTCTCCCAACACGCTCTCTCCCAACACGGCTCTCCAACACGGCTCTCCCAACACGGCTCCCCAACACGGCTCTCCCAACACGGCTCTCCCAACACGGCTCTCCCAACACGGCTCTCCCAACACGGCTCTCCAACAACACGGCTCTCCAACACGGCTCTCCCAACACGGCTCTCCCAACACGGCTCTCCCAACACGGCTCTCCCAACACGGCTCTCCCAACACGGCTCTCCCAAACGGCTCTCCCAACACGGCTCTCCCAACACGGCTCTCCCAAACACCCTCCCAACACGGCTCTCCCAACACGGCTCTCCCCACACGGCTCTCCCAACACGGCTCTCCCAACACGGCTCTCCCAACACGGCTCTCCCAACACGGCTCTCCCAACACGGCTCTCCCAACACGGCTCTCCCCCAACGGCTCTCCCAACACGGCTCTCCCAACACGGCTCTCCCAACACGGCTCTCCCAACACGGCTCTCCCAACACGGCTCTCCCAACACGGCTCTCCCAACACGGCTCTCCCAACACGGCTCTCCCAACACGGCTCTCCCAACACGGCTCTCCCAACACGGCTCTCCCAACACGGCTCTCCCAACACGGCTCTCCCAACACGGCTCTCCCAACACGGCTCTCCCAACACTCTCCCAACACGGCTCTCCCAACACGGCTCTCCCAACACGGCTCTCCCAACACGGCTCTCCCAACACGGCTCTCCCAACACGGCTCTCCCAACACGGCTCCCCAACACGGCTCTCCCAAACGGCTCTCCAAACACGGCTCTCCCAACACGGCTCTCCCAACACGGCTCTCCCAACACGGCTCTCCCAACACGGCTCTCCCAACACGGCTCTCCCAACACGGCTCCCCACACACGGCTCTCCCAACACGGCTCTCCCAACACGGCTCTCCCAACACGGCTCTCCCAACACGGCTCTCCCAACACGGCTCTCCCAACACGGCTCTCCCAACACGGCTCTCCCAACACGCTCCCAACACGACTCTCCCAACACGGCTCTCCCAACACGGCTCTCCCAACACGGCTCTCCCAACACGGCTCTCCCAACACGGCTCTCCCAACACGGCTCTCCCAAAAGGGCTCTCCCAACACGGCTCTCCCAACACGGCTCTCCCAACACTCTCCCAACACGGCTCTCCCAACACGGCTCTCCCAACACGGCTCTCCCAACACGGCTCTCCCAACACGGCTCTCCCAACACGGCTCTCCCAACACACTCTCCCCAACACGGCTCTCTCCCAACACACGCTCTCCCAACACGGCTCCCAACACGGCTCTCCCAACACGGCTCTCCCAACACGGCTCTCCCCAACACGGCTCTCCCAACACGGCTCTCCCAACACGGCTCTCCCAACACGGCTCTCCCAACACGGCTCTCCCCAACGGCTCTCCCAACACGGCTCTCCAAACACGGCTCTCCCAACACGGCTCTCCCAACACGGCTCTCCCAACACGGCTCTCCCAACACGGCTCTCCCAACACGGCTCTCCCAACACGGCTCTCCCAACACGGCTCTCCAACAACACTCTCCCAACACGGCTCTCCCAACACGGCTCTCCCAACACGGCTCTCCCAACACGGCTCTCCCAACACGGCTCTCCCAACACACTCTCCCAACACGGCTCTCTCCCAACACGCTCTCTCCAACACGGCTCTCCCAACACGGCTCTCCCAACACGGCTCTCCCAACACGGCTCTCCCAACACGGCTCTCCCAACACGGCTCTCCCAACACGGCTCTCCCAACACTCCCAACACGGCTTCCCCAACACGGCTCTCCCAACACTCTCCCAACACGGCTCTCCCAACACGGCTCTCCCAACACGGCTCTCCCCAACACGGCTCTCACAACACGGCTCCCAACACGGCTCTCCCAACACGGCTCTCCCAACACGCTCTCCCCCAACACGACTCTCCAACACGGCTCTCCCACACGGCTCTCCCAACACGGCTCTCCCAACACGGCTCTCCCAACACGGCTCTCCCAACACGGCTCTCCCAACACGGCTCTCCCAACACGGCTCTCCCAACACGGCTCTCCCAACACGGCTCTCCCAACTGGCTCTCTCCAACACGGCTCTCCCAACACGGCTCTCCCAACACGGCTCTCCCAACACGGCTCTCCCCAACGGCTCTCCCCAACACGGCTCTCCCAACACGGCTCTCCCAACACGGCTCTCCCAACACGGCTCTCTCCCAACACGACTCTCCCAACAACGGCTCTCCCAACACGGCTCTCCCAACGGCTCTCCCAACACGGCTCTCCCAACACGACTCTCCCAACACGGCTCTCTCCCAACACGGCTCTCCCAACACGGCTCTCTCCCAACACGGCTCTCCCAACACGGCTCTCCCAACACGGCTCTCCCAACACGGCTCTCCCAACACGACTCTCCCAACACGCTCTCCCCAACACGGCTCTCCCAACACGGCTCTCCCAACACGGCTCTCCCAACACGGCTCTCCCAACACGGCTCTCCCAACACGGCTCTCCCAACACGGCTCTCCCACACACGCTCTCCCCCAACACGGCTCTCCCAACACGGCTCTCCCAACACGCTCTCTCCCAACACGCTCTCCCAACACGCTCTCTCCAAACACGGCTCTCCCAACACGGCTCTCCCAACACGGCTCTCCCAACACGGCTCTCTCCCAACACGGCTCTCCCAACACGCTCTCCCAACACGGCTCTCCCAACACGGCTCTCCCAACACGGCTCTCCCAACACGACTCTCCCAACACGGCTCTCCAAACACGACTCTCCCAACACGACTCTCCCAACACGGCTCTCCCAACACGGCTCTCCCAACACGGCTCTCCCAACACGGCTCTCCCAAACACGGCTCTCTCCAACACACTCTCCCAACACGGCTCTCCCAACACGGCTCTCCCAACACGGCTCTCCCAACACGGCTCTCCCAACACGGCTCTCCAAACACGGCTCTCCCAACACGGCTCTCCCAACACGGCTCTCCCAACACGGCTCTCCCAACACTCTCCCAACACGGCTCTCCCAACACGGCTCTCCCAACACGGCTCTCCCAACACGGCTCTCCCAACACGGCTCTCCCAACACGGCTCTCCAACACGGGCTCTCCCAACACGCTCTCCCAACACGGCTCTCCCAACACGGCTCTCCCAACACGGCTCTCCCAACACGGCTCTCCCAACACGGCTCTCCCAACACGGCTCTCCCAACACGGCTCTCCCAACACGGCTCTCCCAACACGGCTCTCCCCAACACGCTCTCCCAACACGGCTCTCCCAACACGGCTCTCCCAACACGGCTCTCCCAACACGGCTCTCCCAACACGGCTCTCCCCAACACGGCTCTCCCAACACGGCTCTCCCAACACACGGCTCTCCACACGGCTCTCCCAACACGGCTCTCCCAACACGGCTCTCCCAACACGGCTCTCCCAACACGCTCTCCCAACAACACGCTCTCCCAACACGGCTCTCCCAACACGGCTCTCCCAACACGGCTCTCCCCAACACGGCTCTCCCAACACGGCTCTCCCAACACTCTCCCAACACACTCTCTCCCAACACGACTCTCCCAACACGGCTCTCCCAACACGGCTCTCCCCCAACACGGCTCTCCCAACACGGCTCTCCCAACACGGCTCTCCCCACGGCTCTCCAACAACTCTCCCAACACTCTCCCAACACGGCTCCCAACACGGCTCTCCCCACACGGCTCTCCCCAACACGGCTCTCAAAACGGCTCTCCCAACACGGCTCTCCCAACACGGCTCTCCCAACACGGCTCTCCCAACACACGGCTCTCCCAACACGGCTCTCCCAACGGCTCTCCCAACACGGCTCTCCCAACACGGCTCTCCCAACACGGCTCTCCCAACACGGCTCTCCCAACACGGCTCTCCCAACACGGCTCTCCCAACACGGCTCTCCCAACACGGCTCTCTCCCAACACGGCTCTCCCAACACGACTCTCCCAACACGACTCTCCCAACACGGCTCCCAACACGCACTCTCCCAACACGGCTCTCCCCAACACGGCTCTCCCAACACGGCTCTCCCAACACGGCTCTCCCAACACGGCTCTCCCAACACGGCTCTCCAACACGGCTCTCCCAACACGGCTCTCCCAACACGGCTCTCCCAACACGGCTCTCCCAACACGGCTCTCCCAACACGGCTCTCCCAACACGGCTCTCCCAACACGGCTCTCCCAACACGGCTCTCCCAACACGGCTCTCCCAACACGGCTCTCTCCCAACACTCTCCCAACACGGCTCTCCCAACACGGCTCTCCCAACACGGCTCTCCCAACACGGCTCTCCCAACACGGCTCTCCCAACACGGCTCTCCCAACACGGCTCTCCCCAACACGGCTCTCCCAACACGGCTCTCCCAACACGGCTCTCCCAACACGGCTCTCCAACACGGCTCTCCCAACACGGCTCTCCACAACGGCTCTCCCAACACGGCTCTCCCAACACGGCTCTCCCAACACGGCTCTCCCAACACGGCTCTCCCAACACGGCTCTCCCAACACGGCTCTCCCAACACGGCTCTCCCAACACGGCTCTCCCAACACGGCTCTCCCAACACGGCTCTCCCAACACGGCTCTCCCCCAACACGGCTCTCCCAACACGGCTCTCCCAACACGGCTCTCCCAACACGGCTCTCCCAACACGGCTCTCCCAACACGGCTCTCCCAACACGGCTCTCCCAACACGGCTCTCCCCAACACGGCTCTCCCCACTCTCCCAACACGGCTCTCCAACACGGCTCTCCCAACACGGCTCTCCCAACACGGCTCTCCCAACACGGCTCTCCCAACACGGCTCTCCCAACACGGCTCTCCCAACACGGCTCTCCCAACACTCTCCCAACACGGCTCTCCCAACGCTCTCCCAACACGGCTCTCCCAACACGGCTCTCCAACACGGCTCTCCAACACGGCTCTCCCAACACGGCTCTCCCAAACGGACTCTCCCAACACGGCTCTCCCAACACGGCTCTCCCAACACGGCTCTCCCAACACGGCTCTCCCAACACGGCTCTCCCAACACGGCTCTCCCACACGGCTCTCCCAACACGGCTCTCCCAACACGGCTCTCCCAACACGGCTCTCCCAACGGCTCTCCCAACACGGCTCTCCCAACACGGCTCTCCCAACACGGCTCTCCCAACACGGCTCTCCCAACACGGCTCTCCCAACACGGCTCTCTCCCAACACGGCTCTCCCAACAACTCTCCCAACACGGCTCTCCCACACGGCTCTCCGGCTCGGGCTCCCAACACGGCTCTCCCAACACGGCTCTCCCAACACGGCTCTCCCAACACGGCTCTCCCCAACACGACTCTCCCAACACGGCTCTCCCAACACGGCTCTCCCAACACGGCTCTCCCAACACGGCTCTCCCAACACGGCTCTCCCAACACACTCTCCCAACACGGCTCTCCCAACGGCTCTCCCAACACGGCTCTCCAACACGGCTCTCCCAACACGGCTCTCCCAACACGGCTCTCCCAACACGACTCTCTCCCAACACGACTCTCCCAACACGGCTCTCCCAACACGGCTCTCCCAACACGGCTCTCCCAACACGGCTCTCCCAACACGGCTCTCCCAAACACGCTCTCTCCCACGGCTCTCCCAACACGGCTCTCCCAACACGGCTCTCCCAACACGGCTCTCCCAACACGGCTCTCCCAACACGGCTCTCCCAACACGGCTCTCCCAACACGGCTCTCCCAACACGGCTCTCCCAACACGGCTCCCAACAACACGGCTCTCCCAACACGGCTCTCCCAACACGGCTCTCCCAACACGGCTCTCCCAACACGGCTCCCAACGGCTCTCCCCAACACGGCTCTCCCAACACGGCTCTCCCAACACGGCTCTCCCAACACGGCTCTCCCAACACGGCTCTCCAACACACTCTCTCCCAACACGGCTCTCTCCAACACGGCTCTCCCAACACGGCTCTCCCCAACACGGCTTTCTCCCAACACGCTCTCTCCCAACACGGCTCTCCCAACACACTCTCCCAACACGGCTCTCCCAACACGGCTCTCCCAACACGGCTCTCCCAACACGGCTCTCCCAACACGGCTCTCCAACACGGCTCCCAACAACGGCTCTCCCAACACGGCTCTCTCCAAACACCCAACTCTCCCAACACGGCTCTCCCAACACGGCTCCCAACACTCTCCCAACGGCTCTCCCAACACGGCTCTCCCAACACACTCTCCCAACACGGCTCTCCCAACACGGCTCTCCCAACACAACACGGCTCTCCCAACACACTCTCCCCCACGGCTCAACACGGCTCTCCCAACACGGCTCTCCCAACACGGCTCTCCCAACACGGCTCTCCCCAACACGGCTCTCCCAACACGGCTCTCCCAACACGGCTCTCCCTCTCCCAACACGACTCTCCCAACACGGCTCTCCCACACGGCTCTCCCAACACGGCTCTCCCAACACGGCTCTCCCAACACGGCTCTCCCAACACGGCTCTCCCAACACGGCTCTCCCAACACGGCTCTCCCAACACGGCTCTCCCACACGGCTCTCCCAACACGGCTCTCCCAACACGGCTCCCAACCGGCTCTCCAACAACACGGCTCTCCCAACACAACACGGCTCTCCCAACACGGCTCTCCCAACACGGCTCTCCCAACACGGCTCTCCCAACACGGCTCTCTCCCAACACGGCTCTCTCCCAACACGGCTCTCTCCCAACACGGCTCTCCCAACACGGCTCTCCCAACACGGCTCTCCCAACACGGCTCTCCCAAACGGACTCTCCCAACACGGACTCTCCAAACACGCTCTCCCAACACGGCTCTCCCAACACGGCTCTCCCAACACGGCTCTCTCCCAACACGGCTCTCTCCCCACACGGCTCTCCCAACACGGCTCTCCCAACACGGCTCTCCCAACACGACTCTCCCACACACGGCTCTCCCAACACGGCTCTCCCAACACGGCTCTCCCAACACGGCTCTCTCCCACACGGCTCTCTCTCTCCCAACACGGCTCTCCCAACACGGCTCTCCCAACACGGCTCTCCCAACACGGCTCTCCCAACACACGGCTCTCCCAACACGACTCTCCCAACACGGCTCTCCCAACACGGCTCTCCCAACACGGCTCCCAACACGGCTCTCCCAACACGGCTCTCCCAACACGGCTCTCCCAACACGGCTCTCCCAACACGGCTCTCCCAACACGGCTCTCCCAACACGCTCTCCAACACGGCTCTCCCAACACGGCTCTCCCAACACACTCTCCCAACACGGCTCTCCCCCACGGCTCTCCCAACACGGCTCTCCAACACACGCTCTCTCCAACACACTCTCCCAACACGGCTCTCTCCCCAACACGCTCTCCCCCAACACGGCTCTCCCAACACGGCTCTCCCAACACGGCTCTCCCAACACGGCTCTCCCAACACGGCTCTCCCACACACTCTCCCAACACGGCTCTCCCAACACGGCTCTCCCAACACGGCTCTCCCAACACGGCTCTCCCAACACGGCTCTCCCAACACGGCTCTCCTCTCCAACACGGCTCTCCCAACACGGCTCTCCCAACACGGCTCTCCCAACACGGCTCTCCCAACACGGCTCTCCCAACACGGCTCTCCCAACACGGCTCTCCCAACACGGCTCTCCCAACACGGCTCTCCCAACACGGCTCTCCCAACACACGACTCTCCCAACACGGCTCTCCCCCAACACGGCTCTCCCCAACACGCTCTCCCAACACGGCTCTCCCCACACGGCTCTCCCAACACGGCTCTCCCAACACGGCTCTCCCAACACGGCTCTCCCAAACGGCTCTCTCCCAACACGCTCTCCCAACACGGCTCTCCCAACAACACTCTCCCAACACACTCTCTCCCAACACGGCTCTCCCAACACGGCTCTCCCAACACGGCTCTCCCAACACGGCTCTCCCAACACGGCTCTCCCAACACGGCTCTCCCAACACTCGGCCCAACACGGCTCTCCCAAACGGCTCTCCCAACACGGCTCTCCCAACACGACTCTCCCAACACGGCTCTCCCAACACGGCTCTCCCAACACGGCTCTCCCAACACGGCTCTCCCAACACGGCTCTCCCAACACGGCTCTCCAACACACGGCTCTCCCAACGGCTCTCCCAACACGGCTCTCCCAACACGACTCTCCCAACACGGCTCTCCCAACACGGCTCTCCCAACACGGCTCTCCCAACACGGCTCTCCCAACACGGCTCTCCCAACACGGCTCTCCCAACACGGCTCTCCCAACACGGCTCTCTCCCAACACGGCTCTCCCAACACGGCTCTCCCAAACACGGCTCTCCCAACACGGCTCTCTCCAACACGGCTCTCCCAACACGGCTCTCCAACCGGCTCTCCCAACACGGCTCTCCCAACACGGCTCCCAACACGGCTCTCCCAACACGGCTCTCCCAACACGGCTCTCCCCAACACACTCTCCCAACACGGGCTCTCCCAACACGGCTCTCCAACACGGCTCTCCCAACACGGCTCTCCCAACACGGCTCTCCCAACACGGCTCCCAACACGGCTCTCCCAACACGGCTCTCCCAACACGGCTCTCCCAACACGGCTCTCCCAACACGGCTCTCCCAACACGGCTCTCCCAACACGGCTCTCCCAACACGGCTCTCCAACACGGCTCTCCCAACAACTCTCCCAACACGGCTCTCCCAACACGGCTCTCCCAACACGGCTCTCCCAACACGGCTCTCCCAACACGGCTCTCCCAACACGGCTCTCCCAACACGGCTCTCCCAACACGGCTCTCCCAACACGGCTCTCCCAACACAACTCTCCCAACACGGCTCTCCAACACGACTCTCCCCAACACTCTCTCCCAACACGGCTCTCCCAACACGGCTCTCCCAACACGGCTCTCCAACACGGCTCTCCCAACCCAACACAACACTCTCCCAACACACGGCTCTCCCAACACGCTCTCTCCCAACACGGCTCTCCCAACACTCTCCCAACACATCTCTCCAAACACTCTCTCCCAACACTCCCCCAACGGCTCTCCCAACACGGCTCTCCCAACACGGCTCTCCCAACACGGCTCTCCCAACACGGCTCTCCCCAACACGGCTCCCAACACGGCTCTCCCAACACGGCTCTCCAACACGGCTCTCCCAACACGGCTCTCCCAACACGGACTCTCCCAACGGCTCTCCCAACACGGCTCTCCCAACACGGCTCTCCCAACACGGCTCTCCCAACACGGCTCTCCCAACACGGCTCTCCCAACACGGCTCTCCCAACACGCTCTCCCAACGACTCTCCCAACACGGCTCTCCCAACACGGCTCTCCCAACACGGCTCTCCCAACACGGCTCTCCCAACACGGCTCTCCCAACACGGCTCTCCCAACACGGCTCTCCCAACACGACTCTCCCCAACACGCTCTCCCAACACGGCTCTCCCAACACGGCTCTCCCAACACGGCTCTCCCAACACGGCGCTCCCAACACGGCTCTCCCAACACGGCTCTCCCAACACGGCTCTCCCAACAACACGGCTCTCCCAACACGGCTCTCCCCAACACGGCTCTCCCAACACGGCTCTCCCAACACGGCTCTCCCAACACGGCTCTCCCAACACGGCTCTCCCAACACGGCTCTCCAACACGGCTCTCCCAACACGGCTCTCCCAACACGGCTCTCCCAACACGGCTCTCCCAACACGGCTCTCCCAACACGGCTCTCCCCCAACACGGCTCTCCAACACGGCTCTCCCAACACGGCTCTCCCAACACGGCTCTCCCAACGGCTCTCCAACACACGGCTCTCCCAACACGGCTCTCCCAACACTCTCCAACACGGCTCTCCCAACACGGCTCTCCCAACACGGCTCTCCCAACACGGCTCTCCCAACACGGCTCTCCCAACACGGCTCTCCCAACACGGCTCTCCCAACACGGCTCTCCCAACACGGCTCTCTCCCAACACGGCTCTCCCCAACACGGCTCTCCCAACACGGCTCTCTCTCCCAACACGGCTCTCCCAACACGGCTCTCCAAACACTCTCCCAACACGGCTCTCCCAACACGGCTCTCCCAAACACGGCTCTCCCAACACGGCTCTCCAACACGGCTCTCCCAACACGGCTCTCCCAACACGGCTCTCCCAACACGCTCTCTCCCAACACGGCTCTCCCAACACGGCTCTCCCAACACGGCTCTCCCAACACGCGCTCTCCCAACACGGCTCTCCCAACACGGCTCTCCTCACAACACGGCTCTCCCAACACGGCTCTCCCAACACGGCTCCCAACACGGCTCTCCCAACACGGCTCTCCCAACACGGCTCTCCCAACACGGCTCTCCCAACACGGCTCTCCCAACACGGCTCTCCCAACACGGCTCTCCCAACACGGCTCTCCCAACACGGCTCTCCCAACACGGCTCTCCCAACACGGCTCTCCCAACACGCTCTCCCAACACGGCTCTCCAACACGGCTCTCCCAACACGGCTCTCCCAACACGGCTCTCCCAACACGGCTCTCCCAACACGGCTCTCCCAACACGGCTCTCCCCAACACGGCTCTCCCAACACGACTCTCCACACACGGCTCTCCCAACACGGCTCTCCCAACACGGCTCTCCCAACACGGCTCTCCCAACACACGCTCTCCCAACACGACTCTCTCCCAACACGGCTCTCCAACACGGCTCTCCCAACACGGCTCTCCCAACACGGCTCTCCCAACACGGCTCTCCCAACACGGCTCTCCCAACACGGCTCTCCCAACACGGCTCTCCCAACACGACTCTCCCAACACGGCTCTCCCAACACGGCTCTCCCAACACGGCTCTCCCAACACGGCTCTCCCAACACGGCTCTCCCAACACGGCTCTCCCAACGGCTCTCCAACACGGCTCTCCCAACACGCTCTCCCAACACACACTCTCCCAACACGGCTCTCCCAACACGGCTCTCCCAACACGGCTCTCCCAACACGGCTCTCCCAACACGGCTCTCCCAACACGGCTCTCTCCCAACACTCTCTCCCAACACGGCTCTCCCAACACGGCTCTCCCAACACGGCTCTCCCAACGGGCTCTCTCAAACGCTCTCCCAACACGGCTCTCCCAACACACTCTCCCAACACACTCTCTCCAAACACGGCTCTCTCCCAACACGGCTCTCTCCCCAACGGCTCTCCCAACACGGCTCTCCCAACACGGCTCTCCAACACGGCTCTCCCAACACGGCTCTCCCAACACGGCTCTCCCAACACGGCTCTCCCAACACGGCTCTCCCAACACGGCTCTCCCAACACGGCTCTCCCAACACGGCTCTCCCCAACACGGCTCTCCCAACACGGCTCTCCCAACACGGCTCTCCCAACACACGGCTCTCCCAACACGGCTCTCTCCAACACGGCTCTCCCAACACGGCTCTCCCAACACGACTCTCCCTCTCACAACACGGCTCTCCCAACACGGCTCTCCACCAACCAACACTCTCTCCCAACACGGCTCTCCCACGGCTCTCCCAACACGGCTCTCCCAACACGGCTCTCCCAACACGGCTCTCCCAACACGGCTCTCCCAACACGGCTCTCCCAACACACTCTCTCCCAACACGGCTCTCCACACACTCTCCCAACAACACACTCCCAACACGGCTCTCTCCCACGGCTCTCCAACACGGCTCTCCCAACACGGCTCTCCCAACACGGCTCTCTCCAACACACTCTCCCAACACGGCTCTCCCAACACGGCTCTCCCCAACACGGCTCTCCAACACACTCTCCCAACACGGCTCTCCCAACACGGCTCTCCCAACACGGCTCTCCCAACACGGCTCTCCAAACACTCTCCCAACACGGCTCTCCCAACACGGCTCTCCCAACACGGCTCTCCCAACACGGCTCTCCCAACACGGCTCTCTCCCAACACGGCTCTCCCAACACGGCTCTCCCAACACACGGCTCTCCCAACACGGCTCTCCCAACACGGCTCTCCCAACACGGCTCTCCCAACACGGCTCTCCCAACACGGCTCTCCCAACACGGCTCTCCCAACACGGCTCTCCCAACACGGCTCTCCCAACACGGCTCTCCCAACACGGCTCTCCCAACACGGCTCTCCCAACACGGGCTCTCCAAACGGCTCTCCCAACACGGCTCTCCAACACGGCTCTCCCAACACGGCTCTCCCAACACACGGCTCTCCCAACACGGCTCTCCCAACACGGCTCTCCAACACGGCTCTCCCAACACGGCTCTCCAACACGGCTCTCTCCAACGGCTCTCCCAACACGGCTCTCCCAACACGGCTCCCAACACGGCTCTCCCAACACGGCTCTCCCAACACGGCTCTCCCAACACGGCTCTCCCAACACGGCTCTCCCAACACGGCTCTCCCAACACGGCTCTCCCAACACGACTCTCCCAACACGGCTCTCCCAAACGGCTCTCCCAACACGGCTCTCCCAACACGGCTCTCCCAACACGGCTCTCCCACACACGGCTCTCCCAACACGACTCTCCCAACACGGCTCTCCCAAACACTCTCTCCAACACGGCTCTCCCAACACGACTCTCCCAACACGGCTCTCTCCCCCAACACGGCTCTCTCCCAACACGGCTCTCCCAACACGGCTCTCCCAACACGGCTCTCCCAACGGCTCTCCCAACACGGCTCTCCCAACACGGCTCTCCAACCACACTCTCCACACGGCTCTCCAACACGCTCTCCCAACACGGCTCTCCCAACACGGCTCTCCCAACACGGGCTCTCCCAACACGGCTCTCCCAACACGGCTCTCCCAACGGCTCTCCCAACACGGCTCTCCCAACACGGCTCTCCCAACACGGCTCTCCCAACACGGCTCTCCCAACACGGCTCTCCCAACACGGCTCTCCCAACACGGCTCTCCCAACACGGCTCTCCCAACACGGCTCTCCCAACACGGCTCCCCCAACACGGCTCTCCCACACGGCTCTCTCCCAACACGGCTCTCCCAACACGGCTCTCTCCCAACACGGCTCTCTCCCAACACGACTCTCCCACACGGCTCTCCCAACACGCTCTCCCAACACGACTCTCCCAACACGGCTCTCCCACACGGCTCTCCCAACACGGCTCTCCCAACACGGCTCTCCCAACACGGCTCTCCCAACACACGCTCTCCCAACACGGCTCTCCCAACACGGCTCTCCCAACACGCTCTCTCCCAACACTCTCCCAACACGGCGGCTCTCCCAACACGGCTCTCCCAACACGGCTCTCTCCCAACACGACTCTCCCAACACGACTCTCCCAACACGGCTCTCCCAACACGGCTCTCCCAACACGCTCTCTCCCAACACGGCTCTCCCAACACGGCTCTCCCAACACGGCTCTCCAACACGGCTCTCCCACACTCTCCCAACGGCTCTCCCAACACGGCTCTCCCAACACGGCTCTCCCAACACGGCTCTCCCCAACACGGCTCTCCCAACACGGCTCTCCCAACACGGCTCCCAACACGGCTCTCCCAACACGGGCTCCCCCAACACGGCTCTCCCAACACGGCTCTCCCCAACACTCTCCTCTCCCAACACGGCTCTCCCAACACGGCTCTCCCAACACGGCTCTCCCAACACGGCTCTCCCAACACGGCTCTCCCAACACGGCTCTCCCCCAACTCTCTCCAACACGGCTCTCCCAACACGGCTCTCCCCACACGGCTCTCCCAACACGGCTCTCTCCCACGGCTCTCCCAACACGGCTCTCCCAACACGGCTCTCCCAACACCCTCTCCCAACGGCTCTCCCAACACGGCTCTCCCAACACGGCTCTCCCCAACACGGCTCTCCCAACACGGCTCTCCAACACGGCTCTCCCAACACGGCTCTCCTCCCAACGGGCTCCCAACACACGGCTCTCCCAACACGGCTCTCCCAACACGGCTCTCCCAACACGGCTCTCTCCCAACACGGCTCTCCCCAACACGGCTCTCCCAACACGGCTCTCCCAACACGGCTCTCCCAACACGGCTCTCCCAACACGCTCTCCCCAACGGCTCTCCCAACACGGCCTCCCAACACTCTCCCAACACGGCTCTCCCAACACGGCTCTCTCCCAACACGGCTCTCCCAACACGGCTCTCCCAACACGGCTCTCCCAACACGGCTCTCCCAACACGGCTCTCCCAACACGACTCTCCCAACACGGCTCTCCAACACGGCTCTCCCAACACGCTCTCTCCCAACACGCTCTCCCAACACGGCTCTCCCAACACTCTCCTCTCACGGCTCTCCCAACACGCTCTCCCAACACGGCTCTCCCAACACACTCTCCCAACACGGCTCTCCCAAACACTCTCTCCCAACACGGCTCTCCCAACACGGCTCTCCCAACACACTCTCTCCCAACACGGCTCTCCCAACACGGCTCTCCCAACACGGCTCTCCCAACACGGCTCTCCCAACACGGCTCTCCCAACACGGCTCTCCCCACCCAACACGCTCTCCCAACACGGCTCTCCCAACACGGCTCTCTCCCAACACGGCTCTCCCAACACGGCTCTCCCAACACGGCTCTCCCAACACGGCTCTCCCAACACGGCTCTCCCAACACGGCTCTCCAACACACGGCTCTCCCAACACGGGCTCTCCCAACACTCTCCCAAACACGGCTCTCCCAACACGGCTCTCTCCCAACACGGCTCTCCCAACACGGCTCTCCCAACACGGCTCTCCCAACACGGCTCTCCCAACACGGCTCTCCCAACACGGCTCTCCAACACACGGCTCTCCCACACGGCTCTCCCAACACGGCTCCCAACACTCTCCCAACACGGCTCTCTCCCAACACGCTCTCTCCCCAACACGGCTCTCCCAACACGGCTCTCCCAACACGGCTCTCCCAACACGGCTCTCCCAACACGGCTCTCCCAACACGGCTCTCCCAACACTCTCCCAACACGGCTCTCCCAACACGACTCTCCAAACACGACTCTCCCAACACGACTCTCCCAACACGGCTCTCCCAACACGGCTCTCCCAACACGGCTCTCCCAACACGGCTCTCCCAACACGGCTCTCCCAACACGGCTCTCCCAACACTCTCCCAACACGGCTCTCCCAACACGGCTCTCCCAACACGGCTCTCCAACACGGCTCTCCCAACACGGCTCTCCCAACACGGCTCTCCAACACGGCTCTCCCAACACGGCTCTCCCAACACGGCTCTCCAACACGGCTCTCCCAACACGGCTCTCCCAACACGGCTCTCCCAACACGGCTCTCCCAAACACGGCTCTCCCAACACGGCTCTCCCAACACGGCTCTCCCAACACGGCTCTCCCAACACGGCTCTCCCAACACGGCTCTCCAAACACGGCTCTCCCAACACGGCTCTCTCCCAACACGCTCTCCCAACACGGCTCTCCCACACGGCTCTCCCAACACGGCTCTCCCAACACGGGCTCCCAACACGGGCTCTCCCAACACGGCTCCCAACACGGCTCTCCCCAACACGCTCTCCCAACACGGCTCTCCCAACACGCTCTCTCCAACACGGCTCTCCCAACACACTCTCCCAACACGGCTCTCCCAACACGGCTCTCCCAACACGGCTCTCCCAACACGCTCTCCCAACACGGCTCTCCCAACACGGCTCTCCCAACACGGCTCTCCCAACACGGCTCTCCCACAACACGGCTCTCCCAACACGGCTCTCCCAACACGGCTCTCCCAACACGGCTCTCCCAACACGGCTCTCCCAACACGGCTCTCCCAACACGGCTCTCCAACACACGGCTCTCCCCAACACGGCTCTCCCCAACACGGCTCTCCCAACACGGCTCTCCCAACACACTCTCTCCAACACGGCTCCCTCCCTCTCCCAACACGGCTCTCCCAACACGGCTCTCCCAACACGGCTCTCAACAACGGCTCTCCCAACACGGCTCTCCCAACACGGCTCTCCCAACACACGGCTCTCCCAACACGGCTCTCCCAACACGGCTCCCAACACGGCTCCCAACACGGCTCTCCCAACACGGCTCTCCCAACACGGCTCTCCCAACACGGCTCTCCCAACACGACTCTCCCAACACGGCTCTCCCAACACGGCTCTCCCAACACGGCTCTCCCAACACGGCTCTCCCAACACGGCTCTCCCAACACGGCTCTCCCAACACGGCTCTCCCAACACGGCTCTCCCAACACGGCTCTCCCAACTTGGCTCTCCCAACACGGCTCTCCCAACACGACTCTCCCAACACGGCTCTCCCAACACGGCTCTCCAAACACGGCTCTCCCAACACGGCTCTCCCAACACGGCTCTCCCAACACGGCTCTCCCCCACACGGCTCTCCCAACACGACTCTCCCAACACGGCTCTCCCAACACGGCTCTCCCAACACGGCTCTCCCCAACACGGCTCCAACACGGCTCCAACACGGCTCTCCCAACACGGCTCTCCCAACACGGCTCTCCCAACACGGCTCTCCCAACACGGCTCTCCCAACAACACGGCTCTCCCAACACGGCTCTCCCAACACACTCTCCCACACGGCTCTCCAACACGGCTCTCCCAACACGGCTCTCCCAACACGCTCTCTCCCAACACGGCTCTCCCCCACACGGCTCTCCCAACACGGCTCTCCCAACACGGCTCTCCCAACACGACTCTCCCAACACGGCTCTCCCAACACGGCTCTCTCCCAACACGGGCTCTCCCAACACGGCTCTCCCAACACGGCTCTCCCCACACACGGCTCCCCAACACGGCTCTCCCAACAACGGCTCTCCCAACACGGCTCCCAACACGGCTCTCCCAACACGGCTCTCCCAACACGGCTCTCCCCACAACTCTCCCAACACGGCTCTCCCAACACGGCTCTCCCAACACGGCTCTCCCAACACGGCTCTCCCAACACGGCTCCCAACACGGCTCTCCAACACGGCTCTCCCAACACGGCTCTCCCAACACGGCTCTCCCAACACGGCTCTCCCAACAACGGCTCTCCCAACACGGCTCTCCCCCAACACTCTCTCCTCTCCCAACACGGCTCTCCCAACACACGACTCTCCCAACACGGCTCTCCCAACACGGCTCTCCCAACACGGCTCTCCCAACACGGCTCTCCCAACACGCTCTCTCCAAACGGCTCTCCCAACACGGCTCTCCCAACACGACTCTCCCAACACGGCTCTCCCAACACGGCTCTCCCAACACGCTCTCTCCCAACACGGCTCTCCCAACAACTCTCCTCTCCCACACACGGCTCTCCCAACACGGCTCTCCCAACACACACTCTCCCACACACGGCTCCCAACACGGCTCTCCCAACACGGCTCTCCCAACACGGCTCTCCCAACACGGCTCTCCCCAACACTCTCTCCAACACGGCTCTCTCCAACACGGCTCTCCCACACACTCTCCCAACAACGGCTCTCAACGGCTCTCCCAACACGGCTCTCCCAACACGGCTCTCCCAACACGGCTCTCCCAACACGCTCTCCCAACACGGCTCTCCCACACACGGCTCTCCCAACACGGCTCTCAACACGGCTCTCCCAACACGGCTCTCCCAACACGGCTCTCCCAACACGGCTCTCCCAACACGGCTCTCCCAACACGCTCTCCCAACACGGCTCTCCCAACACGGCTCTCCCAACAACTCTCCCAACACGGCTCTCCAACACGGCTCTCCCAACACGGCTCTCCCAAACACGACTCTCCCCCAACACGGCTCTCCCAACACGGCTCTCCCAACACGGCGCTCTCCCAACACGGCTCCCAACACGGCTCTCCCAACACGGCTCTCCCAACACGGCTCTCCCAACACGGGCTCTCCCAACACGGCTCTCCCAACACGGCTCTCCCAACACGGCTCTCCCAACACGGCTCTCCCAACACGGCTCTCCCAACACGGCTCTCCCAACACGGCTCTCCCAACACGGCTCTCCCAACACGGCTCTCCCAACACGGCTCTCCCAACACGGCTCTCCCAACACGGCTCTCCCAACACGGCTCTCCCAACACGGCTCTCTCCAACACTTGCTCTCCCAACACGGCTCTCCAACACGGCTCTCCCAACACGGCTCTCCCAACACGGCTCTCCCAACACGGCTCTCCCACACACGGCTCTCCCAACACGGCTCTCCCAACACGGCTCTCCCAACACGGCTCTCCCACACGGCTCTCTCCCAACACGGCTCTCCCAACACGGCTCTCCCAACACGGCTCTCCCAACACGGGCTCTCCCAACACGGCTCTCCCACGGCTCTCCCAACACGGCTCTCCCAACACGGCTCTCTCCAACACGGCTCTCCAACACACTCTCCCAACACGACTCTCCCAACAACGGCTCTCCCAACACGGCTCTCCCAACACGGCTCTCCCAACACGGACTCTCCCAACACGGCTCTCCCAACACGGCTCTCCCAACACGGCTCTCCCACACCACTCCCCACACCTCTCCCAACACGCTCTCCCAACACGGGCTCTCCCAACACGGCTCTCCCAACACGACTCTCCCCAACACGGCTCTCCCAACACGGCTCTCCCAACACGGCTCTCCCCAACACGCTCTCCCCCACACGGCTCTCTCCCAACACGGCTCTCCAACACGGCGGCTCTCCCAACACACGGCTCTCCCAACACGGCTCTCCCCAACGGCTCTCCCAACACGCTCTCTCCCACACGGCTCTCCCAACACGGCTCTCCCAACACTCTCTCTCTCCCAACACGGCTCTCCCAACACGGGCTCTCCCCAACACGGCTCTCCAACACGGCTCTCCCAACACGGCTCTCCCAACACTCTCTCCCAACACGGCTCCCAACACGGCTCTCCAAACAACACTCTCCCAACACGGCTCTCCCAACACGGCTCTCCCAACACGGCTCTCCCAACACGGCTCTCCCAACACGCTCTCTCCCAACACTCTCCCAACACGGCTCTCCAACACACTCTCCAACACGGCTCTCCCAACACGGCTCCCAACAACACTCTCCCCAACACGGGCTCTCCCAACACGGCTCTCCCAACACGGCTCTCCCAACACGGCTCTCCCAACACGGCTCTCCCAACACGGCTCTCCCAACACGGCTCTCCCAACACGGCTCTCCCAACACGCACTCTCCCAACACGGCTCTCCAACACGGCTCTCTCCCAACACGGCTCTCCCAACACGGCTCTCCCAACACACTCTCCCAACACGGCTCTCCCAACACGCTCTCCCACACGGCTCTCCCAACACGGCTCTCCCAACACGGCTCTCCCAACACGGCTCTCTCCCAACACGGCTCTCCCAACACGGCTCTCCCAACACGGCTCTCCCAACACGGCTCTCCCAACACGGCTCTCCCAACACGGCTCTCCCAACACGGCTCTCCCAACACGGCTCTCTCTCCCAACACGGCTCTCCCCACGGCTCTCCCAACACGGCTCTCCCAACACGGCTCTCCCAACACTCCCAACTCTCCCAACACGGCTCTCCCAACACGGCTCTCCCACACGGCTCTCCCAACGGCTCTCCCCAACGGCTCTCCCAACACGGCTCTCCCAACACGGCTCTCCCAACACGGCTCTCCCAACACGGCTCTCCCCAACACGGCTCTCCCAACACGGCTCTCCCAACACGGCTCCCAACACGCTCTCCCAACACGGCTCTCCCAACACGGCTCTCCCAACACGGCTCTCCCAACACGGCTCTCCCAACACGGCTCTCCCAACACTCTCCCAACACGGCTCTCCCAACACGGCTCTCCCAACACGGCTCTCCAACACGGCTCTCCCAACACGGCTCTCCCAACACGGCTCTCCCAACACGGCTCTCCCAACACGCTCTCCCAACACTCTCTCCCAACACGGCTCTCCCAAACACGGCTCTCCCAACACGGCTCTCCAACACGGCTCTCCCAACACGGCTCTCCCAACACGGCTCTCCCAACACGGCTCTCCCAACACGGCTCTCCCAACACGGCTCTCCCAACACGGCTCTCCCAACACGGCTCTCCCAACACGGCTCTCCCAACACGGCTCTCCCACGGCGGCTCTCCCAACGGCTCTCCCAACACGACTCTCCCACTCTCTCTCCCACACGGCTCTCCCAACACGGCTCTCCCAACACGGCTCTCCCAACACGGCTCTCCCAACACGGCTCTCCCAACACGGCTCTCCCAACACGGCTCTCTCCAACACGGCTCTCCCAACACGGCTCTCCCAACACACTCTCTCCAACACGGCTCTCCCAACACGGCTCTCCCAACACGGCTCTCCCAACACGGCTCTCCCAACACGGCTCTCCCAACACGGCTCTCCCAACACACTCTCCAACACGGCTCTCCCAACACGGCTCTCCCAAACACGGCTCTCCCAACACGGCTCTCCCAACACGGCTCTCCCAACACGGCTCTCTCCCAACACGGCTCTCCCAACACGCTCTCTCCCAACACGCTCTCCCAACACGGCTCTCCCAACACGGCTCTCCCAACACGGCTCTCCCAACACGGCTCTCCCAACACGGCTCCCCCACACGGCTCTCCCAACACGACTCTCCCCCACGGCTCTCCCAACACGGCTCTCTCCCAACACGGCTCTCCAACACGGCTCTCCCTCTCTCCCACACGGCTCTCCCAACACGGCTCTCCCAACACGGCTCTCCCAACACGGCTCTCCAACACGGCTCTCCCAACACGGCTCTCCCAACACGCTCTCCCAACACGGCTCTCCCAACACGGCTCTCCCCAACACGGCTCTCCAACACGGCTCTCTCCAACACGGCTCTCCCAACCACGGCTCTCCCCACACACGGCTCTCCCAACACGGCTCTCCAACACGGCTCTCCCAACAACACTCTCTCCCAACACGGCTCTCCCAACACACGGCTCTCCCAACACGGCTCTCCCACACGGCTCTCCCAACACGGCTCTCCCAACACGGCTCTCCCAACACGGCTCTCCCAACACGACTCTCCCAACACGACTCTCCCAACACGACTCTCCCAACACGGCTCTCCAAAAACACTCTCTCTCTCCCAACACGGCTCTCCCAACACGGCTCTCCCAACACGGCTCTCCCAACACGGCTCTCCCAACAGGCTCTCTCCCAACACGGCTCTCCCAACACTCTCCCAACACGCTCTCCCAACACGCTCTCCCCAACACGGCTCTCCCAACACGGCTCTCCCAACACGGCTCTCCAACAACACGGCTCTCCCAACGGCTCTCCCAACACGGCTCTCCCAACACGGCTCTCCCAACACGGCTCTCCCAACACGGCTCTCTCCCAACACGGCTCTCCCAACACGGCTCTCCCAACACGGCTCTCCCAACACGGCTCTCCCAACACGGCTCTCCAACCCACACGGCTCTCCCAACACGACTCTCTCCAACACACTCTCTCCCAACAACACGGCTCTCCCAACACGGCTCTCTCCAACACGGCTCTCCAACACACACTCTCCCAACACACTCAACCCCAACGGCTCTCCCCACACGGCTCTCCCAACACACTCTCTCAACACGGCTCTCCCAACACTCTCCCAACACGGCTCTCCCAACACGGCTCTCCCAACACGGCTCTCCCAACAACGGCTCCCACACGGCTCTCCCCCACACGGCTCTCCCAACACGGCTCCCACACCCCCACAACGGCTCTCTCCACAACACGGCTCTCCCAACACGGCTCTCCCCACACGGCTCTCCCAACACGGCTCTCCCCCACACGGCTCTCCCAACACGGCTCTCCCAACACGGCTCTCCCCACACGGCTCTCCCCAACACGGCTCTCCCAACACGGCTCTCCCAACACGGCTCTCCCAACACACGCTCTCCCAACACGCTCTCCCAACACGGCTCTCCCAACACTCTCCCAACACGGCTCTCCCACACGGCTCTCCCAACACGGCTCTCCAACACACTCTCCCACACACTCTCTCCCAACACGGCTCTCCCAACACGGCTCTCCCAACACGCTCTCTCCCAACACGGCTCTCCCACACGGCTCTCCCAACACGGCTCTCCCAACACTCTCCCAACACGGCTCTCCCAACACGGCTCTCCCAACACGGCTCTCCCAACACGGCTCTCAACACGGCTCTCCCAACACGGCTCTCCCAACACGGCTCTCCCACACACTCTCCCAACACGGCTCTCCCAACACGGCTCTCCCCCAACGCTCTCCCAACACGGCTCTCCCAACACGGCTCTCCCAACACTCTCCCAACACACGGCTCTCCCAACACGGCTCTCCCAACACACTCTCCCCCAACACGGCTCTCTCCCAACACGGCTCTCCCAACACGGCTCTCCCAACACGGCTCTCCCCAACACGGCTCTCCCAACACGGCTCTCCCAACACGACTCTCCCAACACGGCTCTCCCAACACGGCTCTCCCAACACGCTCTCTCCCAACACGGCTCTCCCAACACGCTCCCCAACACGGCTCTCCCAACACGGCTCTCCCAACACACTCTCTCCCCACACTGGCTCTCTCCCAACGGCTCTCCCCAACACGGCTCTCCCAACACGGCTCTCCCAACACGGCTCTCCCAACACGGCTCTCCCAACACGGCTCTCCCAACACGCTCTCCCAACACGACTCTCCCAACACGGCTCTCCCAACACGGCTCTCCCAACACGGCTCTCCCAACACGGCTCTCCAACACGGCTCTCCCAACGGCTCTCCCAACACGGCTCTCCACAACACTCTCCCACACGGCTCTCCCCAACACGGCTCTCCCAACACGGCTCTCCCAACACGGCTCTCCCAAACACGCTCTCCCAACACGGCTCTCCCAACACGGCTCTCCCAACAACACTCTCCCAACACGGCTCTCCCCCACACGGCTCTCCCAACACGGCTCTCCCAACACGGCTCTCCCAACACGGCTCTCTCCCAACACACGGCTCTCTCCCACACGGCTCTCCCAACACGACTCTCCCACACACGGCTCTCCAACACGACTCTCTCCCAACACGACTCTCCCAACACGGCTCTCCCAACACGGCTCTCCCAACACGGCTCTCCCAACACGGCTCTCCCAACACGGCTCTCCCAACACGGCTCTCCAACACGGCTCTCTCAAACACGGCTCTCCCAACACGGCTCTCCCAACACGGCTCTCCCAACACGGCTCTCCCCAACACGGCTCTCCCAACACGGCTCTCCCACACGGCTCTCCCAACACACTCTCCCAACACGGCTCTCCCCAACACGGCTCTCCCAACACACTCTCTCTCCCAACACGGCTCTCCCAACACGGCTCTCCCAACACGGCTCTCCCAACACGGCTCTCCCAACACGGCTCTCTCCCACACGGCTCTCCCCAACACGGCTCCAACACGGCTCCAACACGGCTCCAACACGGCTCCAACACGGCTCCAACACGGCTCCAACACGGCTCCAACACGGCTCCAACACGGCTCCAACACGGCTCTCCCAACACGGCTCTCCCAACACACGGCTCTCCCAACACGGCTCTCCCAACACGGCTCCCAACACGGCTCTCCCAACACGGCTCTCCCAACACGGCTCTCCCAACACGGCTCTCCCAACACGGCTCTCCCCAACACGGCTCTCCCCCACACGGCTCTCCCAACACGGCTCTCCCAACACGGCTCTCTCCCAACACGGCTCTCCCAACACGGCTCTCCCAACACGGCTCTCCAAACACGGCTCTCCCAACACGGCTCTCCCAACACGGCTCTCCCAACACGGCTCTCTCCCAACACGGCTCTCCCAACACGGCTCTCCCAACACGGCTCTCCCACACGGCTCTCCAACACTCTCCCTCCCAACACGGCTCTCCCAACACACTCTCCCAACACGGCTCTCCCAACGGCTCTCCCAACACGGCTCTCCCAACACGGCTCTCCCAAACACTCTCCCTCCCAACACGGCTCTCCCAACACACTCTCTCCCAACAACACGGCTCTCCCAACACGGCTCTCCCAACACGGCTCTCCCAACACGGCCTCTCCCACACGACTCTCCCAACACGGCTCTCCCAACACGGCTCTCCCAACACGGCTCTCCCAACACGGCTCTCCCAACACGGCTCTCCCAACACGGCTCTCCCAACACGGCTCTCCCAACACGGCTCTCCCAACACGGCTCTCCCAACACGGCTCTCCCAACACGGCTCTCCCAACACGGCTCTCCCAACACGGCTCTCCCAACACGGCTCTCCCAACACGGCTCTCCCAACACGGCTCTCTCCCAACACGGCTCCCCAACACTCCCAACACTCTCCCAACACACGGCTCTCCCAACACGGCTCTCCCAACACGGCTCTCCCAACACGGCTCTCCCAACACGCTCTCCCAACACGGCTCTCCCAACACGGCTCTCCCAACACGGCTCTCCCAACACGGCTCTCCCAACACGGCTCTCCCAACACGGCTCTCCCAACACGGCTCTCCCAACACGGCTCTCCCAACACGGCTCTCCCAACACGGCTCTCCCAACACGGCTCTCCCAACACGGCTCTCCCACACACGGCTCTCTCCCAACACGCTCTCCAACACGGCTCTCCCAACACGGCTCTCTCCCAACACGGCTCTCCCAACACGCTCTCCCAACACGGCTCTCCCAACACGGCTCTCCCAACACGGCTCTCCCAACACGGCTCTCCCAACACGGCTCTCCCAACACGGCTCTCCCAACACGGCTCTCCCAACACGGCTCTCCCAACACGGCTCTCCCAACACTCTCTCCCACACGGCTCTCCCAACACACTCCCAACACGGCTCTCTCCCAACACGCTCTCCCAACACACTCTCCCAACACGGCTCTCCCAACACGGCTCTCCCAACACGGCTCTCCCAACACGGCTCTCCCAACACGGCTCTCCCAACACGGCTCTCCCAACACGGCTCCCAACACGGCTCTCCCAACACGGCTCTCCCCAACACGACTCTCCCAACACGGCTCTCCCAACACGGCTCTCCCAACACGGCTCTCCCAACACGGCTCTCCCAACACGGCTCTCCCAACACGGCTCTCCCAACACGGCTCTCCCAACACGGCTCTCCCAACACGGCTCTCCCAACACGGCTCTCCCAACACGGCTCTCCCAACACGGCTCTCCCAACACGGCTCTCCCAACACGGCTCCCCACACGGCTCTCCCAACACGGCTCTCCCAACACGGCTCTCCCAACACACTCTCCCAACACGGCTCCCAACACGGCTCTCCAACACGGCTCTCCCCACACACGGCTCTCCCAACACGGCTCTCCCAACACGGCTCTCCCAACACGGCTCTCCCAACACGGCTCTCCCAACACGGCTCTCCCAACACGGCTCTCCCAACACGGCTCTCCCAACACGGCTCTCCCAACACGGCTCTCCCAACTCCCAACTCTCCCAACACGGCTCTCCCAACACGGCTCTCCCAACACGGCTCTCCCAACACGGCTCTCCCAACACGGCTCTCCCAACACGGCTCTCCCAACACGGCTCTCCCAACACGGCTCTCCCAACACGGCTCTCCCAACACGGCTCTCCCAACACGGCTCTCCCAACACGGCTCTCCCAACACGGCTCTCCCAACACGGCTCTCCCAACACGGCTCTCCCCAACACGGCTCTCCCAACACGGCTCTCCCAACACGGCTCTCCCACACGGCTCTCTCAACAACACTCTCCCAACACAACACGGCTCTCCCCCACACGGCTCCCCACTCGCTCTCCCAACACACTCTCTCCCAACACGGCTCTCCAACACGGCTCTCCCAACACGGCTCTCCCAACACGGCTCTCCCAACACGGCTCTCCCAACACGCTCTCCCAACACTCTCCCAACACGACTCTCCCAACACGGCTCTCCCAACACGGCTCTCCCCCAACACGGCTCTCCCAACACGGCTCTCCCAACACGGGCTCTCCCAACACGGCTCTCCCAACACGGCTCTCTCCCACACGGCTCTCCCAACACGGCTCTCCCAACACGGCTCTCCCAACACGGCTCTCCCAACACGGCTCTCCCAACACACTCTCCCAACACGGCTCTCCCAACACGGCTCTCCCAACACACGGCTCTCCCAACACGGCTCTCCCAAACACTCTCCCCACACGGCTCTCCCAACACGGCTCTCCCAACACGGCTCTCCCAACACGGCTCTCCCAACAACACGGCTCTCCCAACACGGCTCTCCCAACACGGCTCTCCCAACACGGCTCTCCCCAACACGGCTCTCCCAACACACTCTCTCCCCAACACGGCTCTCCCACACACGGCTCTCCAACAACTCCCAACACGCTCTCCCAACACGGCTCTCCCAACACGGCTCTCCCAACACGGCTCTCCCAACACACTCTCCCAACACGGCTCTCCCAACACACACGGCTCTCCCACACAACACGGCTCTCCCAACACGGCTCTCCCAACAACACGGCTCTCCCAACACGGCTCTCCCAACACACTCTCCCAACACGGCTCTCCCAACACGGCTCTCCCAACACGCTCTCTCCCAACACGGCTCTCCAACACTCTCTCCCAACACGGCTCTCCCAACACGGCTCTCCCACACGGCTCTCCCCCAACACGGCTCTCCCAACACGGCTCTCCTCCACGGCTCTCCAACACGGCTCTCCCAACACACGCTCTCCCAACACGGCTCTCCCAACACGGCTCCAACACTCTCTCCCAACACGGCTCTCCCAACACGGCTCTCCCAACACTCTCTCCCAACACGGCTCTCCCAACACGGCTCTCCCAACACGGCTCTCCCAACACACGGCTCTCCCAACACGGCTCTCCCAACACGGCTCTCCCACACACGGCTCTCCCAACACGGCTCTCCCAACACGGCTCTCCCAACACGGCTCTCCCAACACACTCTCCCAACACGGCTCTCCCCAACACGGCTCTCCCAACACTCTCCCAACACGGCTCTCCCCCAACACACACTCTCCCAACACACGGCTCCCAACACGGCTCTCCCAACGGCTCTCCCAACACGGCTCTCCCAACACGGCTCTCCCAACACGGCTCTCCCAACACGGCTCTCCCAACACGGCTCTCCCAACACGGCTCTCCCAACACGGCTCTCCAACACAACAACACGGCTCTCCCAACACGGCTCTCTCCCAACACGGCTCTCCCAACACGGCTCTCCCAACACGGCTCTCCCAACACGGCTCTCCCAACACGGCTCTCCCAACACGGCTCTCCCAACACGGCTCTCCCAACACGCTCTCCCCAACACGGCTCTCCCCACACACTCTCCCAACACGGCTCTCCCAACACGGCTCTCCCAACACACGGCTCCTCCAACACGGCTCTCCCAACACGGCTCTCCCAACACGGCTCTCCCAACACGGCTCTCCCAACACGGCTCTCCCCAACACGGCTCCCCCCAACACGGCTCTCCCAACACGGCTCTCCCAACACGGACTCTCCCAACACGGCTCTCCCAACACGGCTCTCCCAACACGCTCTCTCCCACGCTCTCAACACTCTCCCAACACGGCTCTCCCAACACGGCTCTCCCAACACGGCTCTCCCCAACACGGCTCTCCCAACACGGCTCTCCCAACACGGCTCTCCCAACACGGCTCTCCCAACACGGCTCTCCAACACGGCTCTCCCAACACGGCGGCTCTCCCCAACACGGCTCTCCCAACACGGCTCTCCCAACACGGCTCTCCCAACACGGCTCTCCCAACACGGCTCTCCCAACACGGCTCTCCCAACACGGCTCTCCCCACACGGCTCTCCCAACACGGCTCTCCCAACACGGCTCTCCCAACACGGCTCTCCCAACACGGCTCTCCCCCAACACGGCTCTCCCCACACGGCTCTCCCAACACGGCTCTCCCAACACGGCTCTCCCAACACGCTCTCTCCCAACACGACTCTCCCAACACGGCTCTCCCCCAACTCTCCCAACACGGCTCTCCCAACACGGCTCTCTCCAACACGGCTCTCCCAACACGGCTCTCCCAACACGGCTCTCCAACAACGACTCTCCCAACACGGCTCTCCCAACACGGCTCTCCCCACACTCTCTCCCAACACGGCGGCTCTCCCAACACGGCTCTCCCAACACGGCTCTCTCCCAACACGGCTCTCCCAACACGCGCTCCCAACACGGCTCTCCCAACACGGCTCTCCAACACACGGCTCTCCCAACACGGCTCTCCCAACACGGCTCTCCCAACACGGCTCTCCCAACACGGCTCTCCCAACACGGCTCTCCCAACACGGCTCTCCCAACACGGCTCCCCAACACGCTCTCCTCTCTCCCAACACGGCTCTCCCAACACGGCTCTCCCAACACGGCGGCTCCCAACACACTCTCTCCCAACACGGCTCTCCCAACACGGCTCTCCCAACACGGCTCCCGGCTCTCCCAACACGGCTCTCCCACACACTCTCCCAACACGGCTCTCCCAACACGGCTCTCCAACACTCTCTCCCACACGGCTCTCCCAACACGACTCTCTCCCAACACGGCTCTCCCAACACGGCTCTCCCAACACGGCTCTCCCAACACGGCTCTCCCAACACGGCTCTCCCAACACGGCTCTCCCACTTGGGCTCTCCCAACACTCTCCCCACACGGCTCTCCCAACACGGCTCTCCCAACACGGCTCTCCCAACACGGCTCCCAACACGGGCTCTCTCCCAACGGCTCTCCCAACACGACTCTCCCAACACGGCTCTCCCAACACGGCTCTCCCAACACGGCTCTCCCAACACGGCTCTCCCAACACGGCTCTCCCAACACGGCTCTCCCAACACGGCTCTCCCAACACGGCTCTCCCACGGCTCTCCCAACACGGCTCTCCCAACACGGCTCTCCCAACACGGCTCTCCCAAACACTCTCCCCAACACGGCTCTCCCAACACGGCTCTCCCAACACGGCTCTCCCAACACGGCTCTCCCAACACGGCTCTCCCAACACGGCTCTCCCAACACGGCTCCCAACACACTCTCTCAACACGGCTCTCCCAACTCTCCCCCAACGGCTCTCCCAACACGGCTCTCCCAACACGGCTCTCCCAACACGGCTCTCCCCCAACACGGCTCTCCCAACACGGCTCTCTCCCAACACGACTCTCCCAACACGGCTCTCCCAACACGGCTCTCCCAACACGGCTCTCCCAACACGGCTCTCCCAACACGGCTCTCCCAACACGGCTCTCCCAACACGGCTCTCCCAACACGGCTCTCCCCCCAACACGGCTCCTCCCAACACGGCTCTCCCAACACTCTCCCAACACGGCTCTCCCAACACACGGCTCTCCCCACACGGCTCTCCCAACACGGCTCTCTCCCAACACGGCTCTCCCAACACGGCTCTCCCAAACACGCTCTCCCAACACGACTCTCCCAACACAACTCTCCCAAGCACGACTCTCCCAACTACCACTTCATGACATCACAAGGTGGAACATAGCATTTTGAGCTGTGTAGATGTTACTAATAATAAAGTGTTATTCAAACATGTGAATGAAACAAAACACAACTCCAGGTCTGTTTTTGAGGAGGTAGGTAACAGTTATGTAATTCCCTAGAGTGATGTCACAATTTACAACCAGGAAGTAAAATTCGCAACCTAAAAATATGGCCAAACTGGAAAAAGATGCTGACATTTTTTGCTAAATCTTAAATATAATGGTCTTAAGTGTGTTTTAATGAAATAAGTAGCTCCACCTCTCATAGGCACGTTAATGTAATTAGCCACAAATTCATTTAAATAAAAATATTTTTTAGAAATCTTAAGAAATACTAAACCAAGACCACAACACGGCAAAAATAAGGCTTAAGTGTGACCTTATTAGGCAAAAGTATGAACTTATAAGGCTAAAGGATGAACTTATAAGGCTAAACTGTCTCTTAAAACTCATTCTTCTTCTGTCTTTTTCTCACAGTTTGAGCAGCAGCCTTTGTGTTTTGCAGTGAGTCTGGTTTGTCTTTAGTGAAGAGCTCCCCCTGCTGTTTGACTCAGAGTATCACAGGGAAATACTTAAGATATTTATATTTTATTAAAAATTTGATTTGAGTTTTTGTAAATTCTGATATTACCTCCCTCTAAAGGACAGTAACCAGGGAGAGTTTTTGTTTAAGTATTTGACCCACGTTCGTTGTCCGTGTAATCACCCAAACAGCCTGGTTCTCGAGGCTCGGAGGCAGCGCCCCCTAAAGGACAAGCTGGCCACCTGTGTAAACCTCCTGTTAAAACTTCACATAGCTGTGGTCAGTCTCTGCTCCTTTAGTCTTTTATTTTGAAAGTTTCTAAATCTATGTGTCATTCCTCCCCCTCTCGCCTCTCCCCTCCTTCCATTCCTCCCTCTCTCTGTCTCCCTCACTCTCCTTCCCTCTCTCCCATCTCTCTGCCCCCTCTTCCTTTCTTTCTCTCAGTCTCTCTTCCTGACCATTCTCGCTCTTATCTCTATCTCTTTTCTTGTCTATCCCCCTTTCTCTCTCCCTGACATCTTTTTCTCTCCCTCTCTCTTCCCTATTGTTCTCTCTCCCCCTCCCTCTCATTTTCCTTCTCTCCCATTCTATCTTTTTCTCTCCCCCTCCTTCTCTTCCTTTCCTCAGTCTCTCTCCTCCCCCTTTTCTCACTCTTTCCCTTTCCTCTCTTCCCTCGACCCCTTCTTTCCCTCCCTCTCTCTCTTCCCTTTCTCTCTCTTCCTTCCACCCCCTCTTTTCCTCCCCTCTCTCCCCTCTCCCTCTCTCTCTCTTCCCTCCCTCCTCTCTCCCTCCCTTTCCTCGCTTTCCCTTGACCCCCCTTCCTCCCTCTCTCTCCCAGTCCCACTCCTCTCTCTTCCCCTTCCGTCCCTCCCTCCTCTCTCTCCCCCTCTATCCTCTACCCCTCCCTACCTCTCTCCTCCCTCTCTCCTCTCTCTTCCCTTCCCCTTCTCTTTCTTTCCTTCCTCCCTCTCTCCTCTCTCTCCATCTCCTCCCTCTCCCACTCTCTGCCCCTCTCTCCTCCCTCCTCATCTTTTTCCTCCCTCCCCCGCTTTCTCTCCTCCCTCTCCAATTCCCCCTTTCTTTTTCACCCTCTCCCCTTCCCCCTCTCTTTCCCTCCCTCTTTCTCTCCTCCCTCCCTCTTTATCTGATCCCTCTCCTCCATCCCCCCGTCTTTTCTCTCCTTCCTCCACTCTTTCTCTCCTTCCCCTCTCTCTCCCTGTCCTTCCTCTTTCTCCCTCCCTCCTCTCTTTCTCTTCTCCCTCCCTTTCTCCTCCTCTCCTTCTCCTCTCCCTCTTGCTTTCGTCGTCCTTCCCTCTTTCTTTGTCTCCTCCCTCCCTTTCTCCTCCTCTCCTTCTCCCCTCCTTCGTTCTTTCTGTCCTCCTTCCCTCCCTCTTTCTTCCTCTCCCCCCCTCCCCTCTCCTCCCTCCTTTTTCTCTCCTCCTCCTTTTTCCTCCTCCTCTCCTTCTCCCTTCCTTCCTTCTTTCTGTCCTCCTTCCCTCCCTCTTTCTTTCTCTCTCTCCTCCCCCGCTCTTTCTCTATTCCCTCCCTTTCTCCTGCTCTCCTTCTCCCTTCCCTTCTGCTTTCTGTCCTCCTTCCCTCTTTCTTTCTCTCCTCCCCCTCTTTCTCTCTCCTCCCTTTCTCCTCCTCTCTTCTCTTCCCTCCCTCCTGCTTTCTGTCCTCCTTTCCATCTGTCTTTCTCTCCTCCTCCCTCTTGCTTTCTCTTCTCTCCTCCCTCTTTCTTTCTCTCCTTCCCCCTCTCTTTCTCTCCTCCCTCCTCTCTTTTCTCTCTCCTCCTCTCCTCTTTCTCCCCTCCCTCCCTTCCTTCTCTCCTCCCCCCTCTCCTTCTCTCCTCCCCCCACTCTCTCCCCCTCTCCTCTCCCCCCTCTCTTTCTCTCCTCCCCCCTCTCTTTCTCTCCTCCCCCTCTCCTTCTCTCCTCCCCCTCCTTTCTTCTTCTCTCCTCCCCTCTCTTTCTCTCTCCTCCCTCTCCCTCTCCTCTCTTCCTCTCCTCCCCCTCTCCTTCTCTCCTCGCCCCTCTCTTCTCTCCTCCCTCCCCCTCTCTTTCTCTCCTCCCCCCTCTCTTTCTCTCCTCCTCCCCCCCTCTCTTTCTCTCCTCCTCCCTCTCTCCTTCTCTCCTCCCCCTCTCTTCCTCTCCTCCCCCCTCTCCTTCTCTCCTCCCCCTCTCCTTCTCTCCTCCTGAGTCTGTTTTGAGTTAAAGCAGAGACATATTAGACGTTTTTGGGGCGCGTCGTGCTCGCTGTGAGATCGAGCCTGTTGCTATGAGACCAGAGCAGAGCCGTTAATCCAGAAGCAGCTCGAGCCAAAACAAACTTCTGGACGTATAAAAGTGAAGCTCGATAAATCCAGCAAAACTCCAGCCAAACTCAGCCAAACTCTCCAGCCAACTCCAGGGCCCACGAGGGGCGCCACGCAGGGGGCACGCAGAGGGCCCTGACACCAGAGGAACCACGCACAGGGCCCATGTGAGGGCCCCTGACGCTCACGCAGAGGGCCCACGCAGAGGGCCCACGCAGAGGGCCCACACAGAGGGCCCGAGCAATGGAGACGACGCTAAAATGTTCAACTTTGATAGACTTGATACTCGATACTGATTCTAATACCACGACGATAATAAAAAAAACACTCTTTATTTAGACGATAGAATGTGATTTTCAACATTAAAGCTCCTGTATTATGCTAAATTTACCCGTGTGAGCTTTAAGTCATGCTCTGATGCTGTTCCCTTCTCAAAAACAGACCTGGAGTTGTGTTTTGTTTCATTCACATGTTTGAGTAACATTTTATTATTAGTCTGTAACATCTCCAAAGCTCAAAACGCTCTGTTCCACCTTGTGATGTCATGAAGTGATAGTTTTCAAGTTAACATCTCCTTTCACCTTTTGTTCAGCAGAAATGGGCAATTCCAGAGTGAAATGATCTAAATGATTCTAGTGAAGGGGTGTGAAGTTTAAAAAACACAGTGGAGCACTTCTTGTATTACCACATGATGACAGCACAAGGTGGAACAGAGTGTTTACAGTTTCAGTTTCCTAAATTTGCAGGGTTTGTGTGTTAAACATGTGTGAATGAAACAAAACACGACTCCGGGTCTGATTATTTGATTATTGTTTCAGTGCAATAGTTTTAGTCTTTGAGTGTAACAGCTCCCTCTAGTGTTCATTCTGTGTTAGTGTTCTTGTATTGACACCCCTCTGTTCTGGTCTGATAGTCAGACTTTGATTCTGTTCTAACTGGGCCCAGCTTTTTGTATTTGGTATTTGCATCATTTTGAGCCTTTGTTAAAAGACATTTTTTGACTTTTTTAAATATAAACTTATTTTTCATAGACTGTATATATATATATGAATGAACATAGCTAACCTGCTAGCCAGCATGCTCCAAATAGGAAGTGATCATGAGCGCGCATCCGACTCCATCGACTCTGGCCCCTCTCTCTGCACCTGCTGCTGTCAGACTCGTTATTTTGGTCTTAAATGTTTGTATTAACTCGCTCTATGTGGACCTTGGATTTTTATTTCACTATTTTGTCCGTAAATCAAGATATGAACATTAATAACAGACGAATCAGGCGCCTTCCTTCCCTGAGGTCGCTCCTGCTACCGTCAGCAACAGGTTTGATTGACAGTGTTGCTAAGCGGGAAGGGGCATTACCTTCAACAGCCTCGCTCCTGGTTGGCTCTTTGGTTGCTATGATACTCGCGATCGGTATTCCAAATATGGAAGTCGGCTTCAAATTAGCAGCTATACCTGCTCCAGCCTCGATGAGCTTCATCTGGCTGGAGCTGACGCTGTGAGTGACGTCACAGTCGCTGAATTCTCTTGAAAAATAAAATCTTTACAGTAAGACAGAAGAAAGTGCCAGTTTGACCAACTCATTCCACTCAAATCTACTCAAACATTTTGCCAAAACCTTGTGTCTAGCTTTCCTTTTTTGACAGTTTTGTTGAATTGATTGTATTTGTATTGTAGAGGTAATTCCACACTGTAACTGTGACCTTTACTTTGCCGGAGGAACGTTCAAACTGCCAAAAACATGGATTATATGTGTTTGGCTTCTGTTCTGTTTGGAAGCAGTCCATCCATGTCATGCTGTAGAACTTCCTGCAGTTTTCAACTTTTCCCTCCAACTTGTCGTCAAACAGGCCACAAGACGGATGCAAAACTCTGATTCATATTTACCACATGTGTACGTCCCAAAAACCACAGCGTGATTAGAAAAACATGAAACCTCTCCTGTGTACTTTAATCTCACTTATGTGTTTGGATATTTGGATGATTTCAGCCCAGGAATCATTCTCTTTAGGGCACTTGAATCATTCTTTGTAGGACATTTCAGTCTTATTAGGACACCTGTATTATTCTTTTTAGGACGCTTGAGTCATTCTTTTTAGGATACTTGAATCATTCTTTGTAGGACATTTCAGTCTTATTAGGACACCTGTATTATTCTTTTTAGGACGCTTGAGTCATTCTTTTTAGGATACTTGAATCATTCTTTGTAGGACATTTCAGTCTTATTAGGACACCTGTATTATTATTTTTAGGACACTGAATCATTCTTTGTAGACACATCATTCTTTTTAGAACACTGGAATCATTCTTTGTAGGACACTTGAATCATTCTTTGTAGGACACGAGTCATCCTTTTTAGCACACTTGATCATTCTTTTTAGGACACTTGAATCAGTCTTTTTAGAAGACTTGAATCATTCTTTTTAGGACTCTTAATAATTCTTTTTAGGACACTTAATTCTTTTTAGGACACTGAATAATTCTTTTTAGAACACTTGAATCACTCTTCCTAGGACACTTGTATCATCCTTTTTAGGACACTTGTATCATCCTTTTTAGGACACTTGAATCATTCTTTTTAGGATACTTGAATCATTCTTTGTAGGACATTTCAGTCTTATTAGGACACCTGTATTATTCTTTTTAGGACGCTTGAGTCATTCTTTTTAGGATACTTGAATCATTCTTTGTAGGACATTTCAGTCTTATTAGGACACCTGTATTATTATTTTTAGGACACTTGAATCATTCTTTGTAGGACACTTGAATCATTCTTTTTAGAACACTTGAATCATTCTTTGTAGGACACTTGAATCATTCTTTGTAGGACACGAGTCATCCTTTTTAGCACACTTGATCATTCTTTTTAGGACACTTGAATCAGTCTTTTTAGAAGACTTGAATCATTCTTTTTAGGACTCTTAATAATTCTTTTTAGGACACTTAATTCTTTTTAGGACACTGAATAATCTTTTTAGAACACTTGAATCACTCTTCCTAGGACACTTGTATCATCCTTTTTAGGACACTTGTATCATCCTTTTTAGGACACTTGAATCATTCTTTTTAGGATACTTGAATCATTCTTTGTAGGACATTTCAGTCTTATTAGGACACCTGTATTATTCTTTTTAGGACGCTTGAGTCATTCTTTTTAGGACACTTAATAATTCTTTGTAGGACACGTGTATCATTCTTTTAGAACACTTGAATCATTCTTCTTAGGACACTTGTATCATTCTTTGTAGGACACTTGAATCATTCTTTTTAGGACACTTGAATCATTCTTTGTAGGACACTTGAATCATTCTTTTTAGAACACTTGAATCATTCTTTGTAGGACACTTGAATCATTCTTTGTAGGACACGAGTCATCCTTTTTAGCACACTTGATCATTCTTTTTAGGACACTTGAATCAGTCTTTTTAGAAGACTTGAATCATTCTTTTTAGGACTCTTAATAATTCTTTTTAGGACACTTAATTCTTTTTAGGACACTGAATAATTCTTTTTAGAACACTTGAATCACTCTTCCTAGGACACTTGTATCATCCTTTTTAGGACACTTGTATCATCCTTTTTAGGACACTTGAATCATTCTTTTTAGGACACTTGAATCATTCTTTTTAGAACACTTGAATCATTCTTTGTAGGACACTTGAACGATTATTTTTAGGACACTTGAATCATTCTTTTTAGGATAGATGTTAGCGTGATGTCACTTCATGACATCACAAGGTGGAACAGAGCATTTTGAGCTTTGGAGATGTTACAGACTAATAATAAAGTGTTACTCAAACATGTGAATGAAACAAAACACAACTCTAGGTCTGTTTTTAAGGAGGTAATTAGAACATGATTTAAAGCTCACATGGGTTTATTTTGCGTGATATAAGACCTTTAACTGGGGTATATAAGAAAAGCTATTCTGTATTTGGCAACTATAATTGTCTAGTTTTTATTTCATTTGGTGGGATAACATCTGTTGTGAACATAATTTATAGTGTTACATTAATCAAGAAGTAATTTCCGAAGAAAAGTTGAAAAATATGTTGAAAATGAGGAAATATAGTAGAAAGTCCCACACTGATGACATCACACTGGGAAAATTTTATCCAAACGTTTGTCACAATTTGCACAAAAAACACATTATTTCAACAACATAAAGGTGTTTGTCTTATATTTTTTTTACTCCATATCAAATAATAATTGATGTGTAACAGTAAAACACAACTCCAGGTCTGTTTTGAGGGACGTAACAGCATCATAACATGGAGAAATACTGCAATACAGACTCTTTAAGGTAAAATACATTAAAGTGCATTTGTTCATGTACAGAAATGTGTCCGCTGCATGTGACCCGTCCTTCAGTACCTCTGGGGACCCGGCTTTTGCTGTAGCTGCTCCCAGACTCTGCAACAGTCTCCTTTTGTGTATTAGAACAACCCAGTTTATAAAAATATTAAAACCTTTGCTGTTTTTTGGCTGTTTTTGCTTTTGTGCAGCAGTTTGTGCAGCTTTTTGAAATGTGCTTTAGGAATAAATCTGACTTGACTCGACCTGTTTCTTGATCTTGAGCTAGACCCACACACAGGAAGAAACACGCAAACTAAAAATATGTTGTTTTTTTCTAGTTTTAAGATGTTGGTGAAGTTTATAATTTGACTTCCTGGTTGGACATGAGCTGCAGATGTCACATGTAAAGGTAATTCCAGTTTTATAGGAACCACAGTGTTAATAAGGACTAAAACTCATCTAAATGGGACTATAGTTATGATTAGATGAATAAAAATAGGTGATAACAGGATTATTCCGTTAAATCGGTGTGGTGAGGTCTAGTATGTGCAGCATCCAGACACATTTAGTCAGATAAGGTTGTACAGGGTCAGTGTGTTTCCTTTACAGAGAGTTATGTCAACATTCCTCCACAAAGATCCCATTGTCCAGAGGCGTCGGTGACAGCCTAGACCCACTAGGGGGCAGTGCTGTGTAGCTGTTTGCACTCAGGGCAGCTCCATTTCAGTGTCTGGGGTTTCCTTCATGACTAAATCTGACTTTAGATTTTCTGTTTAGTTATTGTGAAATGCAGGATAAAGATTAATGATGAAAATATAATAAACTTTTATAAATGTTTAGGGTGTAGTGATGTGAGTGTTTCTAGACTGAATGTGCAGAGGGACAGAGGAGGGACAGTGGTACAGAGGAGGGAGAGTGGTACAGAGGAGGGGCAGTGGTACAGAGGAGGAGGAGGGTACAGAGTGGTGGTACAGAGGAGGAGAGGAGGGACAGTGGTACAGAGGAGGGAGAGAGTGGTACAGAGGAGGGAGAGTGGTACAGAGGGGACAGTGGTAGAGAGGGAGAGTGGTACAGAGGAGGGAGAGTGGTACAGAGGAGGGAGAGAGAGGAGAGTGGTACAGAGGAGGGAGAGTGGTACAGAGGAGGGAGAGTGGTACAGAGGAGGGAGAGTGGTACAGAGGAGGGAGAGTGGTACAGAGGAGGGAGAGTGGTACAGAGGAGGGAGAGTGGTACAGAGGAGGGAGAGTGGTACAGAGGAGGGAGAGTGGTACAGAGGGAGAGTGGTACAGAGGAGGGGCAGTGGTACAGAGGGAGAGTGGTACAGAGGAGGGAGAGTGGTACAGAGGAAGGTGAAGTGGTACAGAGAGGGGCAGAGTGGTGCAGAGGAGGGAGTGGTCAGTGGTAGGGAGAGGAGGGAAGAGTGGTGCAGAGAGGGAGCAGAGAGGAGGAGAGTGGTACAGAGGGAGAGTTATTACAGAGGAGGGAGAGTGGTACAGAGGGAGAGTGGTACAGAGGAGGGAGAGTGGTGCAAAGGAAGAGTGAATATATGCTACAAAGGAGGGGCAGAGATGCAGAGGAGGAGTGGTCAGTGGTAAAGAGGAGGAACAGTGAACAGACGGTGCAGAGGAGGGAGAGTGAATATATGGTGCAGAGTTATTAAAGTTGTATGAGAATAGAGACGTAGAGGAAGATTTCTGCCATTTTAACAGCAGCTGAAGCTCTAACCCACTTCTCTGTGTGTTTAGAGTCAGTCCCATCGAAACCTACAGAGAGTGGATTCTTCAAGTCAGTCTTTATAGGACACTTGAATCATTCATTTTAGGACACTTGAATAAGTCTTTTTAGGACACTTGAATCATTCTTTTTAGAATACTTGAATTATTATTTTTTAGGAAACTTGACTCATTCTTTTTAGGACACTTGAATCATTCTTTATAGGACACTTGAATAAGTCTTTTAGGACACTTGAATCATTTTTTTAGAAGACACATGACTCATTCATTTTAGGACACTTAAATCATTCTTTATAGGATGCTTGAATAATTATTTTTAGAACACTTGACTAATTATTTGTAGGACACTTGACTAATTCTTTTTAGGACACTTGACAAAATTTTTGTAGGACACTTGACTAATTCTTTGTAGGACACTTGACTAAGTATTTGTAGAACACTTGACTAATTATTTGTAGGACACTTGACTAATTCTTTTTAGGACACTTTCCAGGACGGTTAATAATTATTTTCCAAAGGCTGATCATCTCAAAAGATATGTCCTCAAATGTTTTTTTCCAGCTAGTGTGAAAAAAAGACTCAAGTCTGCTTTAGAGATGAACAGCGTTTCCAGACAAAACGTAGAAGGACACACTCAGCTCCAGCTTTGACTCGTACTATTGTTGTGTCCTTGGGCAAGTCGTTTATAGTCCATACAAATGTGTATTGTGAGTGATGTTGTGAGACCAAATTCAGGTCACTTCAAGTTCATTTCTACAGCACATTTAAAACCCAGGCATCCTGTGTAGCTGGTGTTAAATGCCAGGGAGAAGAGGCTGTCTATCTCAAAATGCTCTGTTCCACCTTGTGATGTCATGAAGTGGTAGTTTTCAAGTTAACAGCTCCTTTTAGTTCAGTAGAGATGGGCAATTCCAGAGCTGAAATGATCCAAATGATTCTAGTGAAGCTGTATGGAGTTTAAAAACACAGTGGAGCACTTCCTGTATTACCACTTGATGACATCACAAGGTGGAACAGAGTGTTTTCAGTTTGAGAAAAGAACTCAGCCTAAATCTGCAGATTTGTTTGTGCGTTAAACATGTGTAAATGAAACAAAACACAACTCCAGGTCTGTTTGTGACGAGGAAACAACATTAGAACAAGACTGAGAGGATGTGACAGACAGAGGGCGCTGTTCCATAGTCTGGGCGCTATGACATAACATTAAGGTTAAGGAGCAGGAGCAGTGAACGCTCATCTCCAGATCTTTAGCTATAGGCTTGGATAAAACATCGCCATTTTGACAGTTAAAAGTTCTGTCACCTGAAAACGAAATTATATAAGGAGCAGCAGGGATTGTGGGAAACAAAATGGCGGATAATTATGGAGGGATACTGGCTTGAAATACGCAATGATGTAGTAAATTCGTTTTAGGTTTGCTAAAGTTTAGTTTGATTAGGGGGAATTTGGGAGGCCTTGAAGAACATTGATGCTGGGACAAACCAGGAGACCGGGACGTCTCCAGGGGCTGATTAGAACGAGAATGATTCAAAATGGAGCGGAAATCGTGTCTGAACATATGGTCGAGAACGGTTTGTGTAATCAACTGAAGAATTTGAAAGTATATGAGTTTACGCGAGGATAAACAGGTGGCGGAGTGGGTAAGAACAGAAGAACGCTGAAGCACTGCTGGATTTAAAAGAAGCCATTTTGGGGACAACACCGGGGGACAGTTTAGGTTTAGAAAGTTGTAATTGGATTTAAAGCTAATTTAGAAGTTCATTACGTGGTTTTAGTGGCGTGAATCTCAGGACATCAACTCACTGCGGTGCTGCCCATTCAAGCCTGGCTATGCTTCTGTTGTAGGGAGTATTATACCTGCCTGTCAGATCCTCTCAGTCTCGCCTATGTTACGCTGTTTTCTGATCTGTTCCAATGTTGTTTCCTCATCACAAACAGCCCTGGAGTTGTGTTTTTGAGGAGGTAACAGCATTAGAACCTGACTTAAAGCTCACAAGAGTCAGGTTTGTGTTCTATAGGACCTTTAAGCTCTTTTTCGGAGACTCGTGGACTTATCTCGTGAGATAAACTGAAGGAGACAAGGCTCTGTGCCACTGGCCGTACCCGCTCGTCAATGCCCCATTTCATCAGATCTCAGAAGCCAAGCAGGACGGGTCAGTCTAGAGGAAACTGCTGCTGTGTCCTTAAGTCTATGGGCTCTCCTCTTCACAGATCTGACGTGTAACGCGCTGGTATCATCTGCTTGTCTCAGTGAAGATGGATAACATGGATAGTGGATGGATTTAATGCCAAGCTATGGAACATTTTCACCAAAGCAGTAATAATAATGTCAGTGCAGACAGGCAGGTGTTGAAGTCTCCATTAGAAAAGTTCCATAGTGCAGCTTTAAGAGAGAAAATGATGGGAGGGAATCATCTGGGGGGAAAATGGAGAATGTAAGTGTAATATGGCGCGTAAAAAGCTGTAAGAACCAGATCCAGGGTCATATCCGGGGTTGAGGAGTCTGTCAGGGGGCTGGATAGGTGTTTTCTGGGACAGGGGCGGGGGGAGGTGAGGGCAGGGACAGGGGGAGGAGGGGAGGAGGGGGGGCGAAAGGGGGCGAGCCCGAGCGCCTCTGTGTGCCCACGTCACGGAGCTCTGAGTGGGACCGTACGAGCGCCTTCCCCCGGCTCCACTCTCCAAGCGTCCACCCAGCGGCGCGCACGGACACACCGCACACCGCCTCCGAGGATCCTTACCCCGGCGTGAGAGAACCACAACACCCCGGGGCCAGGAAGAAGCGCATGCTCCCGTGGCACCTCCAGCTCCGGCTCCAGCAGCTCCTCCAGCAGCGTCACGTCGCTCCGTGTCTGCCCGTGGGCTTGCTCGATGCTCTGCCCGCCCGCTGCTGGCCTTTGTGACGGGGCTGTGCGGGCATCCGAGCGGGCAGCCCTCACCCAGACGCGTGCATGCTTGTGGATTCCTCTGCGCTTCGTTTTCCGCTTTGACACCGGAGAAGGACTAGTTTGCACGCAGAGTGGGCACAGGACAGCGGTTTTTACGCATCTTTCCGTGTGTTTTTCCTCGGCTCGGGCAGAGAACCCCAAAATCCAGGACGCAATTGATGACTAATTCCCCCTGATCCGCGTGAAAGCCGTAGCGTTGCAACATGCTGGCAGCCGGGGTGCTCGTGTTTGGATTGTTGCACAGTTTTGAAGTAGTGGCTCCTGCAGTCTCCTCTATTGATGGTAAGACGAATGCACAACACAGGGGGATGTTTGTGGTGTGAACTCTCATTTGGATACGTGCAGAAGTGTGTTTCCTTGAGCAGCGTGCAGGCAGAGGCTGTGGGGATGACAGGAGCCAGGCTTTAGGAGCGCTCTTTTGTCTGTCTGAACGTGCCACATGTGAATCCTGCAATGTCACAGCAGTGCCTCCTCACGCATGCATGCACGTACAACTGTATCATGCACAGACAGGCCCCATGCACGTTACAACCACGTACACTGCACCATTATCATGCATTTCTGTATTTACGTGCATAACAGTAACTGGGTATTTCCTTATTTCCTCATAATGGCTGTGTTTCCCTATGGGGCTGTATTAAAGCAAGGACATATAATAACAGCTTTATAATCAAATCTGAGATGATTCTTGGTGTTGAAGGACTAAATCAGGACTAAACCCTCAAAGAAATGGAATAAAACAGTTGTCATCCCTGTTTATTTGGACTGTAAGTGTGGAGATTTCTAATTTAGAGTTCATTTTATCCACTTTTTGTTCTACTTTGGATTATTTCTTGTTTAAAACTGCAGAGGACATGATGTAGTCCATTTTAGACCTGGTTTAGTCCTAGATTAGACCTGGAATAGTCCTGTTATAGACCTGGAATAGTCCTTTTATAGACCTGGAATAGTCCTGTTATAGACCTGGTTTAGTTCTGTTATAGACCTGGAATAGTCCTACATTAGACCTGGAATAGTCTTGTTATAGACCTGGAATAGTCCTGTTATAGACCTGGAATAGTCCTGTTATAGACCTGGTTTAGTCCTGTTATAGACCTAGTTTAGTCCTACATTAGACCTGGTTTAGATCTGGTGGGACTCAGAAAGCCGAATCTTTTTAAAGACCAGTTTGAGCCACTGACTTACAGCACAATAAAACATTTCTCTAGTCAGCTATTGTCTCTATAACTTCATCTGAAATGACATAGTACAAATTATAAATGTAGTTTACTCATAAATCATTATGGTTATTACTGTGACAGGCTGATTTATAGAACTAAAACAATGGAAAGTTGTAATATTTAAAGGTCCTATATGACACAAAACTGACTCTTGTAGCTTTAAGTCATGTTATAGTGCTGCTCTCTTCTCAAAAACAGACCTGGAGTTGTGTTTTGTTCCATTCACGCATGTTTATTATTAGTCTGTCTACATCTCGGTCGCTCAGAATGCTCTGTTCCACCTTGTGATGTCATGAAGTGGTAATTTTCCAGTTAACATTTACCTTTCACATTTAGTTCAGTAGAAACTGGCAATTCCAGGTCTGAAATCATCCAAGTGATTCTAGTGAAAGTGTGTGGAGTTTAAAAACAAACTGGAGCAGTTCTTCCTGTATTACCACATGATGACATCACAAGGTGGAACAGAGTGTTTTCTGTTTGAGAGAAAAACTCAGCCTAAATCTGCAGGTTTGTGTGTTAAACATGTGAATGAAACTAACACAACTCCAGGTCTGTTTGTGACGAACATCCTACTTGCTGCTTTAAGTTTCAGTTTTATTTGACTTCCTGCTGCAGGAAAACACAACGTGAGACTCAGTATCGATCGTGGGATGTACAGACTCTCACAGATCTGAAGCAAGTGCAAACTGAGGCAGTGGCCTCACGTTGTGATGTCTGTATGTCACTGTCTGCGTTTGTCTGCTCCGTCCCCTTTAAATGAACAAATAATGAACTAAAGACCAGTGTAAACGTCAGACGGGCCTGTCACTTTAATCGCTCCATCGACTCATCCTTCAGGGTTTGAAATTTGGAACTATATTTTTCTAGGATCAGTATTTATCGCATGTACTTTTTCTTTGCACTGCTGGGACATATGTGGTTGTTTTTTGTCGATATGATGAGATTTAAGATTTAGGATAAAGGTTAAATTAATGACTGATATGACTCATTACAGACGCAAACTAACGACTCAAGTGTTTGATTCTGCTCTTTATTTATCGCAGATCATGAGTTTTAACAATATCATTGAGATTATTATTAGAATAATAGTTTTTGTGGTTTAAATCTGCTCCTGGGTTAATGTGTTAGAGAAAAGAGAAGAGAGAGAAGAGAGAGGGAGAGACGAAAGAAAGAGAGAGAGTAGAGAAGGGTAGAGAAGCGATGGAGAGAAAGAAGAAAGGGTGAGAAGAGAGGGAGAGAGAAAAGAGGGAGCGAGAGAGAAGAGAGAGTAGAGAAAGGTAGAGGTGAGATGGAGAGAAAGAAGAGAGGGAAAGAAGAGAGAGGAGAGAGTAAAGAGAGAGACAGCAGCGAAAGGGAGAGAAGAGATGGAGAGAAAGAAGAGAGGGTGAGAGAGAAAAGAGATGAGAGAGAGGAGAGAGAAGGGAGAGAAGAGAGAGAGAGAGAGAAGAAAGATAGAGAGTAGAGAAGGGTAGAGAAGAGATGGAGGGAGAGAAGAGAGAGCAAGAGAGAAGAGAGAGTAGAGAAAGGTAGAGGAGAGATGAGAGAAAGAAGAGAGGAGAGAGAAGAGAGGTCAAGAGAGAGGAGAGAAGGAGAGAGAAGAGAGAGACAGTAGAGAAAGGTAGAGAAGAGATGGGGAGAAAGAAGAGAGGGAGAGAAGAGATGGAGAGAGTAAAGAGAGAGAGGAAGAGAGAAGAGATGGAGAGAGTAAAGAGAGAGAGTAGAGAAAGGGAGAGAAGAGATGGAGAGAAAGAAGAGAGGGTGAGAGAGATGAGAGAGGGAGAGAGGAGAGAGTGACAGAAGAATGAGAAAGTGAAGAGAGAGGGAGAGAGAGGGAGAGAGAAGAACAAAGGATAGGGAAGACAGAGAAGAGAGGGAGAGAGTTGAGAAAGAGAGAGAAGAGAGGTAGAGAGAAAAGAGGGAGAGAGAAAAGAGAGGGTGAGAGAGAGAGAGAGAAAAGAGGGAGAAAAGAGATGGAGAGAGAAAAGAAGGAGAGAGAAGAGTCTAGAGAGAGATGCAAACGACTGACATGTTCCTTTCTGCTGTTTATTTATTCTACCTCATGATTTTTTTTAACAGTATAGTAGATTTAGATTAGTTGCTGTTGTGGTTTAAATCTGCTCTTGGGTTTTTGTGTCAGGGGCATAAATCAGTTCCATTATTATCGTTTATCGTCTGTATTTACTTCAGCGATACATCGAACTTCAAAATGTGATATCGTGATACCTCTACATAAAACACAGAGACGCTAAACGCTGTACTGCTGTTTCTTGTGAGACTCTGTATTTTCCAGTTTCCAGTCGTCATTCAAACCCGCCCGGCTGAACCTCTCTGCTGTTGTGACACAGTTCTCCTGCTCTGTGTGATCGACCATCAGATCAGATCAGACAGCCCTTTATTATCAAGTCACCCGCGAAGTCCAATGAAAATATATCATTATGTGAGGAATTATGCAAGTCAAAGCAGCACCTACACTCTGTACCTGCCGCTCACTGACGGAGCTGCTGTGAGGGTCAGCGCCGCACGATTGCACAACGTGATGCAATATCAACGAGAACACAAGAACTTTTAGACTCCAGTGGAAAGTACTCGAGCCACGATGTCCCTCCAGAAGACAGTGTGGAAGTAGTTTTATAATTAACTCTGTCTAGGGTCAAAAATCAGACATAATCCAGGGGAGTCCAAACTTTTCATGATAATAACCATATCAGTGTACGGTTCAATATATGAATTACAGCTGCATGGGTCCGGTGTGGAAGAAACTGGAAGTAACTTTTTATTTTAATTTAGTTTATTTGTAGGCTGCTATATTAACATTTGAAAAATTATAAATACTAACTACGCTATTTATGACATCAGTCGCAGGTCCTATATTACGCAAAACTGACTGTTGCGAACTTAAAGTAATGTTACCTCCTCAAAAACAGACCTGGAGCTGTGTTTTGTTTCATTCACACATGTTTATTATTAGTCTGTAACATCTCCAACACTCAGAATGCTCTGTTCCACCTTGTGATGTCATGAAGTGGTAATTTTCCAGTTAACATTTACCTTTTTACATTTAGTTCAGTAGAAACTGGCAATTCCTGGTCTGAAATCATCCAAGTGATTCTAGTGAAGGTGTGTGGAGTTTAAAAACAAACTGGAGCAGTTCTTCCTGTATTACCACATGATGACATCACAAGGTGGAACAGAGTGTTTTCTGTTTGAGAGAAGAACACAACCTAAATCTGCAGGTTTGTGTGTTAAACGTGTGTGAATGAAACAAAAAAACACATCTCCAGGTCTGTTTGTGACGAGGAAATAAGATTAAAACAGATCAGAAAACAGGGGAATATCAGCCGTAGAAGTGACGTGTTCAATCTTTCACAGATCTGACCATATTACAACTAAAATAACAAAAATCACTCCATGTAAGTCAGTAGAGTGATTATTTTGACAGTTCTAACCAAGAGAGACACTGTTGTGATGATCGTCCAATCAGATTTGTTAATTTCAGTGACTCGCGTGAAACAAAGGAGCTCATTGGTCGCCATCATTTAGAAACAAAATCACATTTCTTTTCTCTTCCGTCAGATTAACAGTTTAGTGCTTCGCTCATTGATTTTCATCTCGTGAGCAGAAATATTTGTTTTGACCGAGCATCGGCTAATCCACCTGTCAATCACGCCCCTCTGAACTCTGGGAGATTCACGGGTGATCTGACAAACATTTTCATGAAGTATTGATGAGAGTATTGCGTGTTCTGGATCATACAGGTGACACGCTGTAACTCTCAGATTCAAAGCGAAACAAAGAGAACAAAGAGAACAATAGGGCTAGCCGGGATGCTAGTAGGTGTGAAATCCCTCATTAGGGGCTTGAATGACTATGCTAAGTACGTCTCAGGCACAGTGCACACTTAGGGTAACACAATAGACCTTAAACAAAAGCTGTTTCCAGTTTCAGTGCAGCTAGTTCCCTTTTTTCACACAGTCAGCCGAACGTCTTCACTCCTACAACGATTTGTCCAGTTGACTGATTTTATCTTTGTTTCGCTACTGATCCGACCTGGACGACTGAGGGATCACACAGATACCTCCAGAAAGTTGCATACTGTACCTTTAACACAAAAAACAAATGTATTTTTTGCTTCGATATCCTAGAGTAAGTGTTTAGATGACAGAAAAACGATCATCTTTTCTCATTTTCCTCCACAGTATTAGCAAAAGGCCTTGTATCTGAGCCTGTTTAGCGCTAAAGCCTGATACGCGTCGCCTTGAGAGCTCGTTGTTTACACTGGGTTCACACTGAGCTCACGTGGCTCCTCCTCTGACCTTGTTCTTGCACCTCACGACTTCTGGAAACGATTATGCTTTTTACAGTCTCGCTCAAGCCCATGTTAGTGTGAAAGAATTTACCCCAGTCTAGGTTTTGTTTTCACAAAATAGCAGACATCCTGGCTTTAAAACGTGTCCAAAAATGTGTCCGAATGTCTCGAATGTAAGAAAAAGTGCAACTACAGATCACCATTTGGGCCAAAATACTCCTGCGCTTTGAAGCTGTGGCTCTGTGTGTCTGGATCTGCGTTTTTTCGATGGCTCTGGTGACAGATAAAGAGCTCGGGTTCATGTATTGTCATGTCGTTTTAAACTGTCCGTAGTTCAAAACGGAGCTGGAGGATTCTGCTTGATGCTGTAGTCAAAGGTCAAAGGTCAAAGGCCAAAGGTCAAAGGCAATTTCACTCGAATACATGGGGGAAAAAAGCGTGACATATCTACTGTGCAAAGCAGCTCTTGAGGTTAAATCTGACCCGAGTGTACTCGCTGATACTGATACCAGACTGATACCACATAATCTGAAGAAGTACACTAAGGCATGTTTGAAGTAATGTAGTTCCGATACCGTTTTGTTTGGATCCAGCCCGATAGCGATACTCGACCTAGTGTACTAGCTAATACTGATATCAAACCGATACTGCATCGTGTGGAAAAGTAGATTAAGGCTTGTTTTAAGTATTGTTGTTCCAATATGATTTATGTTGGATCTGATACGATATTTGGCCTTAGTGTACTCGCTGATATCGATACTTGACAGATCCCGCATGGTCTGAAGAACTAGAGTAAGACGTATTTTTAATAGTGCTTTTCCGATACCACTTATTTTGGATCTGATCCAATAACGATCGGATCCAAAATGAGTGGCCTTAGAGTACTTACTGATACCGATACCACACCGATACCGCATAGTGTGAAGAAGTGGACCAAGGCATGTTTTAGTAGTGTTGTTCTAGTACTATTTTGTTTGGACTTGATCTGATACCAATACTTGACCTTAGTGTGCTCGCTGATACTGATACCAGACCGATACCACACAGTGTGAAGAAGTAGACTAAGGCATGTTTTATGTAGTGTTATTCCGATACCACTTATTTTGGATTTGACCCGATACTGGTACTTGGTCTTAGTGTACTCACCGATACCACACCGATACTGCATAGTGTGAAGTAGACTAAGGCATGTTTTAGTAGTGTTGTTCCAGTACTATTTTGTTTGGATTCGATCTGATACCAATACCTAACCATATTGTACTCACTGATACTGATACCAGACCGATACCACACAGTTTGAAGTAGACTAAGGCATGTTTGAAGTACTACTATTCTGATTCCACTTATGTTGGATCCGATATCGATACCAGACTGATACCGCATAGTGTGAAGAAGTGGACTAAAGCTCCTCATTTTGGCATTTTGCAGCGGGACAAGAGCAGACAATATCTCCAGTAAACGTCTATCTCTAAAACACATCTATAAGAATAAATGAGATTTTGAGACTAAAGTACCGATGGTGACGAGTTATGCTGATTTAAGCTCTTTCTACCCGAGCGCATGGATAAAAACAGTACTGAGGCCGGTCGAAATGTCTCAAATCCTGGGTCCAGTAACTTCCTTTGGTTGCATTACAGTAATTAGTCGCAAAAATATCATTGTAGTTGTACTTTTAAAGGTGCATTATGTGACATTTGCGGTGGAGAGCCTGCTACCCGCTTGTCTCCATGGAGATGTTATCCCTTTGATGGGAATATCTCACAGTATGGCATTAAACATATCCACATCCATGAAGACAAGGTTCCACAATTTTGGGGAAATATTGAATGTGTTTGATTTTTGATTTTTATTTTTTTTTTTTGATTTTGATCAGATTTGTGATTTTCAGAGAAGATGTTAAATATGAACTGAACTCATACAAGAAGTAGGCGACACTGGCTCAGTTGGCATAGAGCATTTGTCCACTAATCTGAAGGTTTGCGGTTCCAATCCCGCTCTCGAAATAAACATCGTTGGTTGAGCGTTCTGATCCACAGGTTGGCGGTGCGATTCCAGCTCTCACAGATAAGTACTGTCGTTGTGTTCTTGGGCAAGACACTCAACCCTCCTCTCTGCTAGTGTGTGTGTGTGTGTGTGTGCGTGCACTGGTGAATGAATTTATGTGTGAATGTCTGAGCGGTCCCTTGATGTAAAGCACTTTGAGTGACTTGAAGGTGAAAAATCAGGCGCTTTATCACAAGTTTGTAGAGCTGTCCAACTGGGAATAACAAGATTTTAAAACAACGGGATGTTTTGTTCTTTGCAGAGGACATAATGTCGTCTAAATATATTTCTATAATGTAATGAACGCATCGTGTTTATGAAGGAGGCGTTAGAAGCAGCAGGAGGGAGTTTTCTCAGAGGGACGAGCAGAGATTTGAGAGAAGCTCCTTGCTGTGAACATGAAGTGTGCGCTGTCACTTCAGATGTGTTACAAAAAGAGCAGAGGTGGAGGGTTTGAAGGACAATCCCAGGAGAACCAGACCTGTGACAAACAACAGCATGAGCTTCAGCTGATAACAGACACGGTAAAGGAATGAGGACAGCTCGCAGTTCTTGTATCATGCTGGGGTAGTCTCCTCTGAAGAGAAAACACATACAGGTGTTCACATTAAAACAGTTTATATTAGCTGCAAGAAAATCAAAATTAGAATTGAGGCAACAGTGGCTCAGTTGGTAGATTGTTTGTCCACTGATCTGAAGGTTGCCGATGCAAATCCAGTTCCCACAGTCTGAGTGTGTTGTTGTGTCTTTGGGCAACACTGCCCCTGGTGTCTGTGTGAATGTGTGTGTGTGTGTGTGAATGGGTGAGTGGTTCCTTGATGTAAAGCTCTTTAAGTACATTTTTTGACCAAATTGAATATTCTGTCTCTTTCTACTCTCCGGACCTTGCAGCATCTGTCGGTGTCATTGGCTCTGTCCTCGGCCAATCAGAAAGAGTTTGATGTCAGCTGTTGATTTTTTTTGTTTTCTCCCCTCTCATACCCCTCCCCATACTCTCCCTCTCATACTCCTCCTCTCATACTCCCCTTGTCCTCTTTCACTCTCACACTCCCCTCTCATACTCTGCCTCTCATAAACTCCCGCTCATACTCCTCCTTTCATACTCTCCCTCTCATACTCCCCTTGTCCTTTCTCACTCTCCCACTCTCATTCTCCTCTCTCATACTCCTCCTCACATACTTCTCCTCTCACACTCCTCCTCCTCATACTCATCCTCTCATATCCCCCTCTCACACTTTTCCTCTCATATCCCCCTCTCACACTCCTCTCTCACTCCCCCCTCTCACACTCCTCTCTCATACCCCCTCCCCTTCTCATACTCCTCCCCCTCATACTCCTCCTCTCATATCCCCCTTCCTCCTCTCATATCCCCCTCTCCCCACTTCCTCCTCTCATATCCCCCTCTCACACTCCTCCTCTCATATCCCCCTCTATCCCCCTCTCACACTCCTCCTCTCATATCCCCCTCTCACACCCCTCTCTCACACTCTCCCTCTCACCCTCTCACACTCCTCCTCTCACATCCCCCTCTCACAATCCCTCTCTCACACTCCTCCTCTCACCCTCTCACACTCCTCTCTCCCCCTCTCACACTCCTCCTCTCACACTCCTCCTCTCATATCCCCCTCTCACACTCCTCCTCTCACACTCCTCCTCTCATATCCCCTGTCTCCTCTGTCACGTCCTGCTCTTTTGGCCTGCAGCACACTGTCCACTGGCTCTGGTTTAATTGGACTCAAACCGCACTGAAAAACACCTAATGGGGCTCCAACTAACAGCTCCTATGAAAAACCCACATAGATCTGCACTCTGCTCAAATCAGTCTCAGAGAAGATCCAGGGCCATTAACTGCAGCGCCAGATCATGAATGAAAGACAATTTGAATAGTCGCAATGAACAAAGGCTGCACATTTCCAATTTGATTTTGCTTTTCTTTTCAAAAACACAATCAAAACGGGTTTAATTGTTGATTTCAAGGATTTAAATAAGGCAGATTTAAAATTTGTGACATTTAACACAAAAAATAATCAGATTTTTGTCTTGTGCCGCGATTATCATGGGCAAAATAACTGCAATTAACGATTATATTATGATAATTATTAAAGTTGTTGGCAGTTTAAAAATGTTCTGAATATGAATAATTATAATGTTTTTTAACGTTAAGAATAAGTTATTAATTAAATATCAGTGAAAACAACTACACTCTAGCGAAGAAAATTATGGATGAGCAGGGCCGTCATCAGAAATTTGAGGCCCCGGGGCAAAAAGCCTCAGATGGGCCCCCCGCTGATACAGATTTATAGGAAGAGGGTCTAATTCTGGGCCCCTAAGAGTCTGGTGCATAAGGCAACCGACCTCTTTGTAAACCTGTCACGATAATTACTATATTGAGTTATTGTTCAGTCAATGTTGGATAGAACTATCATTTTTTGGGGGGGGGTCAATATTTTTGTGGGGACTTTTTCTTTCAGACAATCAAGCAAAATGTTACACAGTGCGACCATATTGTAAACGTAGTTACAAGCACAATATTTGCCAGATAAATTCCAAAAACTGATGACTTTCCTTTTCTACTGTGAATTAAATCTTGATTTAAAGTTCCCCTGTATAACCGTTCTGGTCGGGGGTCCTCCACCTGTTTGACTCGATGTAGGTGTTGGTGCTTTGCTGGGGATGTCTCACACTATGGCATTAAACTCCTCTAAGATCTGACCTGTAACTTGGACTGATGCCGTCTCCTGCTTGTCCTCATGGAGACCAATGCGTTTAATGACAGACTCTGGAAAAAACAATAAATCTCTCATCGTCTCAATATTTGTCCGATTCAAGTCAAAAACATTTTCTGTTTACTGTGAATTAGCTGCACAGACTGGTCCCTTTTTGCTTTTTTAAAATTTTCCCCATTCACTGAACATCTGCGGTTTGAATCTGAGTTCCCCTCTCGTCTCTGCTCCTGTCTGCTCTCATCTGCTCCCGTCTGCTCATGTCTACTCCTATTTGCTCCCTTTCTGCTCCTCTCTGCTCCTGTCAGCTCCTTTCTGCTCCTGCCTCCTCCTGTCTGCTCCTTTCTCTTTCTGTCTGCTCCTGTCTGCTTCTGCCTCCTCCTGCCTCCATTTGCCTCCTCCTGTCTGCTTCTGTCTGCTCCTGCCTCCTCCTGTCTCCTCCTGTCTGCTTCTGCCTCCTCCTACCTCCACTTGCCTCCTCCTGTCTGCTTCTGTCTGCTCCTGCCTCCTCCTGTCTGCTCCTGCCTCCTCCTGCCTCCATTTGCCTCCTCCTGTCTGCTTCTGTCTGCTCCTGCCTCCTCCTGTCTCCTCCTGTCTGCTTCTGCCTCCTCCTGCCTCCACTTGCCTCCTCCTGCCTCCTCCTGTCTACTTCTGTCTGCTTCTGCCTCCTCCTGCCTCCTCCTGTCTGCTCCTGCCTCCTCCTGCCTCCTCCTGTCTACTTCTGTCTGCTCCTGCCTCCTCCTGTCTACTTCTGTCTGCTCCTGCCTCCTCCTGCCTCCTCCTGTCTACTTCTGTCTGCTCCTGCCTCCTCCTGCCTCCTTCTGTCTGCTTCTGTCTGCTCCTGCCGGGCTATGGTCTGTTCTTGGGGAGAGACTGTATTGTACTGGGAGACAGAGGAGTAAAAAGGGCTCCTCTGTCGTTTTAAACAGAGGCTGAGGGCAGAGGAGGAAGTGAATTATGCAGAGGAGGAACCATAAATGGGTGCAGAACATTGTCAACCATCCTCCTTTATCCCTGTGAGTCAGATGCCCTTCCTTCCTCGTGTATTTCTGTAACAGGGCCAGCACTTCTAAATTCTATTAATAGAATTCGCTTTAACCTGATTTATGCTTAATATCATATAAAAGTTCAGTGTCTTCTCTGTCAGTACTAGTTAGCAGCACATTAATTGATGCTTTGCAGTGACAGCACTCTGGGGGTGTTCTGCCTGTATGCTCACGGCAGAATGTTCAGCAGTTACCATGGCGACATACAGTAATTAGCAATAACCATCCAGAAGAGATTGTCTGAAAACGTAAGAAAAAGCACAAAATGGATTTAAATGACACATGTTCAGGAGTCATGTATCAGATTGTAGTAAAATAAAGTTCAGATTAAAGTCTAGCAGAGCTTCAGACGGACAGATGGAGCAGTGCCTACAGTTAGCATCACACACACCTAAGGAATATTAGCAACACTACCCAGTCTGAGACACTGAGAATCATTTGCATAGTTAGTCTTTTAATCATCTTTTTTTACACAAATAGATCCTTTAATAGGGCTGAACACTTGGGGAAAATATCTCCGTTTTTGTGTTTTGAATAATATGAAAATTGTGATTGTTTTTGTGTTTCAAACCCTGTTCAGTCTTGTGTTTGCTCTTAGACGGTTGTGGAGTGTTTGGCTTTGGCTCACGTCTTTCTGCTGGCGCTCTCCGCTTCAAGTAGCTATTATGTTGCTACTGCGGCTGCCGCTAGCTTTTTGTTGCCAGTATTGAAACACTCAGAGTCTTTTCTTCTCTTTTCCTATGCTCAGTTTGAAGTTTTGCTGGTCTGTCTTTAACATGACAAAAAGTCTCAGAGTTTGAGTCATGTGGGTGGAAGCGTATGGAAAACTATATGTTATTTCATTCAGTGTCTTAAAGACTCTTTTTCCCATGTGTTTGAGCTAAATCGGTCTCGGCCCAATACAGAAATACCGTGGAACTATAATAAGAACTGGACAAGACACGCCCTCTCTGTCTCCGAGCGAGATCGACGAGTGGCCGCTCCAAGTACTGCAGCTTCTGGGAACTCCGCCTCAGAAAGAGTTCTCTCATAGAGTGCAAAGTGATTTTGTGAATTCACACTGGTCTGAGGGTCTTCTGTAAAACGTTTTCAACTTTCTAAATCCTCAAAGTGCCGAAAAGTGAGGTTTGTAAGATTTAGCCCCGCTCTAAGTCTGCGTTAGCTCCGCTCTAACAGCTCTCACTCTGATTGGTCAGAACTGATCACATGGCTTTGACAGGGGGGAGGAGCTAGTCCTTATTGAAGAAGTGATACGGAAGAAATAATCTGTTTTGGCTGTACTTCCAGATCTACTTCTGTGTAATGTACTGTATAACTTAGGGATACACAGATGCCACTTTTTCCTAAATGAGTGTGCACTTCATTTGGAGTAGTTTCCAATATCATTATCCAATTCTTAATTATTTTATTAGATCATTTATATATCATTTCATTACAATATAGTCTCATTTTCAATGGAATCTCTATTTAAAGGGCTGTTTTACATTTCCACTGACATCATGCGTAGTTTACATATGTATATTTCCAATATGATGTAGATGCTAACTGCGCTAACTGCTAAGGGGCCTTTGTTAGCATAACAGGGAGTGTTGTCCTACTTTGTCATGAGCAATTTTTGACCCATATGGATGTGCTATATCTCTTTTAAAAGCTCATTCGCTAGATTTATTTGTCAGTTACAATGTGCGAGAGGATATTTCTTAGACACCGCTTGAATTCAGTTTTCAAGTCAGGATAAAAACAGAAAACAACAAAAGCCATTGTCTACCATTGATATAGGAATTCTTTTAGTCCCAGTGCACGCACAAGTAAAGAAACACCTTAGCCAGTTAGCCAGGTTAGCACGCTACTATCGTAAACACAGCACTGAGCTGATATCTGCTGTGAAATATAAAAACCCTTTTAGAGTCCTAAATATATTTCCAGCTCATGTGACAGTCACATATGATTAACGCTGATGTGCACAGTACATAAAGTACTTAAAGTGTTTCTTTATGGTCACCTCTGTTCAGAGCCACTCAAATTAAGACTCTGTGCAGTTACAGTGGCATTGGCACTTAGTATCGGCTCTTGGTATTGGCAGCACATTGATGAGTACGACTACTGGCACTTGGTATCAGACCGATCTCCATGGAGACAAGCAACCACCCACTAGAAAAGTTACATAGTGCTCCTTTAATAACCTATAATCTGTTATCCATTTTACCATGATTCATTTATTTGAGGACTGGGGATGGTCCAGTCTCTTGAGGACACGACTAAACATATTGTCCAGTGGTTTGTGAGTATAAAATCTATTTACACTGTTACAGAGGACTGGGATTTCACTGTAAGTTATTGGCATGAAAACTGGCCTGGACACTGCTGATTCTGCCAACAGGCTCTGAGTTGTGGCTCCGGTCAGATCCAAAATGGAGGATGTATTGAGCATAAAATGTGTTTAACGTTTTTGGCAAAGGAAAAGGCCAAGAAAGATCACTGCAAAACTCTTATCACTTGTTCTATATGCCTTAAAGCTAGCAATATGTGGTCTTTATATGTGACCCCGAGCCCTGGAGTACAGTCAGCTCAGCTCAAAGGTGAACTCTGTAATTTATCTGGATGGAGATGTTATTGGAAATGCCTTGAATGTCCCACAGTTTGGCATTTATCTAGCATTTATTCAGTTACATGTGTTTTATTGCTTAAACCAGGGGTGTCCAAACTTTTCTCATTAAGGGCCACAGACAAAGCTGAGGGCCAATTGAGACTGGTCCCCAATACAGTGAATACTTCAAATCTGTGTTGTTATTACAAGTTAGACATGAAGCAGTAGCCCTTTAATCATGCTTACATCCTCGGTGGGACACATTAAATATTTGATACAGCCTTGTTAAAGTAGATTTTCAGAAATGTACAGTAAAAAGTACTGTTGAAAGGTAATATGGGCCAAGAAAAATTGGTCTGAGGGCCGCATTTGACCCCTGGGCCACAGTTTGGACATGACTGGCTTAAACAATACCTTGAAAAACATGCATTCTTACAGTTAGTGGGTGTCCTCTCCACAGATCTGACCTGTAACTTGGTTCTGGTGACGTCTCCCGCTTGTCGTCATGAGATAAATAAGTTTAATGTCTGTTCATAATGTTGATGTCAGATAAATATTGTAATGCTGTGATATTTGTGTTTAGTTCAGAGTTGACACCTTTTGTTGTTCTTGTAACTGTTTGTGCGTTGTTCTGGTTGTTGTTGTTGTTGGTTGCTATGGTGACAAATTGATGTAGAATTGATGTACTGGTCCGTTTTGGAGATTTCCTCTAGTGGGTTGACACCGCTGATGTTTCGCTCTTGTGTTTTCCGCGGGTTACGGGCGACATTAGCCCTTGTGTTCAGTCAAACTTGCTATTGAAAACTTGGTCAGATCTGTGGAGAGGCAAGGCAAACTTGATAAGAATGCATGTTTCTCAAGGTATTTTTGAGGGAGTGGTGGAACGTCCAAGGCAAAGCGATAACGTGTTCAAGGAGAGCAGCTGAGAGTCCATCGTCCCGTTCACAGTAACAGTAAAATCCATGGTGTTTTGTGTCTCTATATAAGACGACATCTGTGAAGAAGAAGAGAGTTCACCACATTAAAGCAATAATACTGGACATTATACGAGTGTTGGAGATACTAAAATTTCAAGCTCAATTTCGATACAAAGGAATGGACTTGATACTCAATACTGATTCGATTACCACAATGATAATAATAATAAAAAATTAAAAAAAAACTTTATTTATGTTGCACTTTTCCCAGGTTTCAGGCAGTTTTTTTGTTTTTTTTTGTAAGGGACGATAAATTCCCAAGATGGTTTCCAAATCGTTCCTCGTATTTGTTGGACAAAATAACACAACTTCTGTCTTAGAATTGTTTAGTGACAAAAAATGTGGGATCATTATTAGCCAGAGGTAAGTTTAGTTGTGTATCCTCTGAGTAACAATGGAAATTATTAATATTATGTTTTCTAAAAATATGAGCAATTGGAAGCATGTTAATTGGTAACACAATTGGGCCGAGAATTGAGCCTTGTGGAATGCCACAAGAAAAGAGAGTTACAGATGATGAGAATTGTCCCATTACAAGTGAAAAAAAAAGTTTTGATAAATGAGAAGAGAGCCGTGTGAGAGCTGTGCCTCAAAGACTCACCCAGCTCCCGAGTCTCACAGAGTCTGAGGGTCGATAGTATCAAAGGCTGAGATCAAGCAAGGCTAAGATGGAACTGTCCTCTCTGTCTGCTGCCAGAAGCACATGATTTTTTACTTTAATAAGTGCTGTCTTTGTACTATGGTTGCTAAGGAAACCAGATTGAAAAAAAAAAATAATAATGTGGTTATCCATGTGAGCAATTAGAGGCAACAGATTTTTCTAGGACTTTTGAGATAAATGGCAATTGCATGTTTGAAATAGGCCTAATTGTTTAAGTCCATGGGGTCAAGTGTTGGCTTTTTAAAACCTGGTCAGACCTGCAGGTGTGAGAGACGCAGGGCCTGAGCTGTAGAGGAAGAGCTCTTCACAATGAGAACAAGTGAGGACCAATTCTATGGACAGTGACTTTTAGGAGTTTTGGAGTCTGACAGTCAGAGGAGCTTGTACGAGTCATGAGGTTTTGTAACTCAGACGTTGTGATTTGGTCAAAAATGTCCAGTTTGCAGGTGGGCTCACACTAAACACACTCCACCGTGAGTGGAGCGATATTATGCCCCATCATCTCTATTTTATTTGTGAAATGAGGAAGGAACTGTTCACATTTTCAGAGGAGGCATCAATCGACTGATCTGTGCAAGACTCATAATGGAATTGATTGTTTTGAAAAGTCATCTTGAATCGGCGGTTGGCGGTTGTGACTTCTCAGATCAGATATTCATCTTTTGCAGCTTGTTGATAGGCCGGTGTTTCATCTTTTAAGTTTTCTGGAAACACCACACGATGATCGTTTTTCCACTTCTTGCTGCATTGTGTCTGTAATTCTCTTGTGTGATCGTTAAACCAGGGAAGAAAACTGGATTCATGTTTTTTGGTTTTGAAAGGGACAATCTGATGAAGTGTCAAGACACATGTCGGTGTCAGGAGCCACGTCTGTGGAGGTGACGTCTGAAACAGCCAAAAAAGCTTCATAAAAAAACAGGGCTGAATCTGGTTTAAAGGTCTGTGAGTGAGCGCCTGAGAGGCAGAGAATTCAAGTTGTGTCTGACAGGACTCTGTGGTCACACATAATCAACTCAATAAGATCTAAATGTTCAACTGTTCAACAAATAATAGAGAATTCTGGGGTTGGAGCATTCACATGTTGAGTTAAATTAAATAGTTCAACAATTTTAATAAAGTCAGAAGTAAAGCAAACATGGATATTAAAGTCACCAACAATAAGAATTCTGTTATATTTTGATAAAGTTTGAAAGAAGCTCTGAAGTTTAGTTTGGGGGGTCTGTATATTAAGTTGTTTTCCCATGTTCCCACACGTGAGGTTTGGTGCATCAACCTGTAGACAGACTGCACAGACGAATCATGAAATATTCAAACAGTGAAAATGATTGACAGACACTAGAGTAGTGCACTTGAGTTTGTCTTTATATAAAACCACAGCTCCACCATCACGACCATCACGACCAGACAAACGAGGCTGAAACATGAGGTGCAACATGAGGTACATGAGGTACACAGAGGACATGCTTCGTTCAGGTCTGCTTCACTGATGAAAAGCAGGTCAATCTTATTAGACGTTACTAAGTCCAGACCTAAAAAGGATTTATTTCCTATAGGAACCTTACATTGGTCGGACCTATTCAAAGATAACTTTAGGGTCTTTGTTTTAGCACAGATTTGAACATGGACTTGGTTGTGGTTATGGATAGAATCCTTCTGGTCGTACTTTATTTTCTAGTCCCATGTGTGTTACATGTGTGTACTCCCTCAGTGTGCAGTAGGTTCATAGTGGTTCATGGGTGTGTACTAGTCTATGTGTCTTATACTTGTGAAAGATACACCTCACCATCATTCTAAAGCTTCAGGAAAGGTTCATTTCTATCCTGTGAATGTGACTTTTTAGTATTGATTAGGGCTGGGTATCACCAAGAAGTTGCCGATACGATACGTACCTCGATACACAGTCCAAGATACGATACGTATCTCGATACAGTGCCATTTCTCTTGCACGCTCTCGCTTCTCTTCACCTGTAAAGAGTAATGTCTGGGGGGAATGTCGATATCGATACTAGAAAACGGAGAATCGATACCGTATCGATTTTAATAATATCGATGCATATCGGTGTATCGATATTTTAGCACATCCTAGTATTGATAGCTTCTCAGATGAGTATCTAGCTTAGATCTGATTCTCGATCCTTTTGATTGCGCTCACATTATGGTCAGTGGTGAATGGTTTGGAGTGTGATATATGGCTGAGGTCTCATGTATTTGCTTCTCAGCATCTGCAGCACCTGTCTCCAGGCAACAGGGATATTCCAGGAAACCACAGTGTCCACATTTATAACAACACGTTTATCATAATAATACACAGCATGGGCCAGTAACCTGCTTAGTCACTGCACATGCTTTATTTATCCAGGAAAACACTTCACTTCATGTTGTTGTGTTGTTCTTTCTTTGTTTGATGGGAATAACATCGGCGCCTACTGGTTTAAAGCTGCATTATATTCAGTGCTGCATTTGTCAATCAATAGAATCAAAGACAAGCTGAATTTACATAAAATGCCACATACCAAGGACTAGGCTTGTTTATTTTATATTTTAATAAGAGTTAGGATTATGTTTGAGGCACAGTGGACTGGTCTGTTGCTGTGCTCTTGATTTGATTGCGAAATGCAAACCACTGAGTGTGGAGTGAGTGAATAAGCAATGGGAAACGTCTCTGAGTGTCTGAAAAAGTGCTGTATAAATCAAATGCACTGTTAGATTTTAAACTAATTATGTTGTAAAGGTCAACAAAGTCATTAAGAAAAATTATGGGTTTTGTAAGGTCGCCAGAAGTGATATCTCCTGCATGGCTGACGCCAGCACTTTTTGATCAAGATTGTATTCGTTTTCCTTTTTATTTTATAATTTTGACTTAACTTTTTTATTCATTACAATTACAGCATTTACATTTATATTTTTATTATTTATTATTTACTTTATGTATATATGTATTATTTACTTATGTGTGTATATATATATATATATATATATATATATATATATATATATATATATATATTTTTTTTTATATATATTTAAATAATTTTTACTTTTTTAAGTCATAATTACAATATTTATAATAATAATAATTATTATTGTTTTGTTTGTTTTTGTTTGTTTGTTTATTTTTTTAAAACAATTTTACTATTTAATTTAAAATGTAGATTTTACGATTTTTATTTTACAATTTGGAAATTACTGTATTTATTTAACAGTTGATGGACCGGTATTGTCAAGATACTGAAATTTCAAGCACGATTTGGAGTAGGTGGGTTCATAGTGGTCCATGTAGACCAGCCTATGTGTGTTATACTTGTTCTGATGTAAACTTGACCTTTTATCAACACAAAATGGAGGTCACACGTGTAATGGCCCAAACTGGAACAGAGGCTGATTCATGGTAAAATGTTAATCCCAAACACAAAGCTCTGAGCTCCATAACTGTTCTGTAATCCACCGGCACGTGAGACCAGAGCACCCAAGGGACCAAGGCACCCGCGGGACCAGGTCATCAAAGGACCAGGGCACCAGAGGGGCCAGGGCACCCATGGTACCAGGGCAACTATGGGACCAGGGCACCCAAAGAACCACAGCACCCGAGGGACCATGGCACCCATGGTACCAGGGCATCTGAGAGACTATGGCACCCAAAGGACTAGGGCACCTGAGGGCCTATGGCACCTGAGGGACCATAACACCCAAAGGATTATGGCACCTGAGGGATCAAGACACCTGAGGGACCATGGCACCTAAAGGACCAGGGCAACCATGGGACCAGGGCACCTGAGGGACTAGGGACCAGGAGTGGAACGGTCCCTGCGTTCGCACTGGCTAACGCTCACACTGGAGCGGTCCCACGTGGAGGCCCAGCTCCTGTGGTCTTTGTGTTCACACTGGCTGTAGTGAGTGGAGCGGCCCCTGTGGCTGTAGTGAGTGGAGCGGCCCTTGTGTTCACACTGGCTGTAGTGAGTGGAGCGGCCCCTGTGGCTGTAGTGAGTGGAGCGGCCCCTGTGGCTGTAGTGAGTGGAGCGGCCCCTGTGGCTGTAGTGAGTGGAGCGGCCCTTGTGTTCACACTGGCTGTAGTGAGTGGAGTGGCCCCTGTGGCACAGTGAGTGTTGCGGTTCCATGTGGAGGCCCACTCCTGTGGTCTGACTGAGCCCAGTGTAAGTCTATTGTTCATGTGGCACAGAAAAGAGCTTATCAAATAACTGCCAACTGAACTCAACTGTCACTAAAACCCAAGCTGTTTAAAGCGGCCAGAGAAAAGAAAGTGTGCAGGCTGCGTTTGGGCATGTTCACCCTGGGTTTGTCCTGATTTAGTCCTTGTTTTGTCCTGATGTAGTCCTAGTTTGATTCTGATGTGATCATGGTTTGATCCTGGTTTGATCCTGGTTTGATTCTGGTTTGATCCTGGTTTGATCCTGGTTTGAGCCTGTTTTTTGTCCTGGTTTGATCCAGGTTTGATCCTGGTTTGATCCAGGTTTGATCCTGGTTTGACCCTTGTTTGACCCTTGTTTGACCCTGGTTTGACCCTGGTTTGATCCTGGTTTGATCCTGGTTTGATTCTGGTTTGACCCTGGTTTGATCCTGGTTTGACCCTGGTTTGACCCTGGTTTGATCCTGGTTTGATCCTGGTTTGATTCTGGTTTGATCCAGGTTTGATCCTGGTTTGATCCTGGTTTGATTCTGGTTTGACTCTTGTTTGACCCTGGTTTGATCCTGGTTTGATCCAGGTTTGATTCTGGTTTGACCCTGGTTTGATCCTGGTTTGAGCCTGTTTTTTGTCCTGGTTTGATCCTGGTTTGATCCACATCACTGTTAAAGATGCACTATGTAACCTTTCTGGTGCAGGATCCATGGACGACTTGTCTCACTGGAGATGTTATGGTTTTGCCTCTAAACTTATGTCTGGAGAAGAGCAGGTGATGCCACAAGGCCAAGTTACAGGTTAGATCTGTGGAGAGGCGATTCTGCTCAAAGCATGCATCTTGTTGTCATGGAGATGTTATTGCCTCCCCTGGAACTTTCCACAATTATGCCTTAAAATGATCATGTATTTATTGAATTACTAGTGTTTAGCGCTGATATACCGGTTCCAGCTGATACCAATATTTGATACTGATGTTTTTTGCAGTTGCCTCATTCTCTGTGTCCCTTTTTGACCAGACTAATGAACTCAAATGGAAATAGAAGAGTGTTATATGGCTGTATGTGACACAGATATTACAGATAAATACATTTTGTTATCATTTTTAGTGAAAAGTGAATTTGAGATCTGTACTTCAACTAAAGATATGTATTTTAAAGGTCCTATATTATTCAAAATTGACGCTTGTGAGCTTTAAACCATGTTTTAATGATGTTTCCTCCTCAAAAACATAGCTGGAGTTGTGTTTTGTTTCATTCACATGTTTGAGTAACACTTTATTATTAGTCTGTAACATCTCCAAAGCTCAGAATGCTCTGTTCCACCTTGTGATGTCATGAAGTGGTAGTTTTCACGTTAACAGCTCCTTTTACCTTTTGTTCAGTAGAGATTAGAAATTCCAGGGCTGAAATCGTCCAAATGATTTAAAAACACTGTGGAGCACTTCCTGTATTACCACATGATGACATCACAATGTGAAAGAGAGTGTTTTCTGCTTGAAAGCGAGTCTAAATATACAAGATTTTTTTGTGTTAAACATGTGTGAATGAAACGAAACACAACTCCAGGTCTGTTTGTGATGAGGAAACATCATTAAAACAGATCAGAAAACAGTGTAACATGAGGCTTTAAAGCAAAATATCAGCATCAGCCACAGCAGCAGGTCAAATTGGCTCAAAAAAAAAAAAAAAAAAACCCAAAACTAAAAATCGGCCCATCCCTACAGCTGTGATATTGCTAAGACAGTTATAAAACACAGTCGTCCTCTTTGTCAGTGACGTTCAGCCATGTTGGATCTTTCAAATCAAAATCCTTCACCTTCAGTGTTTGAACAGTGATATGTGGATGTAATAATTATGTCATCAGGCCTGTAGTGTCACAGTGTATAACTCTATTCACTTTTGCCGTAGAAGGTTCCAGAGACCCCAGCTCCTGCGTCACACTCTGTTTCTTCACGAAATGCAGTGAAGAATGCCCTAAGCCGCTTTAATCAGCGTTCCAGCGCGGCGCGTGCTAACAGGGTTTAATATGGCTTTGGTTCTTGCTTTGTACAGACTATTCCTCTGCTACTGCTTACAATGAAGGATTACACCACTGTGGTCAGAGCTACGGTGGCCCACGAGGTTCAGCACAATTCAAAAACACGGGACAAAAGACAAATCGTTATTGGGCCGCAGTGGGATTCAAACAAACAAAACAAAATGGCTCTAAAACGGTTTCATTTTGTGGCTTGTGTGGTGTTAATTAAATTCCTTGTTGTTTGAAACTTGGGTAAAATCGACCAGAATAAATCGTCTAGTTTTATTCCTAAGAAATCTAATAAATATGTTATGATTTTTCTATCGCACTGAAAAAACTAAAAAATCTAAAACATAATGTCATTTCATTGGCAGTTATTTTCTGGAGAACTTTGCAAATTGTTAAAAGTAACAGTCAAACCGAAGCGTCGTCTTTTGGCCTGGTAATAATGACTCCAACACCAAACTTTTGATTAATATTGATTTGGTTTTGTCATAGATGGAGAACAGCGGGCTATACAACTCTTTTGGAAATGGACTGTTTTTTGAAAGAAATATGTAAACTTTTGATCCAAAAATGTTGAAACTTAAGCTAACTTGTCATATTAATCTCAGGGTTTAGTCCTTTCAACTGATGACGATCATGCTTGGGGTTGAATAATGGCATTACTTTATGAAGATAATTTTCACTTTTTTTTTCACTTTTATTTGTTTACACTGACAGAAAAGACGTTGAACTTTTTGCCAGTTTTTGTTTTTTCACATGGAATTAAAGAGATTTTAAAGGTCCAATATTAAACAAAAATTGACTCTTATGACATTTAGGTCATGTTTTAATGCTGTTACATTCTCAAAAACAGACCTGAAGTTGTGTTTTGTTTCATTCACACATGTTTGAGTAATTTTATTATTAGTCTGTAACATCTCCAAAGCTCAAAACACTCTGTTCCACCTTGTGATGTCATCAAGTGGTAGTTTTTTTTTCAAGTTAACAGCTCCTTTTACCTTTAGTTCAGTAAAGATTGTCAATTCCAGGAGCTAAATGATCCAAATGATTCTAGAAATGAAGGTGTGTGGAGTTTAAAAACACAGTGGAGCACTTCCTGTATTACCACATGATGACATCACAAGGTGGAACAGAATGTTTTCAGTTTGGGAGAAGAACTCAGTCTAAATTTGCAGGTTTTATGTGTCAAACATGTGTGAATGAAACAAAAAAACACAACTTCAGGTCTGTTTGTGATGAGGAAACATGAGGAAATACGGCATTACAAGTTAAATATCCAAGGAGATGAACATATGAAGCAAAAAGGGCATGTTACAGGTCAGATCTGTGGAGAGGCGACCCCCCCTGCACAATTGGAAAATATGTTTTTTTTCTTTCTTTTTTGCAAAGTAACACCTGTAATTCAAAATATGCGTGATGTATATAAGTCTAATGCCATCCTTTGGAACATTTTGGCAATAAAATCCCCATGGAGACTCTAAAGCGGCAGATTCACCACCAGAAAAGTTCCACAGTGCACCTTTTACCAGCAAATTCCACCCGAGAGTTCTCACCTGTCCTCCAGCTCCGTTTTTAACTCGCCTTGTTCTATAGTTGAAATTCCATAGCCATATTGTTCCAGTGCCCTGAACTCTGTCTCAATCCAATCTGGGTTTAAATGGACAAAGTAATGAGATGTGAATTTAATTAAGAGGCGTTTGTGAGTGGGCTCCGGCCTGGCCCTGTCTGAACCCACTGTGTAATCAGCTGTGACTGCAGTTTGGATGAAGATGGAGGAGGAGAGACGACAAGCACTTCTACCTCCGCTACATCTACATAGGAATTAGAACAACTCTGCGGCGCGTGTGTGGAGTTTAAGTTTGGTGCCAGTGCCAAAAATACACGGACCTGTGAGTCAATCAGTGGATTTGTTTCTTTCATTAAGTCGTTTTGGATGAATATTGTGATTTAAAATGTGCAGAGATTATAACTATAGAGCAGACACTAGCACAATAGGACTGATGTAAGAATGTTTTGCGGGATTTTGGACGTTAGTACCATTAAAACAATATAATAGCTGAGTATAATTGTGTACTATAGAGTGGTCCCTGGTTTATGGCGGGGGTTACGTTCTAAAAATAACCCGCAATAGGCGAAATCCGCAAAGTATCAGCTTTATTTTTTACAATTCTTCTATATGTTTCTTGTCTGTAAAACCCCTCACCACACACTTTATACACTTTTCTCACACAGACATTAACATTTTCTCACATTTCTCTCTTGTTTAAACTCAAGTTCAAACCTTCGTCGGTGCCTTTGTCGGTGCAGAACGTTTCATCGACATTGTGGGTTTTGTCGGGGAGAAAACTTGCAAACATACAGCACTTCAGAGTCACACTGTGATCCAACATTTATGTAAATTTGTCTGACACATTCTGTACTGTACAGGAGACACGGAGGAGACTGATGGACAATGGTCTACAGTCCCTCAGCCAATCAGGACGCAGAACACAATGGTCTACAGTCCCTCAGCCAATCAGGACACAGAACATAATGCACACTCATACACTGTAAAAAAAAGCATGTAAATTTGCACCAAAAAATCTGCAAAACAGCCAGACCATGAAAGGTGAACCATGCTATAGTGAGGGACAACTGTAGTATAAATACTACAATAGTAAACAGATTTATTTTCCTTGTACCTGGTTTTGTCTGAGTTAAAGCTTTGGGTGTTCTCGAGACACAAAAAGGTTTGGAACCAGTAGACTGTATAAAGAAGTGAACTAAGTGAGTGTGACATCACCCACAGCGTCCAGTCAAATGAAGCTCATCGAGGCTAGAGCAGTTATAGCGGCTAATTTAGAGCTGAGTTGCATATTTGGAATTGTGACCATGAGTATCATAGCAACCAAAGAGCCAATCTGGAGCGAGGCTGTTGAAGGTAACGCCCCTTCCTGCTTATACCGCTGGTTGAGCAGGGAGCGGGTCAGTCAAATCTGTTGCTAACGCTAGCGGGAGTGACCTCGGGGAAAGAAGGAGCCTGATGTGTATGTTATTAACGTTCATATCTTGATTTACAGACACAATAGTGAAATAAAAACCCCAGGATCATGTAGAGGGTTAATACGAACATTTAAGACCAAAATAACCAAGTCTGACAGCAGCAGTTACAGAGAGAGAGGCGATAGTTTTCTAATGTAAAGTGAATTGGAGTCAGAGCTGGTGGAGCTGGAAGTGCGCCCATGATCACTTTCTATTTGGAACGACGTGGTGGCTAGCATGTTAGCCATTTATATATACAGTCTATGATGGAACTACTGCACTACATCACAGTGAGTTTTATGTGGGGCTGTGTATTCGTAGGTCGTCGTTGTGTTTAGTTCGCTCTGGTCCTCTGCCTCCTCCTCAGCTCCAGCTCCACAGAACAGAAATTCTGTCGACTTAAGACTTGGCCAAGGCCGAGGCGATTACTCAACCCGCTGTTTACCCCTCTGTTTATTCTCCAGCTTTATATTAAACATCTCTGTGTAAACACCCGGCCGCCATGAAGCTGCGTTACATCCATTATTATTATTATTATTTGGGCCATTCGTTCCCCCTGAGAACCACCTCTGCTGTTTTATGAGCTCAGGACATGCTATCTGCCACAGACTAAACATGTTTATCCAGCACGGACAGTGAAACGGGTTTGACTACAGCTCCCAGATTCGAGGAACAAGTCTAAGAGCAGACCTTTTGGGACCAACTTCTATCTGAGGAATATTATAAAAGGCAATTTTGGACCATGACTGACCATTGCCCCGCCCACTGAGACGTCACAGGGAGCAGACGGAGCTCACGTGACTTCACATTGTCCAGTCGTTTAAGAGGAACTAAAGTTGTGTCATTGTTCAACTCCAGATGTGAGCTCGAGGCCAGATTGTTCTCAAATACTTTGTTCAGAATTTGTAAATTTGGATATTTCTTCATAAATAAAGTGACTCTCCCACAGAGTTGTACAGCCCTTCTGAAATTATGACGTAATCAGATTTTAGACTGTGAACGTAACCTATTGTTTCCATATGGTTCTCATCCAACAAAATGCCTTTTAAAATGTATAAGCGACATCATTCACTCTCATTTATTCATAAATATTTTCAAGAATAGATGTTTTAATATGTCAGATGCCAAGCCTGATACAGCTCTCTATAGAATGATAAAAAATTGCACTGTTGCCATAGCAATTAACCGCAACTGTATTTATAATGTACTTTAAAAACAACAAAGTACAAAGCTACAGCATTAAAAAGCACAGAATCAAACAAGAAATAAAAACATTTTAAACTGTATAACATAGTCTGTTGTTAAGTAAATCTGCTGACATCTCGAAATGCGTCAAAGGCCAAAGTGAACGAGTTTTAAGAAGAGATTTAAAAACAGATGAAGAAGAGACCTGTCAAACTGGAATTACTGGAATATCCCCAGTGTGGGACTAATAAAGGCATATCTTAACTGCGGAAACCTGTCTATCTGCAGAGACCTGATGATTGTTCTGCCCCGGGATAGTGTAGTTCTTATGTTGGGATAGTCTTAAAGCCCCAGTACCTAACTTTTTAGTCATGTTTTCTTATTGTGATTGGGCTTGCATCTCCACAAACCTGACTCTTTCTTAACCTCCTGCTGCTTGTTTCCATGGAAATATTGTTCCTTGAGCCATAATATTCCACAGTGCGTCATAAGCGTACCCGTCTCCATGGAGATCGCTCTGCAGTCCGGTTTTAACTGTGGTGTGACTTATCTTCTCTGGACGTTCTTTATAATAAGTTGCTGAGTTCTGTGCTCGGCTGCAGACATTCCGCTTGTTTACGTGAGAGCTGGATGCAGCCCAGGGATTGTTGACTCAGGAGCAGATGTGAGCAGCTGCAGTAGAGTAAACAACCCACTCTGAAAATGGACAAATAAATGATGAGGGAAACAGACAGAACTTTGGAAGAATATTTAAAGACATGTTTTGCCAAAAATCTCCAGCCCTGGACGCTCTGAGAGTTTTTATTTAGACTGGATGTTTCACTGTTTACAGAAGAGTTTTGCATTTTATTTTCTGCATTATTCATTTCACTAAACAGAAATTATATGGAGACAGGGCTTCTACCACTTAAAGGAGCACTATGTAACATTTCTGATGGAGATAACACCAGCTGCTTGTCTCCATGGAGATGTTATTCCACAGTATATCATTAAACTTACCTATTTATGTAGGTGGGTGTTTATTCTATTGCTAAAAAACTGTAGTCTTACTCTGTTCGGGATCGCCTCTCCACTGATCTGACCCGGAGTCTGGCCTGGTGGCGTCAGCTGCTTGTCTCCGTGGAAATGGATATGGTTAATGACATACTGTGGGACATTCCATGCAAAGTGATATCTCCATGGAGACAAGCAGGTGGCGTTTACCCTCTAACAGAAAACTTACATAATGATAGAGCAGAAAAAGTAGAATTCTGACTTTTTTTCTCCTTAGGACATTTTAAATTAATGTTTTTTTTCACTTTCAGAAGGTCCTGGTTTGAGCCCTAAAGATATACATGATATAATAGGATTTTTAAATTAAGTTTTAGCCGCAAAGAGTATTTTGACTTTGGCTGTCTCCAGCTTATAATTGATACTTTGCGGTGACATCACACTGCGGGGCCTACATGAATGTCTATAGCAGAATGTTCAGCAGTCACCATGGAGACACAATACACATATTAGCAAATACTGCCAAAAAAGCTTTAAAATAGTCTGAAACTGAAGAACAAAATATACAAATGGATTTAAACAGCAGATTTTCAGGAGTCTTCATGGTCTTATTTTGATTTTCAACAAGAGGTGAGCGTGACTAACTGAAAAACTGTTGGCCACCTAGTTTGTAACTGTAATGTTATTTGAGAGGGACTTGTTTAACAGAACAAATCCACTCACCTATTATAGTTCCAGCTTAGTCAGAGCTAACAGAGCTTCAGCCAGAACAGTGCCTCCAGTTAGCATCATGCTCCCAGAGAATATTGATGATATACAGTTAAATATAATGTATTTTTACTTATCACTCACCCAAAAGTATGAACAGAAAGCAGCGATATGACCGGTTCACCCAGTTTCACTTCTGTATAAATGCATGTGAACATTAAGAACGTGTCAAAGGTTTTGTAAGAGCTTTAAGACAACGCCCTTCTAAATGTACTCTTCAGCTGACTTCCCCTTTCACTTTGAGTAATAAAAATCATAATCTTAATGATAATAATGCCTGGTGATGTTAGGCTCCTATTGAACCACAGCTGCCCTGGGGCAGACTGACAGAAGCGAGGCTGCCTATCTGCGCCATTGGCCTCTCTGACCATCATTAATCATTCAGGCACACAGCACTTTCAGACTCGGCAGTGTGCACTAAGTGTCTTGCCTAATGACACAACGACATAACTTGGTCTGAGTGGGAATCTAACCTCCGACCTCAACTACTGTCACCCCTCGGATATGAGCTGTTGGATTGAGGTTCTGTCGCCCTCTGCAGGCAACATTAAGAAATGGAGCATGTATGAATAGCAGACATGACTCCTAACCAGAAAAGTTACATAGTGCAGCTTTAAAATGTGATTGATCCAGGTCTTGTTGTAATATGATGTATAAACACTCACTCAGAGCCTAAAATGTTTTCAGCTTTGGTCGACGAAAGAAATGTAAATGTGTTTAAAGGACACGTTTTTGTCAAGCCAAAACCCGAGATATTTGTAAGTGTCGACTCTTTAAATCGATGCACCATTTAGCGTATAAATATTTGTAGCTTGTGCATCACTTACATGTTTCATATAAAACATATACTTTGTTTTATTTGAATTCAAAGACAGTTGAAGATTTATGAGGGAATTTCGGATTTCATTAAAATCATGCTGCAGTTTTGAAATCCCCTGATCAGCAGAGGGAGCACTTGCAAACAAAACAGCATCATCTGCAAATAAATGTATGAGGCTTTCTTTTAAATTGTAATCAGTGGAATTAATAAAAAACAGTAAAAAGAAGGGGGCCCAGCATTGAGCCTTGGGGTACTCCTTTACTTAATGTTAGAAAATTTGATTTAAACCCATTGGCTTCTACTGCCTGGGTTTTGTTTGAAAGATAATTTTATAACCAATCATATGTAGCATTGTCAAATCTAATCTGCTTCAGGCGCTTCAAGACGACTCCACGATCCACCGAATCAAAAGCTTTAGTCAAATCATCAAGCGTGGAAAAAATGTGATTTAAAGCTTTTGTGATTGCAGTGACAGAAGTCTGCCCTTTTCTGAAACTCAATTGATTAAAATTTCAAAATGGAGCATTTATTTAAATAAACTGTAATTTGATTTGTAACTAACTTTTCTAAAACTTCTGCAAGACAAGGTCATTTAGATATTGGCCGAAAATGATTTAACTTTTCACTTATTTAAAGGCAAAACATGAGCTGTTTTCCATTATTCTGTTATAAATGCCATTTGAATTGATAAATTAAAAACATGTAAAAGAGGTTGAATTAAATATGGGTCAGCAAGTGATAGAAGTTTTGGATCGTGGACTTGTTTGGGTCTATGGAGCGGAGAGCATTTAAGACCTCCATGTGAGAGAAAGGTCTTAAAGAGAAAATGTGCCTGTTTTCTGCCCGAGGTTTAGATTCAACAAAATCAAGATCAGAAGGTCATCAGAACCAACATTATTATCCAGAATGTCACATGCAGAGATAAAATGCATCCTGAAAGCATCCCATATTTTATATTTAGAATGTACAATAGCTGAATCTAATAAAATATGGGTTCGTAGTGTCTGAATAGTAGGTTCTGAGAGGATCTGACTGTCCTCCAGAACTGCGCCGGATTTCCACGACTCTCTATCAGCGCAGACATGAAGTAAGACGTTTTTGCCTTTCTAACTGCTGATAAACACTTAATTATCTTTTTGCGAAAAAATGCCCAATCCAAATCTGACCTAGTTGTGTGAGCAGTTTTCCAGGCAGCATTTCTCTCTCTAATTAAAATTACAATTACAAAGGATAGTTACAGGTTTTCATTCTAATTTTTCTTCTATCTGCATTTTATTAAATTCTGAGCCAAACTGCACTCACAAGACTACACCTGCAGGGGGAGTTCATGGAAAAACTGCTATTTATGTAGAAAAAAACTACTTGGAAACTCTGTATTTATATAAAGAAAAGACAGATTAAACTTATCATTCATGAGTTTAATCCATAGACTGTATATATAAAAGGACATAGCTAACCTGCCAGCCGCTGTGTTCCAAATAAGGCACATTTCTCTGTAACTGCTGCTGTCGGACTCGTCATTTTGGTCTTAAAATGTTCATGATCTACATGATCCTGGGGTTTTTATTTCACTATTGTGTGTGTAAATCAAGATTTGAACATTAATAACAGACACATTATTTCCTCATGGTCGCTCCCGTTAGTGTTAGGAACAGGTTTGATTGTCGGTGTTGTTAAGTGCCCTAAACCAGCGGTGCAGGTGACTCACTCACTTCTCCTTTCTGCCGTTGTCTCATATAAATCCTTAGAATCTAAATACAATGATTAGTCGACTGACATAAACCGCAGCTGTGTCTGAGTGGAGCTATTACGTCAATGAAGCAGGTAGGACACTGGGGAAACTATCTCTTATATAATATAAGTACAGTGGTGCTGCAAGATTACACACAATCAGATCGAAAGAACAGTTTGAATGGTTGCAATTAGCTAATAGCAAAGTCGATGATTATTAAGGTAATATGGCATTCTCCATACGGTCTTATTCTGTGGAAAATGTGCTCACTCTGAAGTTAGACCTCTGTAAACATGTTCTGAAATGCATGGGATTTTATATATATATATGTGTATATATATATATATATATATATATATATATATATATATATATATATATATATAATATATATATATATATATATATATATATATATATATATATATATATATATATATATATATAAAACAATATTAATAATAATAATTGTATGATAAACATAAAAAAGTGATAATACTTGAAAAACAAATAATACAGGCACAGAAGTTGACCAGAAAACGAAACACAAACCACACAGAGTATGCAAGAAAAATAATAAATAAATTCATTAATTAATAAAAAAAAAAAAAAAAAAATCAAATAAAAGATAACTGTGTCCTTGAGCCACACCTCGTCCCTGTGTCTGTGTTCACTGATGTGTGAATGTGTGTGATGTTCAAAATGTGCACTGTGAACTCAATTTTGATTTTGAAACCAAATCTCAAATTATTACAATTGCAATTTCTCTTATTCATAATAAAATAAAATCTTGATATTTTAAAAGTGCTGCACCGAAATTTTAGACGTTTGCCGTGGTCCAAAGTTATTCCTCACATACCTTATGCATTCAGACCATCTTAATATTAAAGCAGTTCTGCCTTCACGGTAAAGCTAACAACAACTAGCATTCTAACTGCACACTCCCTGCTTTTCGGAAAAAAGACCGGACGCAGTGGACATATTTTGACCTCAAGAGCTGCTTATACAATATATCTGTACTGAGGCAAGATAAAGTTTGCTCAAAAAGTGGGTATGAAGCCCGTTAGCTTGTTTGTTGTTTTTGCCTTTTGCATTTTAATACTACAGTGACTAGAGCTATTACTGAAGCTTCAAACTTTGCACCTTGACGTTAAACCTTATTGTCGCTGTGGGGAAGCGTGCCCTGGTTTGAACTGGGATGACCCTGGTGGGACGGCTGACCATTCGGACGACTATTTTGTTTTGATTTGTTACTCGCTATGACAACAGTCCTCACTTTTCATCATGAAACCCATGGAATGAATTACATGGTATTCTCAAAAGATTATCCACAAGTCTTGAACCAATTATTGACCAGCATAGACCCTAGTTCTCTCTAGATTACAAAAGCCTCCATTTTAACAATATTTATTTAAGTTGTATATTACGCAAACTTGATTTTTGTAGGATTTAAACCGTGTTCTGATGCTGTTTTCTCCTCAAAAACAGACCTGGAGTTGTGTTTTGTTTCATTCACATGTTTGAGTCACACTTTATTATTAGTCTGTTACATCTCCAAAGCTCAAAATGCTCTGTTCCACCTCGTGATGTCATGAAGTGGTACTTTTCAAGTTAGCACAGTAGAGATTGGCAATTCCAGGTCTGAAATCATCCAAATGATCTATAAATGAAGGTGTGTGGAGTTAAAAAACACAGTGGTGCACTTCCTGTATTACCACATGATGACATCACAAGGTGGAGCAGAGTGTTTTCAGTTTGAGAGAAGAACTCATTCGAAATCTGTAGGGTTTGTGTGTTAAACATGTGAATGAAACAAAACGCAACTCCAGGTCTGTTTGTGATGAGGAAGCAACATCAGAACAGATCAGAAAACAGTGTAATATGGACCTTTAAATATCATGGGCGTTTAGAATGTTCTGATACCAGTTAATCTCTCCTATACTGCGTTGAAGGTATGCACGGCAGCAGTAGTAGAGGCTGAAGTTTGGGTGGAGAGAGGTATGCGAAATCCATATTTGCTCCGACCACAAACCTCGGATCATTTCAGGAAATTGTCGCTCCGATTTCACCATTCCAGCGTGTGTGATTGTGCAGACCTGACCAAGTCCAAACACTGCAAAAACGCTGCAATCTGGGACATTTCAGTCCACCAAATCAACTCGCTGCCCCCAGAGTTCTGGAGTTATGTCGTATCATGAATAATTTTGTGCATTGATTCGCTTTTCCGTAATCAGGGTGTAATGACTTTAAACAAAGCTCAGATTAAAGTCTAAATTGAGTAACAGAGCTTCAGACAGAGCAGTGCCTCCGGTTAGCATCACACCCCCAGGAGATGATGATAGTTGTTGATATTAGTATAAATTAAATATAATGTACCGTATTTTCCGGAGTATAAGTCGCACCGCCGGCCAAACTATGTAAAAAAAGTGCGATTTATGACCCGGAAAATACGGTATTGTTACTTATCGATTGGCCACAGTTTAGCGGTTTTCCCTAGTTTCACTTTGTTCGTTTATAAAAGTTGTTCTAAAGCTGTGCACGTCTGAAAATACATGCATGTGAATATTAAGAAAATGCAGAATTTTTTGTGAGGAAGGAACTATTTATTCTTAAATGGTTAATGTAGCTTTAAGACAACATGTTTATAAATGTGTTCTTCAGGTTGACTTCTCCTTTCACTTTGAGAAACTGTTGAATTGGGGTTCTGTCGCCCTCTGCTGACAATATGTAGAAATGCTGCGGGTATGAATCGCTAATTAGCTGCAGACGTGACTCTCTAGACCGGAAAAATTACATAGTGCAGCTTTAAAATGTGATTGTTCCTGGTTTTGTTGCAGATTTGACCGAGTCCAAACTAAAACGCCACAATCGTTTTATGGCATTTCAGTCGAACGGAATCAACTCGCCGCCCTCAGAGATATGAAGTTATGTCATTTCAGGAACATTTTTGTGCAGTAATTCACTTTTTCTTAATCTGGGTGTAATCACTTAAAGCTATAATGAAAAATAAAACATATCAACATTGGATTTGAAAAAAAAAGTCTAAGGGTCAAGTTTAGTCCTGATGTTTAGACTTTTTTGGTCCTGTTCTGGTCCTGGATTAGTCCAAATTTAGTCCTAATGTTTAGACTCGGTTTGGTCCTGTTCTAGTCCTGGTTTGGTCCAAGTTTAGTCCTGACTTTGAGGCTTGGCTTGGTCTGTTCTAGTCTTGGTTTGGTCCAAGTTTAGTCGTGATGTTTAGACTTTCTTGTCCTGTTCTGGTCCTGGATTAGTCCAAATTTAGTCCTAATGTTTAGACTTGGTTTGGTCCTGTTCTAGTCCTGGTTTGGTCCAGGTTTAATCCTGATGTTTAGACTCGGTTTGGTCCTGTTCTAGTCCTGGTTTGGTCCAGGTTTAGTCCTGATGTTTAGACTCGGTTTGGTCCTGTTATAGTCCTGGTTTTGTCCAAGTTTAGTCAAATCTGTAGTAAGTTGTAGAAGTCATTTTGAGAATATGGGCGACAGTAGCTCAGTAGGTTGAGTGTTTGTCCACTGATCCGAAGGTTGGCGGTTCAAATCCCGCTCTCTCTACATAAAACATCATTTTGAGTGGTTAGATCCACTGACTCGAAGGTTGGCGGTGCAATTCCAGCCCTCACAGATGAATGCTGTCGTTGTGTCCTTGGGCAAGACACTTAACCCACCTACCCCAGCCCTTGGGACAACGGGTGGAAATTAGCCTCTGGCTATAACCCGGCGTGTTTACATTCATGTCTGTCATGTCATGTCTGTTCATAACATGCACTGTTAAAAAAAAAAAAAAAAAAAAAAAATAGTACTGGAAGTAGTTTGCCTGGGATCCAGAATACACGCTTCTCCAAAAGATGTGAGTCTGGCCATTGGTGAATCTCCCAGAGTTCAGATGGGTGTGATTGACAGGTGGATTAGCCAATCAGGGACATGCACGGCCCGTTTGTATCAAAACAAATATGGCTGCTTATGAGGAAAATAGAAAGGAACAAAATATCACAACGGGCTGAAAACATGGTGGATTTCTGCAGAATCAGTGAGCGAAACATTAAACTCTATTAGTCTGAGGTGAGGGAAATGATTTTGTTTAAAATGATGGGTGACCAATGAGTTCTTTCATTTTACAAAAAAAAATTGGACTATGATGTTTGGTTCTGGCTCGAAACACAACGGAGTGAGGACCAGACTGACATCTCTTGGCATTTAAAATACAGAGAGATCATTCTGGATGTGGTAGTTTAAGCAGAACTTCTTAATCTCTCATATCATAACGAGTAAGGCTGAAAATTATGTCAAAAACTGAAACAAAAAAGAAACAAAAATCATTGATATGAAGGTTTTTTGAGTATAAACTAAACCAAACCAAATCAGGAAAAGACCAGGACTAAACCAGGACCAAACCAAGTCTACATCTGGATTAATAATTAGTGTGAACCCATCCTATTTTAACATAAACCTAAACAGAAAAATACTGTAATTCCATATTAGACAATAGACTAACAGGACCAAATATATCCACACTTTAATGCTGTGACTAATGCTGATTCACTGCAGTTTCACATCATGTTATTTTTCTTCAAATAACCAGTCCTTCTTCTGGTTCTGCTTTCACTCCACTAAATAGTTGGTCTCAAAATGGCTGAGTTGCCCAGTTGGAAACGTCTAAAAAGGTTTGGCTGCACTGCTCCGGATGTGACAGGCACGGAGCAAAGGATTATAACAGAAAGAAGACGTTTATTTGCATGTCAGAAAGGATCGAGTTTGTGCAGTTTCCATGTGGAACTAAAGGAAACGCAGGAAAGGGGTTTAGGGGAAACTATTTTTAGCGATGCAGAGTGACAAAGTAGTTTACCTGAAAAATACCTCCATCATGGTCTTTGCTTTTTAAAGGAAATGTTTTGCTGAAGTTACCTTTAAGAGCTTTGAACCGTGTGTTATATTTGTTTAGCTTCTCACTGATCCAGTTAACGTTGGATTAAGAGTGATTCAAGCAAACTAAAGGTAAAAGGAGCTGTTAACTTGAAAAAACTACCACTTCATGACATCACAAGGTGGAACAGAGCATTTTGAGCTTTGGAGATGTAACAGACTAATAATAAAGTGTTACTCAAACATGTGAATGAAACAAAAAAACAACTCCAGGTCTGTTTTTAAGGAGGAAACAGCATTAAAACACGACTTAGAGCTCACAAGAGTCAATTTTGTGTAATATAGGACTTTAAAGTTACCATCTGTGCTTAGATTAGCCGACCCAGCCCTGTTGTATTCTCACATATCACCACTAGAGGCTCTCCATGTTACTGCTGTCTGATCTTGTGGCCAGTTTTGGCCTGACAGAAGAAGACCTGGGAGCACAGGTGAGCTCCAATAAAAACTTACAGATTGCAGCTTTAAGGGTGAACAATTTGGTACCAACATATATGGTAATTGTGATTTTTTCTGAAAAGATTTGTGACACATTTTAAATCGACAAAAACACTAAAACACAAACTGACAAACTGATACAAGAGTCACATTTCACAGCATGTTTGTACAGACAGAAACTGCAGGACTGGCAGCGCTTTTTTTGATGCAGAATAAGAAGGGATTTTGTTGTTTGTGAAGAAAATGTTGATAATTTATAAAGTGTATTTGGTTTTGCTAATTGTGTCGTTCAAATTGCGATTTTGGTTTGATCTTGATTCATCTTAGAGCCTATTTAAGACGCCAAACTGTTCTTAACCCTAAATTATTTCAGATATAGCTTGGGTTTAAATCTGGTGATACTCAGAAAACTATTTTTTACTTAGGTTTTAAAGTTTGAGAACTATTGGACCATTTATACCCAGTAATTCATCCTTGTTCAGCCTCTACCTGCTTTGGCACTCTCTGCCTGTTCCTCTGTCTCTCACCTCTTGACCTACTTCCACTGTGACGTGTTTCTACAGCTGCGTCTCTGCCTTTTCCTTCATTGCAAACAACAGAGGGTCAAAACATGTCAGCATCAAGCACCGGCGAGCCCGCTAACCCCGCTCACCCGCTAATCTCGCTAACCCCTGCTAACACAGCGCCACAGCCAGCCGCTACCTGCTGCGAGCGACAACAAACACGAACAAAATACAAGATATAATAGATAGATAGATAGATAGATAGATAGATAGATAGGCACGGCAGGTAGGCAGGTAGCTATTTCCAGTTTCAGACAGATATAAGACAGTGTCCAGCAGTGATCTGACCAGAACCGAAGAAGCGGCTTGGATGAGCAGCCAAACGTCTTCACTCCTGACGATTTGTCCAGTTGACAGATTTAAATTTTGCTATAAATCTTTTTACCTCGAAAAGCAGCTCTCATAATCCCCTGCCTCCTCCGAGCACAGGGTCTACGGCTGCTCTGTTACATTTGAATTTTACCTCTGAAAGTTTTGGGGGAGGAGAATTCCCGAGAGAGGAACTTAACAAGCCTTAAGACAGCTGCAGTACATGCAGAACGCTGCTGCTCAGGTCCTGACTGGAACCAGGAAGTACTTCACACATGTGTCCTGGGCTCAGGTCTCTGGCTCCTGTGGCTCAGAGACTTTAAAGCAGCTCTGTCCATGGACCAGCACCAAAGAACATCTCCCACATGTTAGAGCCACACTCTGAGGACCTAAACCATCTCACTAAACTCTGAGGACTAAACCAGACTAAACCAGGACTAAACCAGGACTAAATCAGGACTAAACCCAGGACTAAACCGGGACTAAACCAGGTCTAAACCAGGACTAAGCCGGGACTGAACCAGGACTAAACCGGTTGAATCAGAGTCTTAGTTTTCCTCAGTTAAAACCTGGAACATTCTTCCTGAAGATGTGAGACAGGCCTCGACTTTGACAGTGTTTAAATCCAGGCTCAAACGGTTCTGTTCGTTTTATGATGATTATTTAGATTTTGATTTGTTGTATTGTGATTTTAAAGTCTTTCTTATTCTGTAAAGCTCTTTGAATTACTTTGTGAACCAGTTGTGCTGTACAAATAAACGTGCCTTTGCTCCTCTGTCTGATTAAAACCTGCAGGTTGAACACTCCACAGTCACGCTGCCTTTGTCAGACTTAAAACATTTTGGACAGGGAACTGTAAATAAGTCATGTTAATGTTGTAAAATTAGTGTTTGCAATTTGAGCCGCCGCATCTGTTCAGTGTGCAGTGGAGATGATGAAGCGATTCGACCTGGGATAGTCCTGTTATAGACCTGATTCAGGAAGCCAAATCTTTCCTTTGGTACTTGAAACGTTTGAGTACACTGAAATAGACAACAGCTTTGGCACAAATATAATGCATTTTACATATACATGGAGGAGTTTCATGCATAATTCAAACGTAAACGCTGTATGGTTTGAGCTCGGCGGCGTGGCGGCGGCTCACACGGAGCAGATAAGTGGAGACGGAGCGGAGGTAGACAGGTGCGTGCTCGAGTGTCATGTAGAATCAGTGATATTTAGGGTGAGTGGCGTTCACAGATCTGCCTCACGAGTCGCCGGCGGTGGTTCTGTAAATACTGAGGCAGCTTTTGTAAACCTGTTGCTTCCGTTTAGCGTCATCTGGGGGAGGGTCTGTCACCTACTTGTGTCATAAAAAGTGTTATTGCTTTTGCCTGGAATGTTCCACAGTGTTACGCTATGGTAGGGGGTATCGTGTGACTTTTTAGAGCTTTCTACCATGTTGTGATGTTGTTTTCTCATCAAAAACATGCCTGAAGATGTTTTATATCTCATCCATGCGTGTTTGAGTAATGTAGCAATCTCTCCCGGGCCCTGTTCGTCTCTCAAACAGAAAACACTCAGCTCCACCTTGTGATGTCATCATGTGGTAATACAGGAAGTGTGTTTTTAAACCCCATACATCTTCAGTAGAATTATTTTGATCATTTCAGCCCTGGAATTGCCAATCTCTACTGAACTAAAAGTAAAAGATAGCTGCTAACTTGAAAACTACCACTTCATGACATCACAAAGTGGAACAGAGCATTTTGAGCTTTGAGTAATCCTTTATTATTAGTCTGTCTACATCTCCAAACATGTGCGAATGAAACAAAACACAACTCCAGGTCTGTTTTTGAGGAGGTAACAGCATTAGAACGTGACTTAGAGCTCATAAGAGTCCATTTTGTGTAACATAGGAGCTTTAAAATCATGCTGCGCCTCAGTTGAGACAGTAGTTTACTGTTCATTTCATATCCAGACTTTTGCAGGCCTGTTCTCCATTGTGCTTTTCCTCTTGCGTCATCTGTTTTTGTGTTGATGAAGTAACTCTCTGGTCCTAATTAGAGCCTGTGTAGGACCCTATTGACTTCAACACAACAGGCTTCGCTCCTAATGAGACTTCAGGCCGAGATCTGCACTTTGAACGAGCTAGCATCAGTATTAGGGAAGGAACAAACTCAGATTATTATTGTGGTGTTTTTGATGGGGCCGCCGGGCGATATTGAACAAAAACATTTATTTGATTCCGTTACCGATTTTCAGATGTTGTTTTAGTCGCTAAAACGTCACAGTTAAAGGGCCCATATTAGACTATTTTCTGATCTGTTCTAATGTAGTTTCCTCGTCACAAACAGACCTGGAGTTGAGTTTTGTTTCATTCACACATGTTTAACACACAAACACTGAAGGTAAAAGGAGATGTTAACTGTTAGTTGAAAACTAGCTCTTCATGACATCACAAGGTGGAACAGAGCATTTTGAGCTTTGGATAAATAAAACGTGTGAATGAAACAAAACACAAGTGCAGGTCTATTTTTGATGATTTAACAGCGCTATAACATGGCTTAAAGCTCACATTTAAGTGAACTCACAGTAAAATATGTGCAGGAATACCACTTTATAACCTTGAAAGATTCTTTTCTTTTAATTCAGCCTAATTACAGACTAAAACCTCAATATTTTAATTTTGCATATATCCAAAACAAAATTTTCCCTTTAGCACTATTAGCCTGAAGACTGTAATGATTTAATATACAAAATACTACAAAATGCCTACAAATGCACCAATACTGATATCAGTATCAGGTATCGGTTCGATACCAGGTGCCAATACCTGTATTTGTACTTGTCAATAGGCTACCAATACCAAAGAGCCGATGCCACTGTTACTGTGTCTTATTTGGCGCTCACAGCTCCTCTGACCTGAGCTCTGAGCAGTGTGAGCTCTGAGGAGTGAGCTCTGAGGAGTGTGTGCTCTGAAGAGTGAGCTCTGAGGAGTGTGAGCTCTGAGGAGTGAGCTCTGAGCAGTGTGAGCTCTGAGGAGTGAGCTCTGAGCAGTGTGAGCTCTGAAGAGTGAGCTCTGAGGAGTGTGAGCTCTGAGAGTGAGCTCTGAGGAGTGAGCTCTGAGGAGTGTGAGCTCTGAAGAGTGAGCTCTGAGGAGTGTGAGCTCTGAAGAGTGAGCTCTGAGGAGTGTGAGCTCTGAAGAGTGAGATCTAAGGAGTGTGAGCTCTGAAGAGTGAGCTCTGAGGAGTGTGAGCTCTGAAGAGTGAGCTCTGAGCAGTGTGAGCTCTGAAGAGTGAGCTCTGAGGAGTGTGAGCTCTCTGGAGTGTGAGTTCTGAGGAGTGTGAGCTCTGGAGAATGAGAGCTCTGAGGAGTGTGAGCTCTGAAGAGTGAGCTCTGAGGAGTGTGAGCTCTGACGAGTGTGAGCTCTGAAGAGTGAGCTCTGTGAGTGTGAGCTCTGAGGAGTGTGAGCTCTGAGGAGAATGAGCTCTGAGGAGTGAGAGCTCTGAGGAGTGTGAGCTCTGAAGAGTGAGCTCTGAGGAGTGTGAGCTCTGAGCAGTGTGAGCTCTGAAGAGTGAGTTCTGAGGAGTGTGAGCTCTGAGGAGTGTGAGCTCTGAAGAGCGTGAGCTCTGAGGAGTGTGAGCTCTGAGGAGTGTGAGCTCTGAAGAGCTCGTGAGCTGAGAGGAGTGTGAGCTCTGAGCAGTGTGAGCTCTGAAGAGTGAGTTCTGAGGAGTGTGAGCTCTGAGGAGTGTGAGCTCTGAGGAGTGTGAGCTCTGAAGAGCGTGAGCTCTGAGGAGTGTGAGCTCTGAGCAGTGTGAGCTCTGAGAGAGTGAGCTCTGAGGAGTGTGAGCTCTGAGGAGTGTGAGCTCTGAGGAGAGAGTGTGAGCTCTGAGGAGTGTGAGCTCTGAGGAGTGTGACGCTGAGAAGTGAGCTCTGAGGAGTGAGCTCTGAGGAGTGTGAGCTCTGAGGAGTGTGAGCTCTGAGGAGTGTGAGCTCTGAGGAGTGAGCTCTGAGGAGTGTGAGCTCTGAAGAGCGTGAGCTCTGAGGAGTGTGAGCTCTGAGCAGTGTGAGCTCTGAAGAGTGAGCTCTGAGGAGTGTGAGCTCTGAGGAGTGTGAGCTCTGAGGAGTGTGAGCTCTGAAGAGAGTGAGCTCTGAGGAGTGTGAGCTCTGAGGAGTGTGAGCGCTGAGAAGTGAGCTCTGAGGAGTGTGAGCTCTGAGGAGTGAGCTCTGAGTGGGTGAGGGGTGAGCTCTGAGGAGTGTGAGCTCTGAGCAGTGTGAGCTCTGAGGAGTGAGCTCTGAGCAGTGTGAGCTCTGAGGAGTGAGCTCTGAGGAGTGTGAGCTCTGTGGAGTGTGAGCTCTGAGGAGTGAGCTCTGAGCAGAGGTGACCATAAAGAAGCACACTATGGTCAGCTTCAATCACATGTGACTGTCACATGAGCTGTAAACATGTTTAGGACTCTTAAAGGACATCGGCGCAGTGCTTGTGTTTACGACAGTAGCATGCTAATGTTGCTAATGTTGCCAACGTTGCTAAGTGGCGCTGGTGGTTATTTGCTTGTGCTGCATTGTCACTAAATGTAATTGACAAACAAATGTAATGAGTGTATAGAGCAGGTCCAGAGCTTTTAAAAGAGCTTGTCCATATTGGTGAAAGTGTGACCAGGGTCTAAGTAAGACAACTCTCACTGTTAGCAGTTAGCTTGTTAGCAGTTAAATCCACGTACTTATGTAAATAAATTATATTGTAATTATATCTAACTACAGTGATTTCAGTAGAAATCTAAAACAGCCTCACAAATTCTTTAGATCTAAGATGAAAAAGTAGCTATACTATAAAAATCCTGTGAAATGAATTAGATTTACCGCTATAATCAAACACCTGTAAAAATACTGTCTGGTATCGGTACTCGGTATCAGTGAAGTACTCATACTCATTTTGCAGAAAGTGGCATTGGTGCGTCCCTAAAACACATCTTAACCGTGGAGTCGTGCAAAACTGTTTACTCCCACTAACATGCTCTGAAATGTGATTCTTGTGTTAGTTTAATAATTCATGTTTCAATCTCCTCTCAAATGCTAAAGGTGCACTGTGTAACTTTTCTGGAGTGTACACTGCCTGTCTCCATGGAGAGGATATTACCCTGCCTGTAATGTTACACAGTATTAATCTTGTACTCAGACCATTACAGTACTAAGAGTAGTGTGTGTTTGTCTGTTTCAGCCCCAAAGACGTGCAGCCCAAAGCAGTTTGTGTGTAAAGATGGAGTGACGTGTATCTCAAAGGGCTGGAGATGTGACAGAGAGAAGGACTGTCCCGACGGGTCTGACGAGGAGCCAGATGTCTGTAAGTCTGCACGGCTCTGCACTGGGGACGCCACCACACACAATAATATCATTTACCATGGGACATTTTGTGGGACATTTTACAGAATCTTGAGAAATGCTAACAGAGATAATCGCCTTTATATCACCAGAATGTGCAGAACAACCATGACGATCTCTTCTGGATCAGTGTTGTTTTACTTATAACAAAGTATAATTCTATAACAACTGTTTAAATATGGACCTTATTCATAATATTAAAATGATCTTTATTCATATCTATAATTGTTTTAAACTATTAGCAACTTTATTTTTAAACTGTTTGCACCTTTAGCTTTAAACTGTTAGCAACTTTATTTTCAAACTGTTAGCAACTTTAACTGTTAGCAACTTTAGCTTTAAACTGTTAGCAACTTTATTTTTAAACTGTTAGCAACTTTATTTTTAAACTGTTAGCAACTTTAACTGTAAACTGTTAGCAAATTAATTTTAAACTGTTAGCACTTTATTTTTAAACTGTTAGCAGCTTAAATTTTAAAATGTTAGCAAACTGAATTCTGAAGTGTTAGCACCTTAATTTTTAAACTGTTGGCAGCTTGAATAATGATTGCGATAGTTAGTCTTTTCTTTCTTTTTTTTTTTTTAACTCTTCACTATGAAGTAGATATTCTGTGTTCTTAAAGATTAAATTGAATTGTTAATCGCAGTTATTTTGACCATGATTATCGTGACGTCCATGTTTACTCTGCACTGGGCTAACCTACTTTTACTGAGGATAATGCTAGCGCTCTTACTGCTATTGCTACTGCTTCTGTTGTTACCAGATTTGTTGTTGATAATGTTGATAAAGACAGATAAATAGACAGATAAATAGATGTTTTGACTCCTTATGATCCCTTTTTATCCTTGATGTGGACTTGATTTGGTCCTGTTCTAGTCCTTGTTTAGCCCTAATCCAAACAAGTTTTAATCAGGTTTAAGTGTAGTTAGCCCCTGTAGTGATTTGTAAAACCTAATGTGGAATTTTGTATTGTCATCTCATTTTGAACACTGTGGTTTGAATATTTTTAGTGGAGATTGAATGTGCGGAAAGTGGGGCAAAAATCACTGGGGGAGCTATGTGGCTGCGTTGGCCATTTCTTTAGAGAGTTATTTTTTGCTTTTGTCTTAGTCTACTTCTTCACATTATGCTGTATTGGACTGGTATCAGTATCGACACATACACTGAGGCCAAGTATTGGTATCGGATTCTGCTGTTACACAAAGGAAAAGAGGAGAAGGGTTTAATTATAGACCTGTATCTGCTGTTGATAATGCAGATAAAGAGAAAGAGTGATGTGCTTTGATTTTATGTGTCTCTTTGATTTGTAATCTGCTTGTCATCTGTTGAACTTTATGGAGACGGGAGACGGTTCCAGACCATGTGTCTTTGTAGAGTGAAAGCATGTTGTCTTGGCTGGCCAGGCAAGAAATAACACCGAAAACCCTGGAGTCTGTGGGGTTTGGTCCAGTCCAGAGGCCACTTCAACACAGTGGTGAGGATTTGTGCTTGGAATAGGAAAAGGCATGATGCATTTTACAGACTTGTTTTTTGTATTATCCATCCATTTTCTTCACGAGTGCAGCAGTCTAATCAGGGACTCCCAGACTTCCCTCACCTCAGACGCTACTGCCAGCTCCTCCGGTGGGACCCCAGGGCGTTCCCAGGCAGCCGTGAGATACAGCCCTACCAGCGTGTCCTGGGTCTTCCCCGGGGCCTCCTCTCAGTGGGACATGCCCGGGACACCTCCCCAGGGAGACGTCCAATAGCTGAACATCAGTGCTATGCTAATCTCCCCTCACTGCGTTTTATCTTTAAACATTTGTTGACAGACGTAATTACATCCCATTTGCTAACTTTTGTTAAAGAGGGTTTGTGCAAAATCGACTTTTTGCATCAAAACATGGCTCAAGTGGTTTTATCTGCCATCCATCCATGTTTAAGTAATCTAGGGATCTTTTCCTGGGCCCTATTCAAACTCTCCTTTGGTTAGCAGTAAAAAGAAACTCATTTTGGCCGATTGTATCTGCCGTCTTGTCCTTTCGGTCATTACCTAAAGCTCATGACCACAGGTGAGGGCAGGATCGTTGACTGACCAGTGAATCGAGACCTTTGCCTGTGGACTCAGCTCCTTCATTGCCTTTTTTCATATTATTATCAAGAGAATACTAACTGTGTTTCTCGTTCTGGCTTGGTCCTGCTCTAGTCCTGGTTTATTTGGCTCTTGTATTCATGGCGTAGTCTCAGTTTAGCTGTTCAAATTTCTAATGGTGGTGTGTGATTCTCGGCTGTTTTCATATTGTTCTAACATAGTAAACGGTCTTCACATTTTGGTCCTGCTTTTAGTTAGTCTTCGAACTGCTTAGGTCCTCTTTTAGTCCTGGTTTAGTACTAGTTTAAACCAGTCCTCTTATAGACCTGGTTTAGATCTGGTGGTACCTGGATAACCATTTGTTTCTTGAAGATTTTGATATGACAAATGGCTTTTTGGTTTAATGTTTTTGTTTTGATCCTATTTCCTTTCATTCTCAAACAATTTATTTTCTGTTTCTATCTGATCTTAGCAAATGGTAGATATTTTGTCAACAAAGTATTCAAATCCGTGTGTCTTATTTCAATATATTAGCAATTTAAAGTAGCTGAACATCAGTGCTATGCTAATCTCCCCTCACTGCGTTTTATCTTTAAACATTTGTTGACAGACCAGTTTATCACTATAAGTCCCGTTTGCTAACTTCTGTTAAAGACGGGGTTTGTGCAAAATCAACATTTTGGAGCTTTGTGCCATGTAACGTTCCCTCATCAAAAACATGGCTCAAGTGGTTTTATATGTCATCCATACATGTTAGAGTAATCTAGTGATCTCTCCAGGTCCTACTCAAACCACACCACAATTCTTCATAATTCTCATACAAAAACATGATACAAAACAGTACACTACAACTTCACAAACCTGTTGAGATATGCAGTAGTTTCAGTAGCGACACTGTGTTGTGATGGCACTCTGAAGGAGGAGTGATTTAGTCTGGGGAGCAAAGGGAGGGCGGACTCAGAATATTAATAATGCATTACTCTAATACAGCGCTTTTCCAGCTAACAATCCATCCATCCATTTTCTTTCGCTTATCTGGGGCTGGGTTGCGGAGGCATCAGTCTAAGCAGGGACTCCCAGACTTCCCTCACCCCAGACACGTCCTTCAGCTCCTCTGGTGGGACCCCAAGGCATTCCTAGGCCAGCCGAGAGACATAGTCCCTCCAGCGTGTCCTAGGTCTTCCCCAGGGCCTTTTCCCAGTGTGACATCCCCGGAGGTGTCCAGGAGGCATCCTGCAGAGATGCCTGAGCCACTTCAGCTGCTCCTCTCAATGTGGAGGAGCAGTGGCTCTACTCTGAGCTCCTCCTGTGTGACCGAGCTCACCCTATCTCTAAGGGAGCACCCAGCCACCCTGAGGAAACTCATTTCGGTCGCTTGTATCCGCCATCTATCTCAGTTTACAATTTGGTAAGAAGTGAGGATACCAATCTGCCATTGGTCCTTCCGACCATCACTGACACCCACGCACACACCACATTCATTCTAGGGAATGTGGGTCATGGTGGTATTAAAACTCCCAGATGTTGTGTCCTTGCCTAAGGACACAACATTTTGCCACTGGCTCCTCACTGTGGCACCTGGTATTCCTCCCATCCAAATACTAACCAGGCCCAGCCCTGCTTAGCTTCTGAGATGTGACGAGATCTGTCACCTCCCTGTCAAAGTCTCAGCTTGTCTGAGCATCAAAAACAAAAGTGAAGCTATGTTAATACAGCATTTTGGTTGAATATAGTATTTTCAAAACAACAAAATGTTATGTGTTACAGTTAATACCCCATAGAACTGTAATAATACCTGCTCTGTAAGACCTGATGTGCTTTTGTGTTTAGAGATGAGACAAAACAACAAAAAAATATCAAACTCCTCATTAAAACACAAAGTCTGTAGGCGTGTTCCCCATGGAGAGCTTGAAAGCAGCCCCCGTGGTCAGCCTTTCTTTCAGATGGAGTAAACAGAAGGTGGGGTTAGCTGGAGGGTGAAGGAGGGAGCAGGGAGGGGGGCAGGTGGTAGAAGCGTCCCAGGACAGTGCAGTGTGTGTGGGGTGTGAGAGCCAGACCACAGTGGCTCTGGAAGTCATTAGAGTCGCGCCTGGAGCTATGAAGAAACCTGCTGTTTTTCACAACCTGAGCGAGCCTCCATTTTGCTGTGTCCCTGAGGCTGGGCCTGTGTTTACGCTCGTTCTGATCCGACTGGACTGAAGTGGACTCGGTCTTTCTCATTATTACTCTGCTTCGTCGACGTTCATTTAAGGCGATGGACCCTATTTTCTTCCATGTATTTGAGCAAAATTTGTCTCGCCCCATTTCAGATATATTGGATAAGTAGCTCTTGCAGTAAAAGTAAATCTCTGGGTAGTGTCCACATCTAATTATGTTTTTTAGGCTGATAATCAGGAAGAGCGCACTCAGCATGCCAGTTGTTTTTTTTTTTTTTTTTGCTTTACCGTGACCAGTGGTGGAAGAAATACTCAATTTTGTCATTTGTTACATGAAAAAACTTAAGTGAAAGTATTGAAGTACCCACCTAAAAATGTACGTAAGAGTAAAAAGTAAAAGTATTTTGTGCAGATTTTGAGATAGAATAAAGCTTCAAATATGGTGATTTTGATAAAAAAATTTTAATTTTTAATCAGAATTTGTTCAACAGAAACAATTGAATTTGTTTTGCTCAAATTCTGAACGTGTTAAAAATAAATCCTCAGCCTTTACTGCAGGTCTCAGACAATAATAAAAAATACAGAAATACAGCAGATAAAATGTAGTGGAGTAAAAGTAAAAAGTATCCACTGTAAAGCAAACTTAAGTAAAAGACAGATACCTAAAAAATCAACTTCCATCACTGCATCTAATTATAAAATGTTTTATTGTCTGATAGTCAGGAAGTGTGTGCTCAGCATGCTTAGCTTTGACGGCCTCTGAAAGTTGTGAAAAGTGCTTATAAATTCATCATGGTGAATAATTAGGATGCTCTGAATGCATAAGATAAGTGAGGAAAACTGGACCACTGCAGACTGTTTAAAATGAACTGGTTCTGTTTTTCTCATTTATAAGAGAGTAAAATCAGATACAGCACCTTTAAGATACTTCATTTCTATTACTAAAACTAAAATATGTCTTGCTTAATGACTCTTGCCATTAGCTGAAATTAGCTGTGCCATTAGTCAAATTTTCAGTCATTTGAGATGATCGATGATGAGTTTAGGTTTTTTGTAGTGGAGAGGTCCGTAGCAGTGAAACCATGTGGTTTGGAGCAGAGTTCAGAGGTTGGAGGAGGAATATTTTGTGTAAAATGCCATAGATTAAAAGTCTGTAATAGTTAAAGGCCCATATCACACTAATTTAATTCCTGGAATTTCCAGTCTCTGCTGAAATAAAGGGAGATAAGAGCTGTTAACTTGAAAACCACCACTTCATGACATCACAAGGTGGAACAGAGCATTTTGAGCTTTAGAGATGTAGACAGACTAAAATAAAGTGTTACTCAAACATGTGTGAATGAAACAAAACACAACTCCAGGTCTGTGTCTGAGGAGGTAACAACAACATGGCTTAAAGCTACAAGAGTCAGTTTTCTAAGTGTAGGACCTTTAATGTTCAGGAAATTAATATCGAAAGACAATTTTATTAGTTTTTAATAGGACACAATAAAAGCAAATGGAAAATTGGCCTAAAGAATAAAATATGCGATGAATATGTGAGGTTAGTTTTTTATTACCCACACCAGCCTTTGGGTTAGTGGAACTGTCCAGATTTTTAAGTGATTGAAGTCAGTCATAAGATGCTTCCAAAACAAACAAACAAAAACTTGGCAGTGTCAGCAGAAAACTAGAGCTTTTCTTAATTTACATATTTTACAAGGTACAAGTACAAGGTGCTGTTGAAGTAACATTTCCCAAAACACTGGAATGGTTTAAGTATTGGACCAAAAAATAAAGAAAACATGGAAAAGTACCCAGCCCTAATCCAATGTGATTAAGGATTAGCAGCTTTCATTTCCTTGTAAAAGAAAGTCTGAAGACTGTTCTGCTAAAACATATATATAATGTGACTGTAGCATAGCATTAGCTTTGTTGTTTGAAAGCATAGGCTGTTTATATAAATGGACATAGCTAACCAGCTGGCTGCCGCGTTCCAGATAGGAAGTGCTCATGGACGCACTTCCAGCTCCATCGACTATTGGCTCCAATTCACTTTTTATTGAAAAACTGTGTCCCCCTCTCTCTGTAAACTGCTTGAAAGTTATAATCAAACTAGCACAGATATACAAAGGTTTTTATTCTGCATTCAATTTTGTGATTTTAATGTCTTTCTTATTCTCTAAAGCACATTGAATTACTTTGTGTACCCAAGTTTATTTGTGCTATACAAATAAACTTGCCGCACCTATACACATTTCCATACATAAATAATATAAAAAAGTGCTGATCTCAGTCTTTACCTTTGCTTCAGTTTAAGTTGTGCTGAACGCCCAAAAGTGGCAAGAACCCGAGGCATGAGTCAGTCTTATCTAAGTGTGGGCTGTTTTTGTGAGGTGGGTTATTGCGCTGTATGTGCCTGAGATTAGCCACTTCATATCACGCTAATCTCAGGCACAACTGCAGCCAATCAGAGACGTCACTGCTGTTCCGTCCAAAGACCTGATCCCTGAACAATTTTGCTCCCTCAAAATGGGAACATGGTTTAAAAAATACACATTGTACCAGTGGAGTTTGTTAAGAAATAGAGAAAGACGCAAGCAAGCATTTCTCATTCTCAGTATATGATTAGCAAATACCGCAGAAGGAGAGGCTGCACTAGCATGGATTCATGACTGGCTGCAGGTTCTGGGGTTTAATTAGTGACCAATCAGATCAGAGGGAGGGATTTTAGGTTTAAACCTACTGGATTTCAGCTTTGACGCTGGCAACCCAAATGAGAGAGTCATGTGAGGCTCATTCTGCTTTCTGATTGGAGGGGAGACAGTAGCTCAGTTGGCAGAATGTTTTAATTGGTTCAAATCCCTCACTCAAAATAAACACCACTGGTTGAGCGGTGAGATCCACCGACCCACAGGTTGGAGGTGCGATTCCAGCTCCCACAGATGAATGCTGTTGTTGTGCCCTTGGGCAAGATGGTTAACCCACCGAACCCCCAGTGTGAATGGATGAGTAGTTCCTTGATGTAAAGAGCTTTGAGTTAACCTGTCACAATAATTAACAATCACCATCATTCAGTACATGAAAGATGGAACAATATATTTTGAAAGTGGGGAGATTTTTGCCACTTTCAAGTTATAAGGTCAGATTTGAGCTGTCGAGCGTGGAATAGGTCACTTCTAAGGCTCATTATTGGTACATTCTGCTGCTCAGGCCTTTTAGCGGTACAGTTTATTTAAAAAAGGGTTCCCTGGGATTATCCTGCTTTATTTTAATTGTGTCAGTGGCATAAAGCAGCTTCAGTGTGGCTGTTTATCACATTTCTCTGTATTTCTCTGTAGCGATATATCATGCTCATTTATTTCATTTATTTATTTATTTCGAGCAAATGTATACAGTTCACTTAATGCACATTTCACATTTTTTGTACTTATTTGAGCTCGAAAAGGAGTGGGAACTTATTGAGACTTATTAAATTCCTCACCTGTCTTCCATTAGAACATAGATTAAATGATTTGTTTATGCTTTCCATTCAAATTTTTCAAGTCTAGTTTTGCCTTAAAAGTAGAAAAGAGCTATATAAAACATGTGACCATTCACCATTACAGTCTTGAAAACCAAAACCATTATGTCCAGTGTTTTTGCAAATAAGAGTATAGAATATATCATCATTCTAATTATCAGTAAAAGTTATAGATGGACACAGTCAGGCCAAGTTTGTGGAATTTATAATCAAAATCATCCTCCAGGTCCTTTAATACATTTCTGTTGTTTTGTCATAATATCTTCCCATAATTTTTGGCCAAAAAAGATTGAGAAGAATGTTGAACGTAGAATTTCTTCCAAAAAATAAAAAGTGACGAATGAGATTGGACCGACGCTAACAGTTTAAACTTTGAACTATCTCTGTCTCTGTCTGTCACTGTTTGAAAAAAAAATAATATTGCAAAGGAAAAACTGTCATTTTTGCCATGGATTTAGTTTTTTTTTTAGCTTAAAAAAGCTCTGCTGTTTTTCCTACAGGAATAGCGCTGACCCAATCACGCCTAGACTCCTCTGTGTCATCTGCTCTGATTGCAGCTAAAGGAGGAACGCTAACTCCAGTTCAACTCTTTCCATTTTGACCAAAGTCTGGAGACAGCGCCACTGGAAAATCTGCTCAGTCACTTTCCGAATATGATCTGGAGACAAAAGCACATTTTATGGTTTAACTTGCCCAATTTTTGGCAAAAATGGAACCGTTTCATATAAAAAACTAAATCTGCAGTTGAGTTTAGTTTAATCTACGTTAGCATGTTAAAGCTACACTATGTAACTTTTCTGGGGGAGGGTCTGTCATCGGTTTGTTTCCATGGATAGGTAATTGCCTTGCCTGGAATGTAAACTTTTAATAACCATATCTATCTCCATGGAAACAAGCAGGTGGGGATACCAGACCAAGTTTTACAGGTCAGATCTGTGACTTGTAAGAGAGGTGACCCCACTCCCAGTAAGTCTGTGACCTGTTGCTAACGGCAGTGGAAGCAACATCAGGAAAAGCAGGCGCCTGATTTGTCTGTTTCAATGTTCGTACCTTGATGTACAGACACAATAGTGAAATAAAAAACCCAGGATTGTGTAAAGCGGGTTAATACGAACATTTAAGACCAAAATGACGATGGATTCGATGGAGCCAGAAGCACACCCATGCTCACTTCCTGTTTGGACACGTGCTAACTACCACATTAGCTGTGTCTATTTATATATACAGTCTATGTCTGTACCTGATTTACCGTCTTAAAAAAACATGAAAAACAAAACTAGTTCATTTTAAACAGTTTGAAGTGGTCCAAAGTTATTCCTCACTTACCTTGTGCGTCCAGAGCATCCTAATTATTCACCATTGTGAGTTTATAAACACTTGACATGATGGTAATGGCTAACACCAACTAGCATGCTAATGCACTTCCTGTTTCTCTGACAGTATATCACTGTATAATTAGAAGCAGACAGTACACAGCGGACTTATTCTGACCCCAGGAGCTGCTTATGTCATATATCTTTACTGGGGCAAGACACATTTTGCTCAAATATGGAACAAAATCGGATACAGGGCCTTTAATCATGCTGTCCAAATCGACTTAGCAAAAGCGCTAGCAGCCCTGTTATAAACCTATGCATTATGTAGTTTGAGCACTGCCCTCTCTCTGCTCAAACACTCACAAAACTGATGCTGAAAAGTTGTGACAGGCTGAAGCCCTGTGTTATATAATGCCGTGTCATGTCTCCCTGTTGATACGTTGGCTTGTTGTTGTGCTTAAATGTGCTCTTTGTCCTGCGTTTTTGGCATGAGCTGGTTTATTTATGCACTCATGTGGATGGTTCTGTGCGGCTCTGTGGGCTCAGACTGTCCACTGCAGCTGTAACCTCATCAATGATCGCCTTTGTGCTGACGGAGCGCGGCAAAGATAGACACCGACCAGCAACAAACATAACAAAAGACTTTATCAGTGTTTGGCTTCAACCATTTGACAAAAATATAGAAGTGTTTTTTTCTGGGAACCATTGCAATTTACTTTTTTATTGTTTTGTATCATTCAAAACTTGTGTTGTCACGATACTAAAATTTCAAACTTGATTTCGATACTAAGGAATATACTCGACGATCAATACTCTACTTCATCAATACTCAATACTCTACTTTCGATACTAATTTTAGAATCGATTAGTATCTGATTTTCGACAACCCTTGTGCATACTGTTGTTGTGTCCTTAGGCAAGACACCTCCGCCAGGGCAGCTGTGGCTAAAATGGTAGCTTACCACCACTGATTATGGAGTGAATGAATAAAGCACGAAATTACACTGTGTCTGGAAAAGAGCTATATAAAACTATGGTATTATTACTTATGACTGAACTTTCATTTTCAGCATGAATTATGATGTTATACCAGCGGCATTTTAAATCATAAGACACATTTCACTCTTTTCCTTCACTCTTTTGTCGGCCTTGAAGTGGAACTAAACACTAAATCCACTTTTTATTGCTACTAAACTGAGTATATGATGGTTTAATAGCCTTATCTACTGTTCCAGGTCATTTTTTTAGCAGCTTTAGTGCAAACTTGAAAAAATTGGAGCTTTCTGGTTCAAAATGCCGAAATCTAAGTGTGTGCTGCTTTCAGTGGCCTGGCAGTTTCAAGTAGTTGGTGACTTCACACAGGATTGTCCTGATTACAGCCAGGTGTTTCTGAAAACTGACTGCAGGGGGCAGAGTTTGAAGTGTGGATGTTAAACCAATCAGACCCTGCCCTCCTACCCCCCTCATTCTTCCTCACTCTCTAAAGTGAGGGGCTCTGGAGGACTAAAGGGGAGCGTCACTCTCCCCTTTAGCCCTCCTGACCCCGCCCCTCCTCACTCTCCTCTTTAGTCCTCCAGACCCCGCCCCCCCCCCCCTCACTCTCCCCTTTAGTCCTCCAGACCCCGCCCCTCCTCCCCCTCACTCTCCCCTTTAGTCCTCCTCCCCGACCCCGCCCCTCCTCCAGACCCCACTCTCCCCTTTAGTCCTCCAGACCCCGCCCCTCCTCACTCCCTCACCTTTTCTTTAGTCCTCCATTCTCCTCCGCCCCCCCTCACTCTCCCCTTTAGTCCTCCAGACCCCACCCCTCATCCTCCCTCCTCACTCCTCTTTAGTCCTCCAGACCCCGCCCCTCCTCACTCTCCCCTTTAGTCCTCCAGACCCCGCCCCTCCTCACTCTCCCCTTTAGTCCTCCAGACCCCGCCCCTCCTCACTCTCCCCTTTAGTCCTCCAGACCCCGCCCCTCCTCACTCTCCCCTTTAGTCCTCCAGACCCCCGCCCCTCCTCACTCTCCCCTTTAGTCCTCCAGACCCCGCCCCTCCTCACTCTCCCCTTTAGTCCTCCAGACCCCGCCCCTCCTCACTCTCCCCTTTAGTCCTCCAGACCCCCCGCCCTCCTCACTCTCCTCTTTAGTCCTCCAGACCCCGCCCCTCCTCACTCTCCCCTTTAGTCCTCCAGACCCCGCCCCTCCTCACTCTCCCCTTTAGTCCTCCAGACCCCGCCCCTCCTCACTCTCCCCTTTAGTCCTCCAGACGCCCGCCCCTCCTCACAGATCTCCCCTTTAGTCTTCCAGACCTCGCCTAGTTTAGCCGCTCTATTTGAAATGTGCTTGGGGGCGGAGTTTAAGCGTTCTGACCCACTTTAAATAAAGTTGTTTTTATCTCCACTGATGTGTCTGTGTCCTCTTTAACGGCATATGAGAGGTCACACTACACATTTAGCTAAATAATAGGCAGCATAATCAAATATAAGACTTTACTAAACAAAAAAAAACTAAAAAAAATCTTGCATAATTTTTTAAATTTTGTGTGAAGTTTATCATTTTACTTTCTGGTTTGACACAGGCAGCAGATGTGACACAGACGTTGTCATTGCCTGATTTGGCACTGTGTTTTTCATACTTCGGCGCAGGTGCTGAAGTTGCCATAGTAACCACACTTAGGACAAATCTACTTTTTGACATTCATTCAATGCAATATAAACTGTTTTACTGATAAATACTTGCTCAAAGCCCAACAAAATGATGTGTTTAAACAGAGCAGAGCTGAGCTGAACCTGACTTATGGTCAAAGACAATCGCTTTTGTTTCTATTTCTAAGAATAAATTCCGTGAAATGGTCAAACTTTGATGTGAATATGATTAAGTTTAGCAATAGGTGTGGCTCCAGCAGACAGCACAGAGTAAACACATTTAAAATAGTTACACAAGTCCAATTTAAAACATGCCAAATTTCGGTCATTTCATAACTGTTACGTAGCGACCCACGTAAACAAGGGCCAAAACATTTCGAAATCATACAGTTGGTAAGATTAGACTAGTACAAATACACATAACACATTTATTTTGTTAAATCAGATCTATTTTACTAACTTTTAAGAACTGTTATCATGTTCTAGTCGTTTCTTGTCATTGAGCCTCTGAAGTTGTTTTTGGAATGATTCGTGTTGTAATCTTTAATCTCTTATTTTCAAGACGCCATTTTCATTTTATGCACTTCTTCTTCAATTTTATTTTCTTAAACGGTGATACTTGTACTTCCGCAGTGTCGTGTCGTGCTTTGTTGTGATGAAGTTTATGGCGACGTCAGCTACAAATTATAACATAATGATCCACAGGTGTCGTAGATTATAACTGTAGAGACTTGGGACTTTAGAGAGTGTGGGATATTAAAATTTAGACTCACGATTATTGTGACCAAAATAATCACAATTAACGGATTTTATCATGATAATTATTAAACCAAGGCAGTATAACGTCCTCATATGTGGACACCAGGACCATGTAGAGAAAAAAAAAAAAAAGGAATTGTGGCCTAGACAACCCAAAATGTGTTGTCAGGAGGTTAAAGGTTCAGATTAATTCATGGTTGTTGTAAAACCATTTACTGCACTGCTGCTAGCAAACTGCAATCAGCTGTGCAAAATGCCATTCAGCTAGCGCTAACCTAGCGATAGCAAAGTCGACACAAACACGAATTCATACAAATCCAAACTAACACAAACTACATTCAACAGTTTATTTCTCATGGTGTGTTACTTATGGTGGATATTTTCAGCTCAAGTTTGTCAAACGATGCAGGATGGTTGTGTCGTAACTGTGTGTCAGTTGCGCGTGTTTGTCCTCGGAGCCGTATTTTTTTTCCCTTCAGGCTCTGCAGATCGGTGGCTCGTCTTCTTGGTCTTGTTTTTCAAATCCATAATAATCCACACATCAGACTTCTTAAGTGGACGATATAAATGTGTCACTGGGATCCCACTGCCCACGAGCCATGACTGAGGTGAAGAAGAACCATCTCCAATTCAGAACAGGCACAGAAGCAACAAGTGTCACTGCTATGATAGAGGGCCCCCTTGTGGACAAACACCAGAACTAACATCTGAACATTGTATTGAAACCGGAAACATGAGGCAGTCTGGTGGTGTAAAGGCGATTATAATCATGTGTGATGATCATTGATTATTAAAAAATGCCAGAAGTATTAATTGCAGACCTTTTTTTATCACGATTAATGATATTATCTTATATCATCCCATCCCTAATAGAGACACAAGCACAACAGCTCTAATTTAAACCAGTGTTCTGTCAGAAAATTGCCTTCCCTGCGTTTTGGATGGTGTTTTCTGTGTTGATGATTTGTGTAGAAAGAGCTCAGTGCTACTTCCTGTGTTTTTGTGTTTTTACACAAACAGGTACAGTCTCAGTAAAAGCAAGTAATAACTGAAAACACCTGAAAACCTGTCACATGTACGTTAAGACGGCTGACTCCTGCTGACTTAAGCCTTGTCTCATTTATTCACACTTTGACGCAGATTTGTTAATGATTTTAATTATTCTATTTCAACTAATTGCGGTGAAATTGCACTTTGAAGTGGCATAATTATAAAATAAAAACTGCAGTTATGTTCATAATAAAATATCCAAAAAACAACATGGCGGAAAAGGAGTCATACCTCCCTCTTCAACATTTGCTCGAGCTAGAGATGAGCTGACGTCATGTTTCACAGGGAGCCAAACCAAACACCTGTAATATTCTGACACCTTCAAGGATTAAAGATGAATCACTTGGTAAAAACATTCTACCAGTCAAAAGTTTGGACACACTTCTGCATTTTTCTTGATTATTTTCCTGATTATTGCATCAGGGGCGACAGTGGCTCAGTTGGTAGAGCATTTGTCCACTGATCCGAAGGTTGGCAAATCCTGTTCTCGACATAAATATCATTGGTTGAGTGGGCAGATCCACTGACCCACAGGTTAGCAGTGCAAGTCCAGCTCTCACAGATGAATACTGTCGTTCTGTCCTCGGGCAAGACACTTAACCGGGGCGACAGTGGCTCAGTGGTTAGAGCGTTGGTCCCCCAACCCGAAGGACAGAGGATCGAATCCTGCTCAGACCAAGTTCTGTCGTTGTGTGCTTAGGCAAGACACTTCTCCCACATTGCCTAGTATGAAAGTGGTGTGTGCGCGAATGATCGGTGGTGGCCGATGGCACAAACTGGCAGCCTTGCTTCCATCAGTCTGCCCCAGGGCAGCTGTGGCTGCAATAGTATCTTACCATCACTAAGTGTGGAGTGAAAGAATAATGACTATAGTGTAGAGCTTTGAAAGGCTTTGACAAGCCTGTAAAGCACATTACAAGTGTAAGGCTCTGTGTGCATGTGAATGGGCTGTGTGTGTGGTGTTTGTGTGTGAATGGGCTGTGTGTGTGTGTCTGTTGTGTGAATGGGCTGTGTGTGTGTCTGTTGTGTGAATGGGCTGTGTGTGTGTGTCTGTTGCGTGAATGGGCTGTGTGTGTGTCTGTTGTGTGTGAATCCCCTCTGTGTGTGTGTGTTGTTGTTGTGTGAATGGCTGTGTGTGTGTGTGTGTGTCTGTCTGTTGTGTGAATGGGCTGTGTGTGTCTGTTGTGTGAATGGGCTGTGTGTGTGTGTGTGTGTCTGTTGTGTGAATGGGCTGTGTGTGTGTGTGTCTGTTGTGTGAATGGGCTGTGTGTGTGTGTCTGTTGTGTGAATGGGCTGTGTGTGTGTGTCTGTTGTGTGAATGGGCTGTGTGTGTGTGTCTGTTGTGTGAATGGGTGAGTGGGTCCTTGATGTACCTTGAAGGTAGAAAAGCACTGTATAAAAATGTGACCATTTACCATGGTAGATTCTCACTGAAGGACACATGAACAACACATGTGGACTACAGTAAACGTGTGTCTTCATAAATGAAACAAATCCACTGACGTCCGTGCCAGAAAACTGTGGTCTCCAATGGGAGCTGACTGTCACTGTTAACGTCATGACAACAAAGCGCCGGGTTGCTGTCGGCGCCCCCTATGGATAGCTGCACATCACAGTAGTAGAAAACTTAGAGACTCTTATATTTTTGAGAGCTGTGTAACTTTTCCAATAAAGGTTCCACCACCTGCTTCATATGCTTTACCTGGAATGTTCCACAGTATGGCTTTTAACTTCTGCAGGAAGTGTTTACCATGTGACCCATCACCAATCTGCTAATCCTTTTTTCAGCGTGTTTTTTTTTTTTTTTTTTTTTTTTTTTTTTTTACAAATATGTTACCCAAACATGTAGGGGTCTGGAGGTCCTCTCCCATGATTTTTTTTGTGCAGAAAATCCTGTACATTTCTTTATTATTTTGACACTAACAATGGGCCCATTACAATAAATTGGTGGGACCTCATCTGTCACACGATACAAAACTGTACATGGACTAAACCTCACTGACCTCACGGCTCCTCTTGGTTCAGCTCCATGTATCGAGTGGTGTCACTGTGTGTTTTTACTAATTGCTCTGGTGGGATTAATAAAGTCGTCTGGATCTGACTCTGAATCAAACCAAAGGCCTGCGGCGGTCGTTTAAATGAAACGATCAATTTAAGTCAAATGTTTGAATATGAATGTCCCACATTCACAAAATCTATGAGTCTACAGCCGACAGGGTACCCCCCCCCCCCCCCCCCCGTGCCTCCTGACTGCCTCTCCTCCTCTTCCTCCTCTCCATCCTCTCATCTCTTCTTTCTCTCCTTCCTGTATCTTTCAGAGAAGCAAACAGCAGACCTGATACAGACAGAGCTGCTCTGCCTCCTCTCCTCCTCTCCTCCTCTCTCTCCTCCTCCTCCTCCTCTCCTCTCTCCCCTCCTCTCCTCCTCCTCTCCTCCTCCTCCTCTCTCCTCTCCCTCCTCTTATCTCTTCTTCCTCTCCCTCCTGTATCTTTCAGAGAAGCAGACAGCAGACCTGATACAGACAGATCTCCTCTGCCTCTCCTCTTTCCTCCTCTCTCCTCCTCTCCCCTCTCTCTTCTCCTCCTCTCCTCCTCCTCTCTCCTCTCCCTCCTCTCATCTGGCTTTTCCTCTCCGTCCTGTATCTTTTCAGAGGAGCAGACAGCAGACCTGATACAGACAGATCTCCTCTGCCTCCTCTCCCTCCTCTCTCCTCTCTCTTCTCCTCCTCTCCTCCTCTCTCCTCTCTCTCCTCCTCCTCCTCTCTCCTCTCCTTCCTCTCATCTCTTCTTCCTCGCCGTCCTGTATCTTTCAGTGGAGCAGACAGCAGACCTGATACAGACAGATCTCCTCTGCCTCCCCTCCTTCTCCTCTCCTCCTCTCTCCTCCTCTCCTCCTCCTCCTCTCCTCTCCTCTCCTCCTCTCATCTCTCTTCCTCTCCCTCCTGTATCTTTCAGAGGAGCAGACAGCAGACCTGATACTACAGATCTCCTCTGCCTCCTCTCCTCCTCCTCCTCTCTGACTCTCTCTCAAACCAAGGCCTCCTCCTCTCTCCCTCCTCCTCTCCTCCTCCTCCTCCTCCTCTCTCCTCTGTCTCCTCCTCCCCCTCCTCCTCCTCCTCTCTCCTCTCTCACCTTCTCTCCTCCTCCTCCTCTCTCTCCTCCTCCTCCTCCCCTCTCCTCTCTCGCCTCCTCTCCTCCTCCTCCTCTCTCTCCTCTCCCTCCTCTCATCTCTTCTTCCTCTCCCTCCTGTATCTTTCAGAGGAGCAGACAGCAGATCTGATACAGACAGATCCCCTCTGCCTCCTCTCCTCCTCCTCCTCTCTCCTCTCTCACCTCCTCTCCTCCTTCTCCTCTCCTTTCTCTCCTCCTCCTCTCTCCTCTCTCGCCTCCTCTCCTCCTTCTCCTCTCTCCTCTCCCTCCTCTCATCTCTTCTTCCTCTCCCTCCTGTATCTTTCAGAGGAGCAGACAGCAGACCTGATACAGACAGACCTCCTGCTGTGCTCCTCTGGCTGCTCTGTGTGAGGAGGGGCTCATCTGCATGTCTCTGTCCTCAGTGTTTCCTCACTGTGTCCTGTCTGTCTGTGTACTACATGTACTGTGTGTACTCCATGTACTTCATGTACTTCATGTATTCCCTGTACTGCATATACTTCATGTGCTCCTTGTACTCCATGTGTGTAGTGTGTGTAGTACGTATAGATTCAGTATTGAAGACTCAGCTGGAGCGTTTAACTCGGCCTGGTCTCTGCAGGTTTCTTCTGTCAACAGCCCCCCCCCACACACCACCACCTCTTCTCTTTCTTCTTTCTCTCCTCTCTCTCACCCCCTTCCCTCTCTCTTTTTACTCCTTTCTTGTTCACTTTCTCTCCCACCTCTCCATCGTTCCCTTTCTTCCTTTTTCTCTACCCCCATCTCCTGCTGTCTCTTCTCTCTCTCGTTCTCTTTCCCTTTCTCGACCCCCATCTCCATCTCTTCCTTTGTCTCTCTATCCTCCCCATTTCCCTCTCTCTTTCTGTCTCCACTTTTCCCACACCCACCTTGCCTCTCTTTCCGCCTCCCCTTCCCTCTTTCTCCTTCCGCCTCTCCTTCTTCCACACTTTCTCTCTCTCTCTCTCTCTCTACCCTTTCTATTTCACCCTCTCCTTTTCTCTCCCCTTCTCCTTTTTCCTTGATCTTTTTTTCTCCCTTCCTCTCCTTCTCTCCCCCTCTCTTGTCATCTCTTTCCCCCTTTCTCCCTTTCCTTCTTCCCTGTTCCTTCTCTCTTTCTCTCTCTCTCTCTTTCCCCCCCTCCTCCTTCTTCTTTTCTTTCTTTCTCCCTCCCTGTCTCCTTCTTCCCCGCTCTTTCCCTCTCTCCCTCCCCTCTCTATTTCCCCCTCTCCTTCTCTCCCCTCTCTTCTTGTCCCCCCCTTCTTCCTCGATTTTTCTGTCTTTGCCCACTCCTTCTCTCCCCCTCTCTTCTTGTCTCTTTCTCTCCCTCCCCCTCTCCCTCTCTTTCCCCGATCTTTCTATCTCTCCCTTCTCTCCTTCTCTCCCCCTCTCCTCTTCTTCCTGTCTTTCTTCCCCCCTCTCTTCTCTTTTCCCGCTCTTTCTCTCTTTCTCCCCCTCTCCTTCTTCCCTGCTCTTTCTCTCTTTCTCCTCCTCTCCTTCTTCCCTGCTCTTTCTCTCTTCTCCTCCTCTCCTTCTCTCCGTGTCTGCGCCTCGAGCCTGTCGTATCATTAGCATACATTAGCTAGCGTGCTAATCTAATAGAGAGTTTTTATGAATGGGAGATTACAGTATTATCTTGACTGTTTACAAGTGCTGCAGGTGCTCTTATATTGTAGTTAGGAGTTGTCCACTCTTTCTCCCATAATGCACTGCTGTTTAAGATTCTGCTGTGATGTCATGTTTCTGCTTGTTTAGTTCTCACAAAATTAAGTTTTAGCACAAATTAGATCTGAGTTTTTATGTTATTTTTGTTTCATTTGGCCAGTCCTCAGCCAGTCCTCAGGCAGGCAGCAGCTCAGAGTGTTTGGCAAGGAAAGTTTATTTGTACAGCACAATGGGTCCACAACATAATTCAAAGAGCTTTACAGAATAAGAAAGACATTAAAATCACAAGACAACAAATCAAAACATAAATAATCATCGTAAAGTGAACATTAAAAGAGAAGAGGCAGAATAAAACTCTTTCAGTCACAGGCAGCGAAACAGAGCCTGGATTTAAACATTGTCAATGTCGAGGCTGCACAAAACTGAGACACTAATTCACCATGTTTAGTCCTGGTTTAATGGTTTAATCTTGGTTTAATCCTGGTTTGGTCCGGTTTGATCCCGGTTTGGTTCCGTTTAGTCCCTGGTTTAGTCCCGGTTTAATCCTGGTTTAGTGGTTTTAGTCCTGGTTTAGTCCCTGACTTAATCCTGGTGTATCCTGGTTTAATCCTGGTTTAGTCCTGGTTTAGTCCTGGTTTAGTCCTGTTTAATCCTGGTTTAGTCCTGGTTTAATCCTGATTTAATTGTTTAATCCTGGTTTAATCCTGGTTTAGTCCTGGTTTAGTCCTGGTTTAGTTCTGGTTTAATCCTGGTTTAGTCCTGGTTTAGTTCTGGTTTAGTCCTGCTTTAGTCCTGGTTTAGTCCTGGTCTAATCCTGGTTTAGTCCAGGTTTACTTCTAGTTAGTCCTGGTTCAGTCCTTGTTTAGTCCTGGTTTAGTTCTAGTTAGTCCTGGTTTAGTAGAGTGTGAGATGGTTCTTATGGCACTAACACGTGGGAAATGTGTGTGAAAATCTCATTTAAACTATTAAAATGAGCCGTACCTGTACAAATGTGGTTGCAGGCAGTTCACAATTCCTTCAATAATGGGATAAGATCTGAATCAAAATGCAAAGACCTTCCTCTGTTTAAAAGTCTACAGTCCCTGCTCTAGATCACATTCAAATCGTAATCGCCCAGTGTGTGCAAAAAAAAAAAAATCTATATTATTTTTGTCCTTGTTGCCCAGCGCTATATCCATCCCTGTATCCATCCCAATAATATGATACGTTTTCCCATCACAAAATATGACTCCCTCACTCACACAAACTGACCTTTTAACAGCACAGTCCTTGGTCCAGTTTCTGCATTTGGGCCTTTGCGTTTGTATATTGTGTAAATATTTGAATGAGATTTAAGTCCCCAAAAACTTCAACAATGGCCCTTTTTCTGCTGCTAATCCTTCATCTTTTGTGTGGAAATCTGAACCAAATACTGCAGCCTTCAAAAGAATTAGGAAACAAAAGAAGCACGGGGATTTGGAATTTAAACGAAATACCTTAAAATGGAACTTAACACTAAACAAACCTTATTTTTACTTCTAAACTGTGTATGTGGTGTTTTTATAGCATTGTGCACTGTTCCTAATCCTTTTTGACCATTATTGTGCAAACTAGGTCAGTTTGCAGGGCGAGGTACCTGTCCTTGGAAACAGGTGTGGAGGCGGAGTCAGAGAAGGGGGTGCACTTGGTTTATTCGCCTTCAAGTTGAGGAGTTCAGGGATGGGAACTTGTGAGCCAGTGCCAGCCAGGCCAGAGACCCCCTCAGAGATCCCCACAGAGTCCCCCATAGAGACCCTTAGAGACCCCACAGAGATCCCCACAGAGTCCCCCATAGAGACCCTCAGGGACCACACAGAGATCCTCACAGAGACCTGCAAAGAGACCTCCTCAGAGACCCCACAGAGACCCCCACAGAGACCCTCAGAGACCCTCAGGAGATCCCTCAGAGATCCCCATAGAGTCCCCCATAGAGACCCCCTCAGAGATCCCAATAGAGTCCCCCATAGAGACCCTCAAGGACCCCCAGAGATCCTCACAGAGACCTGCAAAGAGACCTCCTCAGAGACCCCCACAGAGTCCCCCACAGCGACCCTCAGAGACCCTCAGAGACCCCCACAGAGACCCCCACAGAGACCCCCACCAGGAGCAAAAATGAACGTATCAGAGGAGACTCAGTCAGACTGGTGGCTGCACGTGGACAAACTGCTCGTCTCAAAGGGCAGGTTTATTTAAGGGGAGACACTACAGGCAAAACTCTTATTTTCCCTGTTTTGTTTTTTGGTCAATTTTGTCTCTTAGCAACAAGCTTTCACGTGGAAACATCCAGACTGTCCAGTCTGAAACACACTGGAATATTTAATGTGATCCACCTCCATATAGTTATATGGGACAGTGTAAATGCATCTCCCCCACAGCGACAGAAGGATCAGTCTCACAGTGGCACATACACGCCAGACTTTACCGTGTTGGACTTAAGAACATTTTAATGACTCGTACAGAGGGATTTTGTCATGTTTTATTCCAAAGCTGATTTATTCAACTTTTAACTCAAAAATTAAAATGGTTAAGCACATTTTCAAGCAAATCTAGTTTATTCAAATACTATTTATTTTTTAAAATGTTTTATTTATTTATTTAAATGTCAGTAGGACAGTGCACATTAATAAACATTATTATAAATAGCTAGTTTTTATCGGCCGCCCCCCCGACAGACGGAACACACTCAAGTTCAAAAGATCATAGAAAAGATAATTTATTAAAATACAAATATGTTTTACTACTACTACTATTACTACTACTACTACTGCAATTTTTTACTATTACTGCTACTCCTAATTTTACTACTACTGGTGTGCTTACTACTACTACTACTACGACTACTACTATGTTTTACTATTACTACTACTACTACTACTACTACTACTACTACTAATTTTACTACTACTGGTATTTTTACTACTACTACTTCCACTGATATTTTTTACTACTACTACTACTACTACTGCTACTACTACTACTACTATTACTACTGCTATGTTTTTACTACTACTGTTACTATTACTACTACTACTACTTTTACTACTGCTGGTATGCTTTACATCTACTACTATGTTATACTACTCCGACTACTACTACTCCTTCTACTTATACTAAAGCAGAGTAAGGCTTTTATAGTTTAGAAGGAGGAAAATACTCTCTAATGAGGCACTTTTAATTTAGTTTTTATCTTTAATCTGGTTCAAATGAAATAAAAAGTCTGTGTCAGAACATAACTTGTTCACTTGGAGCGATGGCGTCTGTCCTGGTGTTTCTCTGACGGGCCGGTCCAGTCCTGCCTGTGTGTGGGAGTTTGCGTTTTTGGCAGGTCAGACGAGGCAGAGGTCAGCGGGGTCGTCGTCATGGAAACGCGAGGTCCGGAGTCCCCAGGCCTGGCGCGGCTCAGTGGCTCCCCCTGTGGTTTTAGAGGGCAGCGCTGGAGTGTCATTAGGAGTGGTTGTAAACTGGTTCAACCTGGTTTATTCATGAAGTGTATTTGTGGATCGACACGTGAATTATTGATGTGAAGATGTAGGTTTTTACTGTAGAACTGGACCAACTTAAAAGAGAAAAACACATTTTTAAAGAGCCCATGTTATGCTGTTTTCTGTTTTATCTCTGATATAATGATATTTCCGCAGTAAAAACACACCCAGAGTTGTGTGCACATTTAGGCTGAGGTCTTTGGAGATTCAGACTAATTATAAAGTGTTACTCAAACATCGTCTGTTTTTGAGGAGTAACAGCATTAGAACATGACTTAAAGCTCACAAGATTTAATTTATGTATCACCTTTTAGCTCACAAGCGTCCATTTTGTATAATATATGACCTTTAACCCCGAAACATGAACTCATAAACATAAAAAAGTCTAAAAGAGTCTAAAATGAATCATCTTTAAATATCTAAAATTTGAATGAAAAAAAATATGAAAAAGTTGCTACTAACTCAAAAAAATGTATGTACAATAAATACCGACCCCTAACGTTTATTACAAATGTCACTAGGTCAAGTTACAGGTGAGATCTGTGGAGCGGCAAGCCCACTCACAGTAAAAATGCATGTTTTTAAGGTGTCTTTGAGCAATAAAAACATCAATAGAGCTCTTAAATGTGTCAAGGCATGCAGTTTTGTGGGGACTCTATAATAAGATAAGTTTAATGCTTTACTGTGAAAAATTCCAGACAATGCAAAATCTTCTCCATAAAAAAGAAATAAATAGATGGTCGACCCCTACCAGGAATGTTAGGTAGTGCACCTTTAAATCTTTGTATTATTAGCATATCCTCAAAACAGCAATTCCAATGTTCTAAATGTTTTATAAATGTTCCTCTTCACATGTTTAAGTGTCTCCTCGTGTAAACACTCAGAGCAGCGTGACTCTGTTTCATTCATACATATTTATGATCTGTGAGTGGAGCTGGGCCTGGGACAGTGGGATGTTCATGTACATTTATACTTTTCCCAGAATGCCTCATCCTCACACTTGAATTTCCAGTGGCTCAGCTGGTAGAGCGTTTGTCCACTGATCCAAAGGTCTGTGGTTCAAGACCTGCCCTCGGTATAAACGTCATTGGTTGAGCGGTCAGATTCTCTCGTGACAGGTTGGCGGTGTGATTCCAGCTCTCACAGATGAATGCTGTTGTTGTGTTCTTGGGCAAGACACTTAACACATCGCTCCCAGTGAATGTGTGAGTGGTTCCTTTATGTAAAGCGCTTCTTTGAGTGTCTTGAAGGTGGAAAAGCATTGTATAAAATGTGATACTTTTCATATCACTGTTTTCTTAGAGCCTATATGTCACATTCAGTAGCTGTACTTTGATTGGTTAAATTCACCTGTCACTCATTCAGAGACTGACCAATGAGAGGAGAGGGCGGGGAATAGAACCACATTACACAGATAAGCACCAAGTCGCTGTATAACTGTGTACACATGTCAGATCAGAGTGGATTTTACAATGATACAAAGCACATTCTATACTCCATACTTTTGTTTTAGGTGTAAATCTCATAATTCAAACTTCTGAGTTTACCAAAGTCCCTAAGTATGGTATTAAACTGCTCATATCTCCATGGAGACAAGCAGGTGGCACCACCAAGTCAAGATACAAGTTTTCTTTTTTTTTTTTTCATTGATTTAATTTTATTTTAATTTCTGTTTTTATTGATTCCTTTTTTATTTTGATTTATTTCATAATTTTTTTTATTTATTTCATTTCATTGTATTTTTTCTTTTTATTTATTTCATTTCATTTTTATTTCATTTTGATTTATTTCATTTCTTTTTTATTTTTATTTATTCATTTCATTTTTATTTTTATTCATTAATTTCATTTCATTTTTATTTGTATTTATGTATGTTATTTCATTTCACTTTTTATTTAAATTCAATTTTATTTCATTTTTTATTATTTATTAAATTTTTTTTATTTAATTATTTTTTATTTCAAGTATATTGCCTAGCAGTGCTCTTGTATAATACAGCAGACTTAGCCATTAGGCCGTTGAGCTGTAATAACACTTGTAATTAAATAAATAAAGGATACAAGAACACAAACTGGCAACAATTCAAGAAAAGCAAAAACACCTCCATAGAGACGAACAGAAAAGTTACACAGTGTGTCTTTAAATCAAACACCTGTGTGATCCGTTGTAGTTCAAGTGGTGTCTGGTCGGGCTCTGCTCTTTACACGTGACGGTGTTTCCACAGACCTGCAGCTCCAGCCGATTTGTGTGATCCAACACACTGGACCTCCTTCTCATGTGACTGTGCCGGGGCTCACGCCGGCCGAGGCCACGGGGAGCCGGGAAAAAATAGACTCTTAATAAGATTACGATTCTCCGTCTTAATGATTCTGAATCGACTCCAGATTCTCAAAATAATCTGTTGTAAATTGTGTTAAATACAGTGTTTTCGCTGTAGTAAAACCAAAACAACCTCAACCCGTCATCAGCGACCTGGGAATGAGCTCTTTCTTTCTCTTTATGTATACAAGGGATAAACACAAAAACAAGTGTACAAGTCCATAAAAAACATTAAGAACAGGAGCAGGTGTGTGTATAGTATCCAGTTTTGTGATGCAAAACAGCTAAAAGCGTCTTTCTCGTCTCAGTTTTGCTGCAGCTAGCCTTATCCTTGGCCTTATGCAGTCATGTGATCTGGTATGAAATGTCCCGGTTTGAATGATTAATAAGCAGGCGAGGCATTCTGGGAGTTTTTCAGGTAGTCTTTTACAGATACATTTCAATAGACAGCGATGGCCAACCCACTTTTCCAAGGAAGCAGTGATGGGTTTAATATTCATCACGTGTAAAACGAAGGGCAGAGTGAAAGAGTAGATCCAGCTTGTCTCACTGGTATCGAATTTCTGCGCCGATACTGAAACGTTAGCTGGATCGGGGATCGTTTGAATCTGTTAAGCCGATATCCTGGTTGGTTCTTGGGTTTTATGTGGATATAATAATGATCAATGATTTACAGTCTGATTTTGGCCTTGAACGTCTCATAAGTTGTTACTTTTGGATCAGTTGGATCTGAATGCTGTTATTGTGTCCTTGGGCAAGACACTTAACCACCTCGTCCCCAGTGTCTGTGTACTCTGATGTATGAAGCATTTCTTACTAGTACTTTTTAATAGTCGTTTTTTTTTTTTTTTTGCATGAACTCCCCCTGCAGGTGAAGTCTTGTGAGTGCAGCTTGGGTCAGATACATAGCTATACATCATAGTTTTGAGAGCTTTTGCCATGCCCCCTTTTTAGTCCATCGACCAGGAATTTCTCTAGTCAGCTCCAACCTCAAAAACACTATTACTGAAGTGAAACGTGCTAAAGCTTTGCCGTGTTCATGCCTTGTTTACTTATGATCATGGCGGCATCATTTCTTCCACATTGCGTGTTCTTCTTAATCCCTTTCGCGTGTTTCTCTGATGCAAAAATGTAAAACAGACCAAAATAATCCAGCTTTTTAGATCTTCAAAAGTAAAAGCAGCTGGATTCCAAGAAGTACTTTTTCCTCTGTCAGAAGTTATAACACGTACAATGCATCAGCTGTTTGAGGTTTGTGATTCGGAGAGGCCTTCACAGTCCAACACCGTGTTTATATTAGATTTACATCGTAAAGTATTTTAAATGGAGCTCAGGACTGTCACATGAGCCAGTGGAGGTTTTAGCTGTGTCCGAATGTCCACACTATTCCCTACAGGGGGCGCTATTTTGGGGTCATGTCCCTTTTAGTGGTGCCCAAATGTCCAGCTGGTGAAAAATAGTACTCTCAAAATCTCCCACAGTGCACCTTCAAAAGTAATGGGCACCAGTGGTCACTAGAGCGGTCAAAATAGACCAGAATGCATTGTGGGAGTTGGATAAGCAACAGAGACGGGTGTTTAACTGGACACAACACGACTGAATGAAGCAGATAGAAGCTCTGGTTTATCTCACTGTTGATCCTGATTATGAATAAAACTCTCTGAAATAAACCGTTGATGTGTAAAGTTGCTAGCATTAGCCACTTATCTTAGTTTGAGCTGTTAACAAAGCAAGAATTTCCACATCTCAGATTAAAAAAATGAATAATCCAATTTGTTTACGTGAGATCCATCTTGACATAAACTTGTGTGATTGTTATTAGTCCTTATTAGACTTGTGTCAGTTCAATCTGATCATTATTTATGACACAAATCAACTTTTATCAGAGTTTAGATTTTATACTTTTTTCACCCAGACCCAGAGTCACATGACCTGAAAGTAGTGAGCCGCATGTGCGAATCTCTGTGAACGAGTCTCTATAGAGTCACTAAAGAGTGAGGGCTGTGGAGTGAACGAGGGGTGAGGGGCTGGAGGAGACATTCACACACAGCCTTTAAGATGCTAAGTAGCTTTAGCCTTTGCCTTAGCGATCATTTAAAGTTTTCTGACACTATAGAGAGAAAGATGCATTTACCAGACGTGACTCAGTAGTTTATGGGGTTGTTCCACCGAGCTTTTCTTCATTGTTCTGGCTGATATATGTCTATGGCAGTAGTAGAAGAAGTATTCAGTTTTGTTACTAAAGTAAAAGTACAGATACCACAGCAAACAAATACTAAAGTAAAAGTATCACATGAAAAATCTACTGCAGTAAAAGTATTACAGTACCCATTTAAAAATGTACTTAAAGAGTAAACAGTAAAAGTATTTAGTGCAGGTTTTGAGATCTAATGACATAGACCTGGTTTAGTTCTAGTCGTGGTTTAGTCCTTCTTTAGTCCTGGTTTCTTCCTGGTTTAGACCTGGTTTAGTCCTGGTTTAGTCCTGGTTTAGTCCTGGTTTAGTCCTGGTTTGGTCCTGGTTTAGTCCAGGTTTGGTCCTGGTTTATTTCTGGTTTAGTGCTGTTTTAGTCCTGGTTCAGTCCTGGTTTAGTCCTGGTTTAGTTCTGGTTTAGACCTAGTTTAGTCTTGGTTTAGTCCTGGTTTAGTCCTGGTTTAGTCCTGGTTTAGACCTGGTTTAGTCCTGGTTTAGTCCTGGTTTATTCCTGGTTTATTCCTGGTTTATTCCTGGTTTAGACCTGGTTTAGTCCTGGTTTAGTCCTTGTTTAGTCTTGGTTTAGTCCTGGTTTAGTCCTGGTTTAGTCCTGGTTTAGACCTGGTTTAGACCTGGTTTAGTCCTGGTTTAGTCCTGGTTTAGACCTGGTTTAGACCTGGTTTAGTCCTGGTTTATTCCTGGTTTAGACCTGGTTTAGTCCTGGTTTAGACCTGGTTTAGTCCTGGTTTAGTCCTGGTTTCTTCCTGGTTTAGACCTGGTTTAGTCCTGGTTTAGTCCTGGTTTCGTCCTGGTTTCGTCCTGGTTTAGTCCTGGTTTAGTCCTGATTTCATTCTGGTTTAGTCCTGATTTAGTCCTGGCTTAGTTCAGGTGAGGTTCTAGGTTCAGGTCAGGTTTAACCCCACAGACAAAAGTGTATGTACGTGTTAAATGACTCAGTAGAACAAAAAAAAAGTGCAGAAACATCACAAAAGAACCTCCTGAAAAAACATGAGAAATCTGCAAATTAATCTTTTCTTATATTGTAAAAATGCGTTTATATCGATCACGTCAGCATTTCCCTTTGTTTCTCGCGTCTGGTCAGTGTCCCGGACTCTTACACTTTGGCATTAACAGAAACACAGTGAAAGTATTGAGGGGATAAATGGAAAGTGAAATGTGTGGGGCTGTTCCTGCGCTGGTGGGAGTAAATGATGAGGAGTCGTCAGAGCAGATTAGTCTGTCAGGTTTGAACTTTACACAGTTTTATTTTGACTCACTGGGACCACAGGAAACACTGACGCACGTCCCTCTATCTGGACCAAAAGGAGCTTTGATTTTCGGAACATGGAAGGAACATTTTAGTTTGTACAGACACATTTTGACAAAAAAAACAATAAATAAATGGGAATTTGACTTGTTTTAACTACGGATGGACAGTGTAGCATGTGCATGGTATAAGTTATATTAAAACTGGCTACTTAGTGGTTAGCTTGGAGCGCAGTCTGCAAAGATGAAATAGTAAATATCCAGAGGTACTGCTCAAAATTATCCTGGAATTATATTTAACTATAATGATAGTAGAAAGTTAAAGCAGCCGCTCAGATAATTACCCCAGTGGAAAAAGTAGGTTGTGTAAAGAGATTAGATGTACAGCTGTAATGAGACCCTTTTAAAATAATTTATGATATCAGTATCGGTGCTCAGTATCGGCAGACGTGGTATTGATTCATCCCTTTTTCATCTCTGCATCCTCTTTCACTTGCGTATGATCTATGTTCGGTTTAAAGGTGCTGTATGTGACTTTTACTAGTTCATTTTAAACCTTTTGCAGGTGTCCAAAGTTACTCCTCACTGCGTTCAGAACATCCTAATTACTCACCATGATGAGTTTATAAGCACTTTTCTTAGGAGAGGAGTTTTGCCGTGAGGGTAAAGCTAACAACTACTAGCATGCTTACGTGCACGTCCTGATTAGCTGTCAGTAAGACACATTCTGTTTGGATGCAGACAGTACACAGCGGACTCATTTTGACCTCCAGAGCTGCCACAGTTATGACTTGACTTTTTATTGCATTACGTCTTCATTAAAGCTGCACTGGTGGAGTTTACACCACCTGCCTGTTTCCATGGAGATGCTAAATCTGTGGGTAAATGTGTAACTGCACCGGGCCAAGTTCACTCATATCTATTGATAAAAACACCTGTAACTGAATAAATGAAAGATAACACTGTGGAACATCGCCATGGAGACGGGGATAAATGTTCCATAGACGAAATTAGAAGCAAATTTTAAAATTTCAAAATTGCACAAGATTATTTTGCAATATTGTGCAATAACAGAACATCCTCCTACACTGACGGTAAATGAGTCAGAGACGAGGCTCAGACACACGTCAAACATGTCAAAAGACACGAAGTACACGGCTGCACTGAGAAGGAGTGGTACTAGCAGTAGGATCGTAGTAGTAGGCTCGAAGTAGTAGAAGTAGTAGTAGGCTCTTAGTAGCAGTAGGCGTAGTAGCAGTAGTAGTAGGCTCTTAGTAGTAGGCCTAGTAGTAGTACTAGTAGCAGTAGTAGTAGGATCTTAGTAGTAGTCTTAGTAGCAGTAGCAATAGTAGCAGCAACAGTACTAGTAGTAGGTTCTTAGTAGTAGGCTAGTAGCAGCAGTAGTAGTAGCAGTGGCAGTGGGCTCGTAGTAGCAGTAGTAGTAGGAGTACTCGTCATAGTAGTAGTAGGTTCTTAGTAGTAGGCCTAGTAGTAGCAATAGTAACAGATGTACACCTTCTGAATCATTATCACACATCCGGAGCCTGATAGTCGCTCTGTCAAACTTTGGTCTTAGTTTTGCCGTACGATTAAACTTCTTCACGTCGTGTAGTCTGACATCCAACAAGACCAACAGAACTCACACAGCGGAGCCCGGGCTGGAGACGCTCTGAGACACGAACAACACACAACAAGAAGAACTCGACCCTGCTCACATGTACACAGCAGATCATAATGGACTGGATTACATAAGAGTGGATCTCCTGATTTAGAGACCTCTGCTCTGGTTTGACCCAGAGTTTGTGTGATGACTCACTTTGTTAAGCAGACATCTGGTCCACATTCCACTCACAGACAGACTCGGGATTCAAATGGAAAATACTGCTCCACCAGAGGAACTGCACTTTTGTAAACAACATGGCCACTAGTACAATGTGGACTTTTACACAGAGGATACTTTAACTACACAAAATGGACTCTTATGAGGTTTAAACCATGTTAGAATGTTGTTAAATCATCAAAAACAGACCTGGAGTGGTGTTTGTTCAATTCACACATGTTTGAGGAACAGTTTATTATTAGTCTGTGCTGTAACATCTTCAAAGCACAAAATGCTCTGTTCCACCTTGTGATGTCATGAAGCGGTAGTTTTCAAGCTCTTTTTACCTTTAGTGTAGTAGAGATTGGCAATTTCAGGACTGAAATGATCCAGATGATTCTAGTGAAGGTGTATGAAGTATAAAAAACACAGTGGAGCACTTCCTTATTACCACTTGATGACATCACAAGGTGGAACAGAGTGATTACAGTTTGAGAGAAGAACTCAGCCTAAATCTGCAGGGTTTGTGTGTTAAATATGTGTGTTTGTGATGTTTGTGACGAGGAAACAACATTAGAACATAGGTCAGAAAACAGTATGTTGATTTTTCTGAAGTTTTTAATATTTCTGTATCAAATAAACCAAGATTATTTTGTGGTGAAAATGATATTCTGTCGAAGAGTTTTTAAATTCGTTCCATCAGAAGCTTCAGACGGTCTCTATTTCTGCTGCCTGTGTCTGTGGACCTCAGCCAACCATAAAACTGGACCAAAACCAAAATTGGACTGTTTTGTGGCACAGACTGCGGCTCAGACGGTGGACCGCGGTGATAATGTGGGACGGGGCTGGTGCACTGTAAAAACAAACAGTCTAACATAACACTTAAAGGGGCATTATGTCACTTTTCTGCTCGAGGGTCCACAACCTGCTTGTTTCCATGGAGATGTTATTGCTTTACCTACAGTGTTCCACAGTTTGCCGTTAAATTTAGCTGTCGTTATTGACACCAGACACTGATACCACCAGGCCAAGTTACAGGTCAGATCTATGGAGAGGCGACCCGCTCACTGTTAGAATTTTGTTTTTCAAGGTATTTTTAAACTTAAATGCGAGATAGAAATGCCAGGCTCTGAAGCAAGTTACCGCCACCATGGAAATATCACTTTGTTGCTTCAAAAAGTTCCACAGTATGGCATTAAACATATCTATCTTACATTTATTTCACCATGGGTATATTTATTCTCAAAAATACATTGAAAAACATGGTGTTTTTTTATTGTGACCGGGCTCCACTTCCCCACAGATCTGACCTGTAACTTTCCCCGATGGTGTCATCTGCTGGTCTCCATGGAGATACTTTAATACCTTACTGTGGATCATTCCAGGCAAACTTATAACATCTCCATGGAGACAAGTATCTGTTAGTGTCTGCTAGTGTCTGATTTTCAATACTTTTGACAATCTACTCTTACAGATTTTAGTTGTTGTGGCTCATTCCAGTCAAATCTATACCATTTCCATGGAGACAAGCACGTGGAGCACCCCAAACCAGTAAAGTTCCATAGTGCAGCTTTAAAATAAGCCGTGACACAGAGTCCAGACTCCAGACCTCATCCCTCTGCTCGTGTTCGTCCACATAGAGACGTGAGTTTGGTGTTGTGTGTGATGGATCTATTATATATTGACATATTTGTGACAGACGCTCCTCTGGCTAAAATTGGTTTTGATTTCGTCGCTTTTCTATTATAGTGATAAGAGCAGAGAGGTGAGGAGGCGCTCTCAGGGACAGAATCAATCAGACCAGATCAGCCCGCTCAAGAGGCTCAGTGTCTGTGAGATGCTACCTGCGCTCCAGTCTTATTCTCCTGTCTTCATTTCAAATACCAAAGTTGAGTTTTTGTTTTCAGACTTATATATGAACTGATCTGAACTCCAGTAGGGCTGTCAAAAGTATCGAAAATCAGATACCAATCGATACTAAAACTAGTATCGAAACTGGACACTAATTTGAGCAGGTATCGATACTAAAAAAAGTCACTTTCACAAACAGGAATGAACCTTTCCTGAATATATTTATAATGATGTCTCTCTCTGTATATTTCACAAGTATAAGACACATAGACTAGTACACACCCATGGACCACTGTGACCCTACTGCACACTGAGGGAGTACACACATATAACACACATGACAGAGAAAAGACAGTACGAACGATTCATTTTGAAAATCACATTCTATTGTCTGAAGAAAGAGTGATTTTATTATGATCAGAATCGGTATCGAGTACTGACTATTCCTTAGTATCATGTGCCTTTATTTGTTTTTTTTTACAGAGTATCAACAGAATACTACTTTTTTTATATATACACATATGTGTGTGTGTGTGTGTGTATATATATATATATATATATATATATATATATATATATATATATATATATATACTGTGCAGCTCTCGTTCACACTTCATTAAACCCAGAGTGTGCCTGCTGCCCTGGAGACTGAGGTGGTGACACATACTGCACCTTGATGCTGTTTTAATCACATTTTGGTCTAGAAACTCGCCACATGAGGCTAAGGTCACACTCACACTAGGACTTTTGAACCGAGCCGTGCTCAAGCATGACTGTGGAGAGTTCAATGTCACACACTCACACCTGCTCTACTGAACCACGGCCACGGCCCGATAACATCATCACACGGTGCTGTTCATTTACATGTGACGAAGCAGAGCTAACGCTTTAGCGAAGAAAATAAGACCAGCGGCATGAAATGTCTCTTAAACAGTGAGTCAGATCTGAGTCCTGCTGTGAGGCTCCTCTGTGAGTTTATGCATGAAACAACAGTGTGGAGCAGCGAGGACGACTCGAGGACGACAGGAGACAAGGCTTCAGAGCTCCTGTCTGTCACAGGCCTGACTGAAGCTGAGCGCGGATTCAACAGGACTTTTAGAGCAGAGTTCTGTCACTTTTTCGTAAACATAAATTGTGCGTGTGCTCGTACATGAGCAGCTCCAACCAGCCCAAAGTTGCACTCATACTGGACAGACCTGCGGCGCTTTGGGAGCTGTCCGAGCCCACAGGCCCATTGTGTGAGCACGTCCTCATTTTAATTTTGTATTCTTTTTGTCTGTGTCCAGGTCCCCACAGCGCTGTGTCGCGGTGTCCCCCAAACGAGTTCCAGTGTGGAGGGACAGAGCTGTGCATCCACATGAGCAAACTGTGTGATGGAGCTCCAGACTGTACAGATGGATGGGACGAGGGGCCCCATTGCAGAGGTAACACTCCCTGAGCGTCACATTAAAGGACCTGTATCTGAGATTAATGTTTTCTTGTCACGAGGCTCCTTACATAGTTTGGTAAAAGCTGTTAGTGAAGAAAAAAATGAGACTGTAAAATATAGTCTATTCATTTTACATTGCATTTCATAATGACTAATACAAACACTACTGACAGGGTCACCTTTTTTCACCCAATCAGTCGCATTGTTACAAAGAATCATGGGAAACCAACTTCCTGACGTTATCCCAGACACTTGATTCTCTGTCATCATAGACTGTATAAGTGAATGTGACGTCACCCACAGCGTTCAGCTCCAGTTAAATGAAGCTCATTGATGCTAGAGCAGTTATAGCGGCTAATTTGGAGTGGCATTCCATATTTGGAATTATGAGCGCGAGCATCATAGCAACCAAAGAGCCAATCCTGAGCAAGACTGTTGATGGTTTAGCAGAGAGCGGGTGCTTAGCAATGCTGTCAATCAAATCTGTTGCTAACGCTATCGGGAGCGACATCAGGGAAAGAAGGCGCCTCAATAGTGCAATAAAAACACCAGGATCATGTAGAGGGTTGATTCGAACATTTAAGACCAAAATGATGAGTCTGACAGCAGCAGCAGAGAGACGGGCAACAGTTTTTCAATCGAAAATGAATTGGAGCCAGAATTGTTGGAGCCAGAAACGTGCCCATGCTCACTTCCTATTTGTAAGGTGGCTGCTAGCAGGTGAGCTATGTCCATTTATTGTCTATCTACAGTCATGGTGTAATATCAGAAGGGCAGGAGGGACGAAGTGGGCGGGGCTGACTCTTGACTCATGGTTTGAAATCAGGCGCCGGCCCTTTAAATGCTCATATCTGCACACACCTCTCAGACTGTGTCATTATTGAAATGTCACAGATGCAGGAAATCCAGTTTGTCGATGCAAACACAATCTCGCTGTACAAATGCCATATGTGTAATAATAGAAGTCAGAACTTTCGTTTCCTTCTGCAACAGTAATTCTGCTGATGAGAGAAGAGGAGGCTAATAGAAACTGCAGAAGTGAAATGATTATAACAATATATTTATGATGGAGCCAGTTTAGACTAGATTACTCTGGTTTAGTCCTGGTTTAGTCCTGGTTGAGATCTGGTTTAGATCTGGCTTAGGCCTGGTTTTACACTGGTTTAGACCTGGTTTTACATTAGTTTGGCTTAGACCTGGTTTAGACCTGGTTTAGTTTTAGTTTAGTCCTAGTGTAGCTCTGGTTTAGATTTGGTTTAGTCTTGATTTAGTCCTGGTTTAGTTCCTAGTTTAGTCCTAGTTTAGCACTGGTTCAGTTCTGGCTTAGTCCTCTTTCAGTCCTAGTGTAGCTGTGGTTTAGTTTTGATTTAGTCTTAGTTCCTGTTTTAGTCCTAGTTTAGTTCTAGTTTAGCACTGGTTCAGTTCTGGTTCAGTTCTGGTTTAGACCTTTTTCTAGTCCTGGTTTAGTCCTGGTTTAAACCTACTTTTGCACTGGTTTAGTCATGGTTAAGTCCTGGTGTAGCTCTGGTTTAGTTTTGGTTTAGTTTTGGTTTAGCCCTGGTTTAGGTCCTGGTTTAGTCTTAGTTTAGCACTGGTTCAGTTTTGGTTCAGTTTTGGTTCAGTTCTGGTTCAGTTCTGGTTCAGTTTTGGTTCAGTTTTGGTTCAGTTTTGGTTCAGTTTTGGTTCAGTTTGGTTCAGTTTTGGTTCAGTTTTGGTTCAGTTTTGGTTCAGTTTTGGTTCAGTTTTGGTTCAGTTTTGGTTCAGTTTTGGTTCAGTTCTGGTTCAGTTTTGGTTCAGTTTTGGTTCAGTTTTGGTTCAGTTCTGGTTCAGTTTTGGTTCAGTTTTGGTTCAGTTTTGGTTCAGTTCTGGTTCAGTTTTGGTTCAGTTTTGGTTCAGTTTTGGTTCAGTTCTGGTTCAGTTCTGGTTCAGTTCTGGCTTAAACCTGAAATAGCTGAATGGTTTGGACCCTGTACGTGGCTGCAGTGGAAAACACATTTGTCCTGGGGGGGTAATAATTTTGGTCCTATTTGAGTTTTTCCTTGCTGAGGAGGAGGGCCTCAGTACAGGGGGCGCTCTGGGACACTTCTCCATTTACTTGTTTTCTGTTGATTCATTTGCTTGTCTGTTTCTGTTCCACTGTTGATTTTCTAACTTTCCGTTGGTTAAATCAATTCTCATGTTCAGGTCTAGGAGGAAACTGTTGCTGTGATTTTGGGCTTCAGAAAAATAAACTGAAATGAACTGAATCCTGGTTTAGTCCTGGTTTAATCCTAGTTTAGACCTAGGATTAAACGATTAGATATCATCCTCCAAATATGGGCTCATCTGAGAGGCAGGTTGGACTTATAAATACATGTATTAAGACTATTTCCCAGCCGTAGTCGGACCAGGAAGTCTCAGAAGGAACTTGAATCTACACAACACTGATAAATAATAACTACATAACACATTTAGATCAGTCATTTCTGTTCTGTTCTGAAATAAATGCTGTTTTCCGTCTCTGCACTGGTGTCGGTTAGTATCAGGTCTCAGTACCGGTATTGCTATCACACCCAGGCCTGTCAGCATACCACGTTTTGAAGTTCGATATATCGCTGCATAAATCCAGTTTGTCGATGCAAACACAATCCCGCTGTACAAATGCCATATGTGTATTAATACTAGTCAGAACTTTAGTTTCCTTCTGCAACAGTAATTCTGCTGATGAGAGAAGAGGCTAAGTGAAATGAAACAATATATTTATGATGGAGCCAGTGTAGACTAGATTACTCTGGTTTAGTCCTGGTTTAGTCCTGGTTTAGACCTGGTTTAGACCTGGTTTAGACCTGGTTCAGTCCTGGTTTAGTCCTGGTTTACACTGGTTCAGTCCTGGTTTAGTCCTAGTTTAGCACTGGTTCAGTTCTGGTTCAGTTCTGGTTTAGTTCTGGCTTAGACCTGAAATAACTGAATGGTTTGGACCCTGTACATGGCTGCAATGTTTAGTAGTTTAATCCTGTTTTCTGGTTTAGTCCTGCTTCTGTCCTGGTTTAGTCCAGTTTTAGTCCTGATTTAGTCCTGGTTTAGTCCTGGTTTTAGTCCTGGTTTAGTCCTGAGTTAGTCCTGGTTTAGTCCTGGTTTAGCCCAGGTTTTAGTCCTGGTTTAGACCTGGTTCAGTCCTGGTTTAGTCCTGGTTTAGTCCAGTTTTAGTCCTGCTTTAGATCTGGTTTAGCCCTGGTTTAGTCCTGGTTTTAGTCCTGGATTAGACCTGGTTTAGACCTGGTTTAGACCTGGTTTAGTCCTGGTTTAGTCCTGGTTTTAGCCCTGGTTTGGTCCTGGTTTGGTCCTGGTTTAGTCCTGGTTTTAGCCCTGGTTTGGTCCTGGTTTAGTCCTGGTTTAGTCCTGATTTAGTCCTGGTTTAGTCCTGATTTAGTCCTGGTTTAGTCCTGGTTTAATCCTGGTTTTAGTCCTGCTTTAATCCTGGTTTAGTCCAGTTTTAATCCTGGTTTAGACCTGGTTTAGACCTGGTTTATTCCTGGTTTAGTCCTGGTTTAGTCCCGGTTTTAGTCCTGGTTTATTCCTGGTTTAGTCCTGGTTTAGTCCCGGTTTTAGTCCTGATTTAGACCTGGTTTAGTCCTGGTTTAGTCCCGGTTTTAGCCCTGGTTTAGTCCAGTTTTAGTCCTCTCTTAGACCTGAGATGGCTGCACATTTGAAATGATTGGACGGGGTTCTTGGCTGCAGTGAAAGCCTGTGTCTCGATGGGGGAGCAGCGGCTCTAATGGCCTCTCTGTGTGAAGTCGTGTTACAGAACGCAGAAGGACACAGGAGACACGGCATCAATCAATCCCAATCCATCAGCCTCAGCTCCACGTTTCTATAAATAACACAACGTACGGATAGAATTCCTGCCTTTCTCCCTGTCAACTAAAACTGCGAGATATATATCACAATCAAAATCACATCGACATTTGAATGATCACGACTAACAAATGATTTAACAGAACTGCATGTCAGATTTTTATTTTAAATTCCTTAAATATGACCACACTGTCCCAGAGTTGGACCGTCTTCTTGTTAATATATTAGAGGGGGGCCCATGTGAGGCCTCTTGCCCTAGGCCTCCAAATTTCTGCCCACGGGCCTGGTGGGAGTAGTCATCAAATGCAGCTTCACAGATAACAATTGTAATGCTTTTAAAGTGTTAAAGTAATGATCAGTGCTCGAGTATTGTCTGGAAAAGAGGGCAGACAAAATAAGATTACTCTTTCTGCTGTAGTAGAAGCCAAAGTTAAATCTGTCAACTGGACAAAACGTAGGAGTGGATCAGATCTGGATGGCTGAGGAAATACACAGACATCTTCTTTCTGCTCCTTCATTCACAACACTGATGATATCTTTTTACAAATAAAATAAAAAATGAATACACAAATACATTATTATTATTAATATTATTATGATTATTATGATTATGATTATTATTATTATTATTATTATTATTATTATTATATATTATTATCATTATTATTATTATTATTATTATGTTTTATTATTTTAATTTTTTTTTTACTACAGAAACATTGGACTTCATGGCCAAGATGTTCATGTTATAACTTGCTGTTTTGGTTCTCAACACGATTATCTGATCAGAAGGCAGAAAGAGCCTCACATGAGTCTTTCTTTTGGGTTGCCAGATTCAGTGCTGAAATGCAGTTGGTTTAAACCTGAAGGGACTCTCTCTGATCTGAACCCTCGCTGCCTAAACCCCAGCACCTGCAGCTAATCATTAATCATTGCCTCTCCTGCTGCAGCGTACACTTCCCCAAACTCCTCTATCTGCAGGTTAAGACACTGCCAACGCAGCTTCAGTTTTTTTTTTTTTTTTTTTTTTTCTTAACTAAACGAGCACAGGCTGCATACAGTTCCTTAAGCAACAAAATATTATGTGCAATCATATCTAAAACCTGCCAACCGTGTACTTTAGACCTTTACAAACATGTTCTGAAATACATTCTTGGCTTAGTTTCACAATTCAGAAATCTTATCGCAATGTATGTACACAAAGCTGTTGTATAGATGCCTGGATCAGTTTTCTTTCATTTTATTTAAAAGAAAATAAATGCTGTTTTAGTCTCTGCTGTGGTATTGGATGACATGGGTTACCAGCAGATACTAACGGCTATAGTATCGAAATCGGTAACTGAAAAAGCTGGATCGGTGCATCCCTAGACATCTCGACCTAGAATTTCTTAAATCAGCTACAGCCCTGTTCACTGAAAGGCCTCCTCAGGGCTCCTCCGCCTCTTTCCATTCACTGGGCACCTATGCATTTCCACATCTCCACACATCAACTTAAAAATGAGCAGAATCAAATATTTATTAAAGAAACATGGAGAGCCACAGGGAAGACTATGAAATTTTGATGTTTTTTTCAGGCCCACTGCTGGACGCGAGGCAGATTAGACCAGTGTGTGTGTGTAAGAGGATGTGAGGGCTTTTGACATGGACTCAAAAACAACAGAAGTACAGAAATAGTAAAGGATTCAAATGAGAGATGTTTTGTATTTGTAGTAGTTGTAGTTTGTAGTTAGGGTAGTCAACACGGGGGGACAAAGTGGTCTGTTATCATAGAAAAGGACCCTCTTCCTATTCATTTATGTAAGGGGGGGGGGCCCATGTGAGGCTTTCTTGCCCCGGGTCCCCAAAATTCTGTTGACGGGCCTGGTTGTAATTGTCATAAACAGTTACATTTGCACTATGTGACTTTTCTGCCGTTGGAGATGTTCCTGCATTGCCTGGAATAGTGTTGTCACCATAGACTGTACAAAGAAGTGGACGACGCATTCAGCTCCAGTCAAGTGAAGCTCATCGAGGCTAGAGCAGTTATAGCTAGGTAACGCCTCTTCCCGCCTACACCGATGATTTAGCAGGGAGCTGACACTTAGCAGCGCTGTCAATCAAACCTGTTGCTAAGGCCAGCGGGAGCGACCTCGGGGAAAGAAGGCGCCTGATTTGTCTGTTATTGATGTTCATATCTTGATTTACGGACAAAATAGCCAAATAAACACACCAGGATGATGTAGAGTAGGTTAATACAAACATTTTAAGACCAAAAGTCCTGGTTTACTGGTGGTTTAGATCTGGTTTAGTCCTGGTTTAGTCCTGGTTTAGATCTGGTTTAGTCCTGGTTTAGATCTGGTTTAGTCCTGGTTTATATCTGGTTTAGCCCTGGTTTAGTCCTGGTTTGGATCTGATTTAGTCCTCGTTTAGCCCTGGTTTAGTTCTGGTTTAGATCTGGTTTAGTCCTGGTTTAGTCCTGGTTTGGATCTGATTTAGTCCTGGTTTAGCCCTGGTTTAGTTCTGGTTTAGATCTGGTTTAGTCCTGGTTTAGTCCTGGTTTAGATCTGGTTTAGTCCTGGTTTAGTCCTGGTTTAGATCTGGTTTAGTCCTGGTTTAGTCCTGGTTTAGATCTGGTTTAGTCCTGGTTGAGATCTGGTTTAGTCCTGGTTTAGTCCTGGTTGAGATCTGGTTTAGTCCTGGTTTAGTCCTGGTTGAGATCTGGTTTAGTCCTGGTTTAGTTCTGGTTTAGATCTGGTTTAGACCTGTCTGACAGCAGCAGTTACAGAGAGAGGGGACACAGCTTTTCAATAGAAACTGAATTGGAGCCAAAGTCAGTGGAGCCGGAAGTGTGTCCAAGATCACTTCCTAACTGGATCACGGCAGCTGGAAGGTTAATTATGTCCATCTTGTGGTTGTCACGATACTAAAAGTTCAAATTTGATTTAGATACAAAGGAAAACGCTCAGTCATCAAACAAATTTCTGTGCCACCATGATAAACAATAGAATGTGATTTTTGGCGCGCTTAACGTGCTAGTTGTGGTTAGCGTTACTGTGACTGCAAACTCTGCTCTGGTCTTCGGGAAATAGCGGTTATAAACTCATCTTGGTGAATACTTAGGATGTTCAGAATGCATAAGGTAAGTGAGGAGTAACTTTGGACCACTGCAAACCTTTTAAAATAAACTAGTTTTGTTGTTCACCTTTTAAGACAGTAAAAATAAGGTACTGCGTCTTTAAAGAGGTTAGAAAACTACAAATTTATATTAAACATTCAACAAAAAACGATATAATAAACTCAAAGTATTTCCGTCCCTGTAAATATTTTTTCTCGACCTGTATGTCCTCCTTTGTCCTATATTCTCTCCTGTTCTATCTTTGCGTGGGGCTGTCAGTTTGAGACATTTTCTCTCCAAATACATAAACATCTTTGTGACCATGTTTACACTGTTGCCCACATCAGTTTTCCAAAGAATTCCAGAGTTGTTTCGGAGCTTCGACTTGTTTTGGAAAATTCCTGGCATGTCCGTAATTTGAACTGTGGTTGCCCTGGACCGCGTTCTGGTTAAAGTCCTCACTTCCTGTCTGCTCTAAATATAAAATGGCTCGTCTGGTTGGCAGCTTGTCCCAATATATTGTTGTTTACTCTGTGGAGACGTGGTCCTATTCCCAGTTTGTTTAGTTGACTCTTAGACAGTCCGTTCCTGTATTTTACTCTAAACTGAGAACTTTCTGCTCACATTTTTGCTACCTTAGGTCAAATAAGTGTGGAAATCAGGTAAAGGTGCACTATGTAACATTTTTGGCAGAGGGAACGCCACCTGGTTGTCTCCATGGAGATGTTCACGCCTTGTCTAGAATGTTTCGGAGTATGACCTTAAACTTATTTACTTCCATGGTGACGAGTTTTTATCAATAAACACCTGTAATAGAATAAATGCAAGATAGATCAGTTTAATGCCACACTCTGGAACATTCTATACAAGACAAGAACATCTCCAAGGTGGCGGCGCACTCACCTTTAACATAGCAGCAGTAGCTATAGCAGTAGAAGTATCAGTAGTAGCAACAGTAGTACATTAGGAGTACTGGTACAATAATAGGGGTATATACATGCTGATGCTTTGGTGTAATAGTACTTCTTTTGCCTTGGATCCAGAATACACATTTCTACAATACTTTACCGAGAGGTGAGTCTAGTAACCGGTGAATCTCTTCGTTTTCAGATGAATGTGATTGACAGGTGGATTAGCCAATCAGGGACACGCATGGCCCGTTCGTAACAAAACAAATATGGCGGCTTACGAAGGAAAAAAGAAAGGAGAAATATCACAGGAAATGGAAAAAATATGTGTGTGAATTTCTACAAAATCAGTGAGCGAAGCACTAAACTCTCTTAATATGACATGAGTGAAATGTGACTTTTGTTCAAGATGACGAGTGACCAGTGAGCTCCTCCGTTTCACATGCATCACTGAAACAAATCTGATGGCACGATCACGTTTGGTTCTGGCTTGAGATGCGATGGAGAGCACAGGGACCAAACTAATATCACTCTGTTTAAAAAATACAGAGATCAGATCAGTCTGGATTTACCAGGCAAGTAACTGCTACCAGTCATTACAAAAAAGAACCATGCATTGGACTTATCTACAGGTAGAATTGTTGTGCTTACCTGTATGTTACGCTCATTTCAGTTACTTGTAGTCAATGTTCCCCAGCCTCTCTTGTCTCTCTTGTTTTATGTGAAATCTATAATTATTATAGTCTTCATAAAATTTACCAATAGAAAATTCTTCAAATATTGAACCTGATTATTTATAATCAGTGATGAGGCCTGTCATCATCCAACCGCAATCAGATAAAAATAACAGTCATCGCACCTGTTCTCTGTTGCTATTTATGCTAGCTATATTTGTCCCTCACTATATCGCGGCTCACCTTTCGCGGTCTCGCTGTTTCGTGGAATTTTCTTAGTGCAATTTTACATGCTTTTTTACAGTCTATGAATGTGCATAGCGTTCTGCGACCTGATTGGCTAAGGGACTGTAGACCATTGTGTTCTGCGTCCTGATTGGCTAAGGGACTGTAGACCATTGTGTTCTGCGTCCTGATTGGCTGAGGGACTGTAGACCATTGTCCATCAGTCTCCTCCGTGTCTCCTGTACAGTACAGAATGTGTCAGACAAATTTACATAAATGTTGGATCACAGTGTGACTCTGAAGTGCTGTATGTTTGCAAGTTTTCTCCCCGACAAAAAAAACGATGAAACGTTCTGCACCGACAAAGGCACCTACGAAAGTTTGAACTTTGAGAGAGTTTAAACAAGAGAGAAATGTGAGAAAATGTTAATGCCTGTGTGAGAAAAGTGTATAAAGTGTGTGGTGTGAGGGTTTTACAGACAAGAAACATGTAGAATAATGTAAAAATAAAGCTGATACTTCACGGATTTCACCTATTGCGGGTTATTTTTCAAAACGTAATCCTTGTGATAAACCAGGAACCACTGTAGTGAAATTACTTTTTCCTGTTATTGGAGCGATTTTGAATCCTCTTGACCATTCAAAAGATAAGAGATTTGTTTTAAATTGTTTATAGCTGTGACATTGGCATTTACGAGGCCTCATTTTTCATCTCTGCAAAACCAGTGAATAAAACACTGCAGCCTTGTGTCTTGTTTTAATTTAATCTGACTGAAGCTTAGAGGTAACTCCGTTTGACAGTGATTTGAGCCGGACTCTGTGTAGAAGAACTGGAGGAGAGTAAAGTTCAGCGAGTATCATAGCAACCAAAGAGCCAATGCGGAGCGAGGCTGTTGAAGGTAACGCTGCCCTCACCGCTGGTTTAGCAGAGATGTGATTTTCAACACAAAATAATACTTTTTTTTGCCATCATGTGATCGTCCTAAAACTGTTCAGCTAGGTCAGTTTTTTTAAGCATCAGTACTTGTTCAAAAGAGTACCTAGTTAGTGATTATATTGTTTAAGCAGCTGTTGAGGTCAAAATAAGTCAGCTTTGTACTGACTGTATCGAATTATAAAATGTTCTCATGCAGTGAAGTGTGTGCGCTTTGCTGTTGTTAGCATGACTATGACAGCAAACTTCGCTCTGGTCTCTGAAAGTTGTGAAAAGCCCTTAAAAACTCATCATGGTGAGTGAATAAGTGAGGAATAACCTGCAAACCAGTTCTGTTTTTCACATTTTCACAATTTTGAATCCTCTTGACCATTCAGAAGATCAGAGATTAGCTTTAAATTGTTTATAGCTGTGACATTGGCAACGCTGCTCATTTTTCATCATCTGCAAAAATCCACTGCAGGCTTGTATCTTGTTTTAATGTAATCTGACTGAAGCTCAGAGTTAACGCCGTTTGACAGAGGTATGAACTGGACTCTGTGTAGTAGAACTGGAGGAGAGTAAAGTCCCTGAGCAGATATCGATCGTGAAAACACAGAGAGCTGTTTGATGGTTTGGTGCTGTCAGTGGTGCGTATAATAGCGTTTGATCGTTCATGCATTCTGTGTACAAATTAATTGACAATGTTTCAAAGTTATAGCACAGGACTGCAGAAACGTGCAGTATACATGTGTAGTAAATGAACACAAGATAGAAAAGCTGACTATATGTTTTATCTTCAGTAAATGGGAATTTCAGTTTGCAGTTCTTCAACTTAAAGCTACAGTGTTAAACTTTTACTTTTGACTTGTTAAACGTAGCATTTCTAAAGCCCCCCCACACTACAGGATCTTTCAGTCTTAAATCATTTTTAAACATGCAACAAAAAGAGCAGAAACACGAGGAGAATCAGATGAGATTTTAAACCTCTGCAGTGGGATATGGCAGCGAAGAGACTGCACACCACAAGCTGACAGTTGTGAGCAAGTGGCATGTCTTCTAACAAAAAAGTTTCATAGTCCACCTTTAACTAATTTCCACACTTATTTGTCCTTCTAGTTATTAGTACAATGTTTTGTCCAAAGTATAGAAAATAAATGAATCATTGGACCTTATACCTGCCAAATGTTGTGAGCGCACCTCGCATCAGCTGCTTCCTGTCTATAGTAAAACGATTTGGTTTGAGACTCTAAAATGTTCAAAAGATCAGAGTATTGCACTTCTACTTTTCGATGCAGGTGAAAACTGTGAAATGTGGTGCTATAGTTCAGATAAATGCTTTTTGATGCACAGAAGGCTGGAGATAAATGACACAGGAAGTGGAGTCGTGTTTTCTGTAGTTAATCTGCACCAGCCCGATCCTCACTATGTGGATTTATGTAAACAGGACTACTCTCACCTTTTTACTTTTTAAAGATTGCTTCAAAATGGGTGTCATTTTTTGCAGAGGCCAAATTCTAATGGATAATATGGATAAGAAACTGCAGTTTAAAGGGCCCATATTGCATAATGTTGTTTCCTCATCACAAACAGACCTGGAGTTGTGCTTTGTTTCATTCACATGTTTAACACACAAACCCTGAATATTTAGACTCTTCTCTCAAACTGAAAACACTCTGTTCCACCTTGTGATGTCATCATGTGGTAATACAGGAAGACTCCACTGTGCTCCACTGTGTTTTTAAACTCCATACACTTTCACCAGAATCATCTGAAACAAAAGTGAATGAAACAAAACAGAACGCCAGGTATGTTTTTGATGAGATAACATTATAACATGACTTTAAATTCACAAGACTTGGTTTTATGTAATATAGGACCTTTAACTTTACAACTTATGAGAGGAGAATGATAAATTCGTCTTATTTTTCGTTATTTGTATCTTGCATTTCTGTGTGTCTGTTACTCCAACACACCTGAGGAGCGCAGGGAATTAAATATCGCTCATGAGAATCCAAAGTTGGAGAGAAGCAAATAGTGACCAAAATTGGGCAAATTGTCCTATAGTGTTTGGTGGACTTAAGACTGGCATGGTTATGTGTTCTTAACCACGGAGTTCCACAGGGCTCAGTGCTCGGACCAATACTTTTTAATTGTGTTTACCTTTTTCGTTATGTCTGACATTACAATGACTCTGACAGTATCGTTCCTTTGTGGTTGAACAAACTATGACACAAATTTTCCTCTTGATATGTTGGCAGTAAAGTCTACATACCCTACTTTGTGTTGATCGGGTCTTTTTAGGTGAGCATGAACACGTATTTCGTATATGAGTTTGAGAAAATTGTGCTCTCAAGGCTTTGAAAAGGCTCTCCATTTTCTATGAGCAATCCAATTCTGATCTCCAACTCTTCTCATTGTAATGACTAAATTACAGTTTTGAAATGTAATAAATGGCTATAATGTCGCATCTTCAGTCTGTGCTGTGAAATGTTTGACCTCACCTAACATGGTACACTCTTAAGGCTTTTATGACTGAAATATATGCGGCACAAATGACTAGTTGTAGGTCTGTATTGAGAAAAGCTTCTCAAATGACACTGTTAGTGGTGAAGAGGAGGAGATGGAGAGGCTGGGGAGGCTAGTGGTTGCGCGGCTGTGGTAGAAAATGGTGTAGATGAGAGTTTTGTTGTGTAGTTTAAATGGCTGGATGATGGAGTGGTGAGAGAGTGCATAGGTATGAAAGGTTTGAGAGGCTGAGAATCAAAGGTAGCAGACTTGTATTGGTTGACAGTAGCAGAATATAAATTTTCCAATCGGGTTATAACAATGTCCAAATCTACCTTTCAGTATTTTTGTAATATTTTGACCAGGTTAATGGTATAAATAAATATATAAATGTATAAATCCTACTTTTTGTCTAAAATGTCCTGATGAGCCCCTAGTCTCTGCTTTACTGTTACATTCAGCAGTTTAAAAGTCATTGCAGTTGATGTATGCTGTGCTAGAGCAAAGGATTATGGTCTATGTAGTTCTCTCTGTTTTTTGGTTTTTTTTATATCACGCTACTTCAACCAAACAATAGATTTAGTCATAGTTGCTTGCAGTTTGATGTTACTTGTGATATTGCTACAAGCTATTATAACTTTTATATTAAAATGAAAAATGTATACACAAGTAAAATAAAGTCTGTTATGCAAAAAAATCCAACCAGTCCGAACCACATGGCATTGCCTATACATAACACAGGCCTGAATACAATCTATACATATTTCTGTATTTCCCATAATCCACTGCACACTTCACTGCCCACGTTCTGAGCCTCCTTTTGAGCTGTTCCCACTAAAGACACCTGCTTTTATTCACTTGAGGTGCTCTGAGCCAAAGCAATAATAAACCAAATCAATCACGCTCTCATCTCTTCACAGTCGAGTTACGTAATTAACCTCAAATCCACCAGAAGCACTCAAGACGCCACAGCAACGACCTCAAAAACAAGAAAAAGTCTTTATGGAAAGTAGAGCTGGGGCTTTCAACTCTCTTTTACAGTATACACCACTTGACTTGTTCTTCCTATTTTCAATTCATTGTTATATAAAACAAATGAATAAAATAATAAAAATTCAAATGTTCATAAGTTCCATTAAATGTTATTTCTTCAAAGTTTTTATTATTCATTTTTGTAGTGACACTGCCAAGTAAATTTCTGTAGTTCTCTCTTGAGGATGCAGATTTTTTTTTTAAAAATATTTTGATACCTGTACCAGAGCTTAAAGGTTTTTGGTATCAGTAGTACCTTTTTTCAGGCATTTAGTATTAAACTGTAATACAAACAGATGATTAGTTTAGATTTTGTTCATCGAAAAACCACAATTCTGATCTAAAATAATTTGATAATAAGGTTCATTCACTGTTAAAACTGTAGAATGCAGCAAACAGCAGATTTTTACTTTTGAAAAATGGTTGCATGGCATTTTTAACCCTATGCATGTATGATTCGGAGCCTGATTTTTTGAAATAGCTGTAACAAAGTACAGAGCAATGGGAAGACACTCAAGCTGTAAATGTAGGACAATACAGGATTACTCAATCATGCATAAATCAGTCGAAATAAAACTTCACCACTGCCACAAAGTTCCTTCACATCACAGTCTGAGGAGGAAAGGTGGCCCTTTTCATTAGAGCTGGACCAATATGGATTTTTTTTAGCCGATACTGCTATCTGACATTTGGCCTGCTGCTGTATTGAGCTTTTAAAATCCATAGCTAAGTCCACAAATGTATCTTTAGTTGGAGTAAACATCAGAATTTTACTACTTTTTTTTATATATAACTTACTTATTTATATAAAAAAAAATATAATTAACATACAGAAATAAAAGGATTTCCATTTTTACCCATGAATCTGTTCAAATCTGATGCACTGAGGACAATCAATGACAATGACGCACGACACACAGAATGGGGCAGCAACAAAAAATATCGGTATGGGTATTCATATCGGCCGACACCGATACTGGAACCAGTATATCCCTACTTTTCATTGCAGACTGACAAGAGCGGTTAAATAGTGACCAGTGGTTCAAACACTTTTCAAACTTTTAATTGAAGCTATACTTGTGGTCGATATAAATGGTTCAGAACAGCCAGCACATAATGGTCAAGCTGTCTCACAAATTGCTCCTTATACAACATTTTTCGCTGGGTATTTTAATACTTGTACTTTCGTGTGTCTTTGCAGAGTTGATTTCAAACTGCAGTATCTGGGGCTGTCAGGAGCACTGTGCCGTCACTCCAGATGGACCGGCGTGTTACTGTAAGAACGGATACGAGATCAAACAGGACGGAAAAACATGCAAAGGTGAGTCATTCAAATCATAATCATGCAAGTAAATAGGTAGCAGAAATATGTTTTTATATGTAAGCCTGTGTTCACACTTAACTCTTGGTTATGTCCTGAAGTATAATTAGTTTGGTCCTAGTTTTGGTTTAGTCTTAGTCTAGTCCAGGTGTAGTTCTGTTTTTTTTTTCCCTTTTTATGTGCAAGTGTGAAGTTTTAACCCTGGTATTCCACAGGGCTCAATATTGGATCCGATTCTTTTGTAACGACTTTTGTCAAATCTATGAAAACTAAATGTTTTTATTAAAATATCCTGCATCCCAAAGACAGTTGGTTCAAATCCCGCTGGAACCACTGTATTACATGTTGTGTCCTTGGGCAAGACACTTCATCCGACTTGTCCTGAGTGTCCATGTACACTGATGTGACTGTGGGAGCGGCTATTTAATGTTAGGTTTTGTCCATCAATTAGAGTTCGAAAAGAGGGTGGGATTTTGAACAAATAACCACGACAGACAACTCTGAACTGACAAATTATAACATACATTTAAATAGCCCAAATTACGCTATTCTCTGATCTGTTCTAATGCTGTTTCCTCATCACAAACAGACCTGGAGTTGTGTTTTGTTTCATTATAACACACAAACCCTGTATATTTAGGCTGACTTCTTCTCTCAAACTGAAACCACTCTGTTCCACCTTGTGATGTAATCATGTGGTAATACAGGAAATGCTCCACTGTGTTTTTAAACTCCATACAGCTTCACTAGAATCATTTGCCCAACTTCAGAACTTCAGCCCTGGAATTTCCCATCTGTACTAAACAAAAGGTAAAAGGAGCAGAGCATTTTGAGCTATGGAGATGTAACAGTCTAATAATAAAGTGTCAAAATGTGAGAAGCAGAGCTGTTTTTGAGGAGGGCTATGGAACACGGCTCACAAGAGTTACTTTAGCACCTTTAAATTTTGTAAACCTAACAAATTTAAATCTGGAAAAATCCAGACTTTTCAACTTGCACTTAAAATGGAATCTGTATGGTACGACTGGACACCATATGCACTTGAATCATATTTTATAGCAGTAAACAGCAATCATCATTCAGCACATGTCTGTTTGGCGTAGTTGTTTTCGTTTTCACGTGTGACTCCAATATTAAATGTTGTCATCTTGGCTGCGTGGCACAGCTTGTAAAACAGACTTGGATGATCAACACGTCTCTCCATCTGCAGCTCTATTGGCTCTGGATCCCTTTAAACTCCTCTGGGACCGTCTCTGTGTGTGTTTCAGATTTTGATGAGTGCACTGTGTACGGGACGTGCAGTCAGACCTGTACTAACAGTGAGGGGGGCTACAGCTGCTCGTGTGTGGAGGGCTACCTGTCCCAGCCAGACAACAGGTCGTGCAAGGCCAAGAATGGTAAATACGCACTACTGCACTACACAATACTCTATGCAGTATAGTATCTCGTTTTATTACAGACAATGGATTTGAAACCTATCACTGTTTTCTCTATGGAAAAGTGAGTTGGTCATCACTGTCTATTAAACGAGAACAGCACTGTATGAAGGGACTACTTCAAAAACTACCAGAATATCTCACCTGCTTGTTAATCATTCATACGGGAACATTTAATACCAGATCACATGACTGCATAAGCCTAAGGACGAGCCGCACCAGAACTGAGACGGGAAAAGGGGCTTTTAGTTGTTTTGCTTCACAAAGATGGAATACACTCCAAGGAAAAGACAAACTGGATGCTTTAGTGACAAATTGACAATTTAATAACCAGGTAACAACTTTTATACACACACCTGCTCCTGTTTTAAATGTTTTTTTATGGACTTGTATACTTTTGTTTGTGTTTCTGCTTGTATTGCATTTTAAACAGGGTGCCCATGAAAAAGAGATTGGGTTTCTCTGTATAAATAAAAAAAAAAAATAATTATTGACAAATAGGAGTCATCTACCCAATCTAATACATTACCTGCAAGATTATTACATAAATACAGGAGTAATTCACTCGTTAAAACCATAGTATATAACTTTTTTGCTGTGTAGAATGTTTTTATTGCACTGAGTTTGACTTCTTTGGCCTGGAGGAGGGCCTTCACCTTCTGTTCCTATGAGGATTCAGCTATAATATTCTACAGTATGGCATCAAACTCCTCTATCTCTATGGAGCATGTTCCAACATATGGTTTAATTTTGTTTCCGTGGAATCAGGAATGCAGATGACTTCCCATCTCCAGAAATTTACTGGGAAGCCTTTGAAATTGTGTTAGTCATTTTTTTTTTGTCAGGTTTTTATGAGCAAAAACCCATTACCCCGTTCCATTGAGCCATCCATCCAGCCATCAGAACTGTTGCTATAGCGATTACTCATTTAAAACAACATATTATATCTTTTGAATGGGAAAAAGTCCTCAAAATGTTGCATATAACAGGAAGTTAAAACCCATGATTATGATGATTATTATGCTCACGACTTTAAACCTCAAAGTCTCAGAACTGCCCAGAACATGGATAGAACATTATGATTTGACCTTATGATATTACCTGTCGAGCCAAAACCACACGCTTCACAAAAACTTCATGATCTCAAGATGTGTGGGTCTGAAACAGTATCCAGTCTTGATCCAATTGACAGACGGATCAACCAGTCAGAGAGACACATTATCTTTTCATGTCAAAACAAACATCGCGGCTCACACTACGCCTGTCACAATAACACATTTTGAAGTATTTTGCTAAAGTAAATGTAGATGATAAACAATAACATTAAAACGGATTTATGCCACTGACACAAAAACCCAAGAGCAGATTTAAACCACAAAAACTATTCTAAATCTACAGCATTGTTAAAAAACCATGAGCTGCAATAAATAAACAGCAGAATGAAACACTGAAGTACTTAGTTTGTATCTGTTATGAGTCATAGAAGTTATTCATTCAACCTTTTACGGCTTAAATTATTTTGTATTGCCAAAATAGTAACCAAATATTTCTACTGGGAAGAAATGTTGAAAATCCTCTTCTCCTTCCCTCCAGTCCCTGTGGATCGTCTCCCCGTGCTCCTCATCGCCAACTCCCAGAACATCCAGGCCACGTCCCTGAGCGGCGCCACGGTCCACAGCCTTCTCTCCACCAGCACCAAGCAGACCACGGCCATGGACTTCCTGTACGCTCAGGAGACGGTCTGCTGGATCCATGTGGGAGAGTCGTCTGCCTCCACCCTCCTCAAGTGCGCCAAGATCCCCAACCTCAAGAGCTTCACCGAGGAGAGGGTCATCAACATCTCCCTCAGTCTGCACCGTGAGTCCAACACTTTCATCATAAGGAGGGCTGGGATTTTTGTCCCTAGATATTGATATTCGTACTCTGATTGGTGGGCTTCAGATGACTTCACAGCATTCTATAGGTCAATAATATTTCATACAGATGGTGGGCAGCTTAAATTAATGTTATTACATTGCTGGGGATGTTCCACAGTCTGGCATTACTCATATCTATCTGGCATGTATTCAATTTCAATCAATTTTACTGCTAATACATACCTAGATAAGTCTGATCCCATAGTGTGTAACATTCCAAGCAAAGGGAACATCAGACCCTCCACGAAGAAACTTACACAGTGCATCTTTAAATTCCAGGTCATATCATAGAATAAGTCTGCTGCATGGTGTCTGCTGACTGCATCAAGTTATAAAGAGTTTTATTCTCAGGTAATCGGGAAGTGTGCAGGCGAGGCAAATTTATTTGTACAGCACGATTCGTACTCAAGGTAATTCAAAGAGCTTTACAGAATAAGAAAGACATTAAAATCACAATACAACAAATCATAATCACAAATAAAACTAACATTAAAGGAGAAGAGTGCAGAATAAAACCCTTTCAGTCATATGCACAGTTAAACAGAGCCGTTTGTGCCTGGATTTAAACATGGTCAAAGTAGAGGCCTGTGTCACATCTTCAGGAAGAATGTTTCAGGTTTTAGCTGCATGCTAGTTGTTGAATAATTGAGATGCTCAGAATGGATATAGTAAATGAGGAATAACTTTGGACCAAACTGTTTAAATTGAACTAGTTCTGTTTTTCATGTTTTGAAGATGGTAAAAATGAGGTATAGCACTTTTAAATAGGCTCTGTGCACTCCTCTCTGGGGGTTTTGCAGAGTTATGTTGAGATGAATAAATATTTAAAGATGAGGCAGTGGACAGGGAGCTGCAGGTGGGTCAGGGGTCAGAGGTGAGGGGTTCAGGGTCAGACAGCGGACAGGAAGCTGCAGGTGGGTCAGGGGTCAGAGGTCAGAGGTTAGTGTCAGACAGTGGTACAGAAAGTTGCAGCTGGATGTCACTGACAAAATGTTAGACACTACACAAATAAAATGAATACTTCACCAGAGACACTTCTGTGTTTAGTAAAGAGACATGTTTGTGTCTCAAGGCTAACACTAATGCTAATGCTATTTTTGAGGCTTAAACAATATCAAACATAGACTAAACAGTCGGGTAGTCTTTACTTAATTTGAATATTAATAGTTTGTTTCTTTTATATTTTATGATTTAAATAAAAGCGACTGTTAGCTTTGAGACACAGTGAGCTAGCTAGTGTGAGGCTGTGCACATAGCCTCTTAAAGTTGTGATTTGTGACGTTCAGAACGGGCGTGGGAATTTGTGGTCCAAGAACCAACAACAGCTCTTTTATTGTCAGTAGAAACGTATATATATGAATTACTAATACTTCCCATCTTGCACTCGTCATCCCTATTTCCAATTGGCTAACATTATGTAATACACATTTACAGGATGAAAATGCCACAGCTTTACTCTAGGGCACTGGCATGTTAAGTACACGCTCCAAAAACCATAGAACATACCAGGCTCGTGCATAAAAGGGACCTTTATATTCCCTGAAATGAAAGAGTCCAAACCAGAAGTGGAAAAGCAGAAACTGTGGTCCAGAGGTGGGACACATCTGGAACGCACATCTGGAACCACGAGGTCATGACTCACCGCGCCGCAACGACATCACTTCCTGTTATGACCCCCCCCCCGGGACACACCCACCACAATGACATCACTTCCAGGATTACCCCCAAACCGCTGGACTGGAGTGTGTTTACTGGGAGTTGTAGTACTGCTTTAATAGTGCAGAAAAGTGTCACGATCTATGCAGAATATTAGTAGTATTTTTGTGGAGTGATATAAGCAATACTTCTACTACCACTATGACTGATACTACTACTCCTACTGCTATTTCTACTCCAGATACAAAAGGTGCACTATATAACTTATATCATGATAATCCAGTTGGTGAGTTTAAAATGTTCTAGAAATGAATAATTATAATTTTAATCTTATGAATAAGTTCTGTTTTTAAAGAACTGTTATAGTCTTGTACTTTGTTATCAGTGAACAACAATCTAGTGGAGAATATTCTGGACGAGCAGGGCCGTCAGCTGAAATTTGGGGGCCCGGGCCAAGAAGTCTCACATGGGCCCCCCTCTGATACAAATTAGAAACTATATATATAACACTATAAATGATATTATAGTTTATTGTCCCATCCCTAGTTGTTGCGTTGCAGCGTATGTCCCACAGTATGACATTAAACATTCTCTATCTTGCATGTATTCAGTTTCAGTTTTGTTTATTGCCAAAAAATACGTTGACAGAGATACATAGATACCAGATTGCCATACTGTGTAACATTCCAGGCAAAGGAATAACATTCATGGACAAAAGCAGGTGGAAAATCCATCTGAAAAATTACATAACTCATCTTTAAAGTCTCTGTAACCGACGTTTCCCCCCATGTATTGGATGAAAATGCGCCTTGCCCCAGTACAGATATATTGTATAAGCAGCAGGAAGTGTGCATTAGCATGGTAGTTGTTGTTAGCTTTATCATGATATCAAAACTCCGGCCTCTGTTGAGTTGTGAAAAGTGCTTATAAACTCATTGTGGTGAATGATCAGGATGCTCTGAATGCGTGAGGTAAGTGAGGAGTTTACTCGTTCTGTTTTTCACGTTTTAACTCAGTAAAAATCAGGTACAACGCCTTTAAATTCCAGGTTACGTACTCTTTATAACTCATTGTGTTTAAATGTGTTTGTCAGACTGACCCTTGGAGATAAATATAAGTCATTTGATTGGCTGGTTGTAAACAGCGAGGCAAACACGAGCTGAAATACTGTTCTTGTCAAACGTGTGCTCGTGTTACCTGGTCTGACCCCCTCTCTCTCCTCCATTCTCTTTCTCGCTGTTTTGATTGAAGTGGACGAGATGAAACGCCCGGCTCATCCCAGTCACTTCACTTTGAGTTCAGATCCATTCAACCCCCATTTATCAAAAACTCCTCTCCTTCACCCCAAAATAACACAAAAACGTTGCAGGAAGGGGGAGTCAAAAGTTGGCATTTTTTCCAGAATGTGTGAACTTTGATGGGAGGAAACTTAATTCCAAGCTTTTTTATGTGAAGAGAGAGAGGAGATGTGGAGGAAGAGGTGGCTCATGGTTCTGCTGCTGCGGTAGAGAAGAGTTGATGCACATTTGTAGCTGAAATAGCAGGATATAAGAGGGGAGAGAGAGTGCATTCATCCACAGGTGTTTTATTGCTCAAAAATACATTAAAAAAACATGATTTTTTACTGTGAGCAGCGTCACCCCTCCACAGATCTGATCTGTAACTTGGCCTGCTGGTGTCACCTGCTTGTCTCCACAGATAGAAGTTTAATGCCAGACTGTGGGACATCTCAGGCAAAGCAGGTGACTGACCTTTCACCAAAAAATGTTACACAGTGTTGTTTTAAAATGGCTAGAATCGTGAGTTTTATCTTGATTTCAGTGCATTTATACTGTATTTGAGCACAGATTTTTACAAGTCTCGATAAAATGTTCGCTTTATTTTGCGTGTTTCAAGTCAGAATCTACACAAATTAAGGTTCAGAGTCAATTCAAGTTATTTCAGCTTAATCGATAATCGAAAATCAGATGCTAATCGATAATAAAACTAGTGTCAAAACTAGATATATTACACAGATTGACTCTTGTAAGCGTTAAGTCATGTTCTAATGCTGTTACATCTTCTAAAACAGACCTGGAGTCGTGTTTTGTTTCATTCACATGTTTGAGTAACACTTTATTATTAGTCTGTAACATCTCCAAAGCCCAAAATGCTCTGTTCCACCTTGTGATGTCATGAAGTGGTAGTTTTCAATTTAACATCTACCTTTTTACTTTGAGTTCAGTAGAGATTGGCATTTCCAGAGTTGAAATCATCCAAAGGATTCTAGTGAAGGTGAATGGAGTTTAAAAACACAGTGGAGCAGTTCTTCCTGTATTACCACTTGATGACATCACAAGGTGGAATGGAGTGTTTTCAGTTTGAGAGAAAAACTCAGCCTAAATCTGCTGGGTTTGTGTGTGAATGAAACACAACTCCAGAAAACAACATTATAACACAGATCAGAAAACAGTGTAATATGTTGAAAACCACTTTATCGTCTAAATAAAGAGTGTTTTTTATCATCATCATGGTGTCGGACTCAGTATCCAGCATGAAGTCTATTCCTTAGTATCAAAATCTCGTTTTGACGTTGGCCTTTTCCTGATCCTTGTTCTTGATCCAGGTCATGTGGAGCGGAGCACTCACTCAGCACATTCTCTGAACCTCTGCAGCTTTTCTGCTTTGACTTACATTAACTCCCTCTTTCAGATACATGTGATGTGTGAGGGGAGCTAAGGCTAAGCTCCAACTTATTTTAAGCCCAAGATAGAAATATGCTCACGGAATAGTCCACTGCTCCCAACTCGACTCAGTGCGGCTGCTTTCACTCTACATGCACCGCACCGGGACCAAACCTGGACTAGAACTGGACTAGAACCACCTCACATACTATACTAAGGTCAAAACGCTCTGTTCCACCTTGTGATGTCATGAAGTGCTGAAGTTGTTTTGAACTTCACAGCTCCTTTTACCTTTAGTTCAGCAGAGATCGGAAATTCCAGGTGCTGAAATAATCCAAATGATTCTAGAAATGAAGGTGTGCGGAGTTTAAAAACACAGTGGAGCACTTCTTCCTGTATTACCACATGATGACATCACAAGGTGGAACAGAGCGTTTTTAGTTTGAGAGAAGAACTGGAAGAGGTAGAAGAGAGATAGAGAGAGGGAGGAGGCATAAGAGGGAGATGAAGAGAGAAGGGGAGAAGAGAGACAAAGAGAAGGGGAGAACAAAAAAGGGGGAGGGATGAGAGAAAGAGGAGAGAGGGGAGGTAAAAGAGATGGAGAGAGATAGGGAGTGAGGGGAGAAGAGAGATAAAAAGGAGAGAAATGGGAGAGTTGTGTGAATGGGTGATTCCTTGATGTAAAACGCTTAAAAATGTGACTTTTTACCATTTATCAAGACCAAATAGAGTAGTATAGTATATATATAAGTATATATATATATATATTCTTTTACCCTCTTTCTTTCCCCTCCCTCTCCTCGTCATCCCTCTGTTCCTCCTTTTTCCTCTCCTCCTCCTCCTCCCTCCTCTTTCTTTCTTTCTATTCTTTTACCTCCTTCCTCTCCCACTATCCCTCCCCTTTCTCTCTCTCTTCCTCCTCCCTTCTTTTCTCTCTCATCTCCTCTTTCCTCTCGTCTCTCCTCCTCTTTCTCCCTCTCTCCATTCTTTTACCCTGTCTCCTCCCTCCTCTCTCTCCTCCGCCCCCCTCCTTCCTCTCCTCTTTCTTTTCTTCTGAGAGACAAGTATAAGACCATTTAACGTTCTACTGTCATTTATCACTGTGGTTTTGAGTATCGAGTCTACTCCTTAGTATCGAAGGTTTGAATTTTTCGTATCGTGACGACACTTCTTGTTAATTTATAAATCCAATTATAGTTTTTGTCTCCGCTCTTGAGTTATGTAGCCGCTGTGTGAGTCAGTTTTACCGCGGTGCCTCCTATAGACCACGAGCTTCACTGTGATTCAGGTAAACACTGTTATCTGCTGCTCCCAGAAAACTAAAGCCATCAGCCGGATTATTATTACCTCTGTTTTATATATACACAGCCCTGAGCTCAGGTGACGAGGGGCCATTGAGCAACGCACTCCAAGTATATGGGCCACGTACTCAGCAGAAGGACACAGGGACGAGGACTTTCTGTGGGCCATAGACACAAACTCGGTTATAAAGGAGAGAGGCACAAAGACGACTCACACACTCATACAACGAGCTGGTTTTATGGCAGCGCTTGAAACAGACGCAACTCCGGTAACGGATTTAAATGAATCTACACCTCGAGGAGGAAGAGAGAGGGGGAGAAAAAGAGAGAAAGAGAGGGAGAGAGAGAAAGAGAAAGAGAGAGAGGAAACATAAGAGAAGGAACTGCTGTAATGGATTCAAATGGACCTACACCTCGAGAGATAAAGGGAAGAGAGAGAGAAAGAGAGAGAGGAGACATAAGAGGAGGAGGGAGAAGAGAGGAGGGGAGGGAGAGAGAGAGAGGGAGGGGGGCATAAGAGAGGGAGGAGAGAGAGAGAGGAGACATAAGAGAAGGAACTGCTGTAATGGATTCAAATGGACCTACACCTCAAGAGATAAAGGGAAGAGAGAGATGAGACATAAGAGAAGGAGGGAGGGAGGGGAGAGAGTGGCAGGGGGGGCATAAGAAAGGGAGGAAGAGAGAGAGGAGACATAAGAGAAGGAGGGAGAAGAGAGGAGGGGAGGAAGAGAAAGAGAGAGGAGACAAGAGAAGGAACTACTGTAATGGATTCAAATGGATGGAGAGAGAGAGAGATGAAGAAGAGAGAAGACATAAGAGAGGGTTGAAGAAATGGAGTGAAAGCAAGAAAGAGAGAGCGGTCGAAAGAGAGAGAGAGAGGGAGGAGACATAAGAGAAGGAGGGAGAAGAAAGGAGGGGAGGGAGAAAAAGAGAGACAGGGTGAGAGAGAGGAGCTATAAGAAAAGGGGAGAGAGAGAGATAAAGGGCAAAAGAGAGGGAGGGATAAAGAACAGAGAGGGAGAGAGGAGAGAGAGAGAGTGAGAGAGAGAAAGAGAGAGGAGACATAAGAGAAGGAGGGAGAGAGAGAAAAGGGAGAGAGGAAATTGAAGCACTGTAATATGAGCCATAATCAGAGATACACTGATTCGATACAGTATCATATATCAACTTTCAAATATCGGTTCAGTCGATATCCTGGTTGGACGTATACAGTGATGTAACAGTAGTACATTACTGTGGTACTTTACGATGTAGATAGTACAGATATATACTTCTACTTTTATGGGTCAGAGTGTTACGCCCTGTCTGCAATTGGACAAAGGGACGGAGAGAAACGAGTTTTGTTTATAGGAAATCCAAAGTATGTGGCCCAAGTATTCAACGTAAGTAGTAGTTGCAGTAGTAGCAGGAGTAGTAGCAGTACTAAGAGTAGTATCAGTAGTATCAGCAGTAGTAGTAGTAGTGCAGTACTGTTTGAGATGGGAGAAAACTGTGTTCATAGTGGGTGGTGTAGTAGCAGTAGTAGTAGCAGTAGTAAAAGTGATAGTAGTGGTATTAGCAGTAGAAGCAGTAGTAGTAGTAGCAGTAGCAGTAACAGTAGTAGGCGTAGTAGCATTAGTAGTAGTAGTAGCAGTAGTAGTAGTGGTGGTTGTAGCAGTAGCAGTGGTAGTAATAGTAGCAGCAGTAGTAGCAGCAGCAGTAGTGGTGGTAGTAGTAGTAGTAGTAGCAGTGGTAGTAGTAGTAGTAGTGGTGGTGGTTGTAGCAGTAGCAGTGGTAGTAGTGGTAGTAGTAGTAGTAGAGGTAGTAGCGGTAGTAGTGGTAGTAGTAGTAGTAGTAGTACTAGTTGTAGTAGTAGTAGTGGTAGTAGTAGTAGTAGTAGTAGTAGTAGTAGCAGTAGTAGTAGTAGTAGTAGTAGTACAGAACAGAAGAAAAGCAGATAGACAGATATCTTTCTTGCAGACTTGTGGTACATAAGTTGTAGTACTAGTAGTAGTACTGTTTGAGATTATAGTAGTAGCAGTAGTTGTAGTAGTAGGATAGAGATGGAGTAGATAAACGTATTGCAGACCCTTGGCCCATGAATGCAGTAGTAGTACTAGTAGTAGCTGTAGTGTTTGAGACGGCTGAAAGCTTCATACTGGTCAGAGATATTGTTTTGTTTTTAGGAAGTCAAAAGTATGCAGTCCACGTACTTGGAGTATTACTCAGAGTGGTACCCGTGAGGCAGCTGGACGTGTTTAAATAGAAGTGTTGAAGTGACGCACACCTCTGGGAAATACTCGCTCTCCTCGTTTCACACAAAGCTCCCAGAATGCCCCAGGAACAAAGGCCAACTTTCCACAGGCCTCCTCTCTCTCCTCCTATCTCCCCCATGCTGCTCGCTCGCCCATTTCCCCACTTTTACGTAAAACTGAAATATTTGATCTGACTCCATGTTGCTCTCTGTCTCTGTCTCTCTGTCTCCTCTTTCTCTCTCTCTCCCTCTCCTTTCTCTCACAGTGTCTGTCTCTCTCTGTCTTCTCCATCCATTTCTATCTATTGCTCTCTCCTTTCTCACTCTTCTGTCTCACCATCTCTTCTCTTCTTCATCCATTTCCTCTCTCTCTTCTCTCTCTCTTCTCTCTCCTCTTCTCCATCCATTTCTATCTCTCTCACAATGTGTCTCCCTCTCTCTCTCTTCTCAATCCAATTCTATTTGTCTCTCTCTTTTCTCCCTCCCCTTCTCTCTCTCACTTCTCTTCATCCATTTCCTCTTTCTCCCTCTTTTCTCTCCTCTTCTCCATCCATTTGTATCTCTTCTCTCTCACAGTGTCTCCCTTCTCTCTTCTACATCCAATTCTATCTGTCTCTTTCTCTTCTCTCTCTCTCCATCAATTTCTCTCTCTCCCTCCTTCTTCTGTCTCACTGTCTCTTCTCTTCTTCTTCTCTCCTCTTCTCCATCCATTTTTATCTATGTTCTCTCTCACAGTGGTTCTTCCTCTCTTCTCCATCCAATTCTATCCGTCTCTCTTTGTCTTTTCTCTCTCTTCTCTTCCTCCTTTTCCTCTCTTTCCCTCTTTTCTGTCTCTTTTCTCTCCTTCTTCTCTCTCTTCATCCATTTAACTCTCTCTTCTCCCTCCTCTCTCACACTGTCTCATTCTTCTCTTATCCATCCATTTCTCTCTCCTTCTCTCTAACATTATCTCTCTTCTTTCTCACTGTCTCTCTTCTCTTTTTCATCCATTTCCTCTCTCTCTCCCTCTTCTCTCTCTCTTCATCCATTTCTCTCTTGCTTCTCTCTCACTGTCTCTCTGTCCCCTCTCACTCTTGCTCCCTTCTTTCCCTCTCTATCTCACTCTTCCTCTACTATCTCTTTACACTCACTCCTTCACTCTGTTGCTCTCTCGATCTTTGCTCTCTCTTCTCTCTCTCTCTCCTCTATGGCTCTGTATCCCCCTCTCTCTTCCTCTCTTCTTTCATCCTCACTCCTTTACCGTTGCTCTCTCTTTCACTGTATATCTACCCATCTCTCTCTCCACTCCCCCCTCTCTCTTTATCTTTCCTCTCCTTGTGCTTTCTCTCTCCTTCAGTCTCTCTCTCTCTCCTCGATCCTCTCCTCCATTCTCTCGCTCTCTCTTCTCTCTGTTTCATTGGTAAACAACAGAATTACAGACCTCTTTTTTTGTCCCATAGCTGCAATTTTTCACTACCCACACCTTTTATTACACCCCTCCTTCTCTCCATTCTCTCTCTCTCTCCTCTCTCCCCGTCTTTCTCTCTGTCCCTCTCTCTCCTTCTCTTGCTATACACACTCGTTTTATTAGTGCGCTGGAATCTGACTGATAGTTTCCTCCTCTGTCTCTCTCTCCCTCTGTCTCTCTCTCCCTCTCTCCTCTGTCTTTCTCTCTCTTTATACATACTTGTTTTATTAGAGTGCTGGAATTTGCCTGGTTGTTTCCTCCTCTTTCTCTCGCTCTTTCCCTCTCTCCTTCTCTCTCTGTTGTCCATGTGTTTTCTCTCTGTCGTCTCTCTCTCTCCCTCCCTCTTTCTCTCTCTCCTTCCTTCTCTCTCTAGTGTCCGTGTGTTTTCTCTCTCTCCCCCTCTCTCTTCTTTCTCTCTTTCCTTCTCTTTTTTTCTTTCTCTCTCTTTTCTGTCTGGTGTCCGGGTGTTTTCTCTGTGTCGTCTTCTCCCTCTCTCGCCTTCTCTCTCTCTTCTTTCCCTCTCTCTCTCTTTCCGTCTCTCTTTTCTTTCTCTCTCTTCTCCGTCTGGGGTCCGTGTGTTTTTTCTCTCTCCCCCTCTCTCTTCTTTCCCTCTCTCTTTCCTTCTCTGTCTGGTGTCCATGTGTTTTCTCTGTGTCGTCTTCTCCCTCTCTCGCCTTCTCTCTCTCTTCTTTCCCTCTCTCTCTCTCTTTTCTTTCTCTCTCCTCTCTGTCTGGGGTCCGTGTGTTTTTTCTCTCTCCCACTCTCTCTTCTTTCCCTCTCTCTTTCCTTCTCTCTTTTCTTTCTCTCTCTCCTCCGTCTGGGGTTCGTGCGTTTTTTCTCTCTCCCCCCCTCTCTGCTTTCCCTCTCTCTTCTTTCCCTCTTTTCTTTCTCTCTCTTCTCCGTCTGGGGTCCGTGTGTTTTTTCTCTCTCCCCCTCTCTCTTCTTTCCCTCTCTCTTTCCTTCTCTCTTTTCTCTCTCTTCTCCTCCGTCTGGGGTCCGTGTGTTTTTCTCTCTCCCCCTCTCTCTTCTTTCCCTCTCTCTTTTCCTTCTCTCTCTTTCTCTCTCTCTTCTCCTCCGTCCGGGGTCCGTGTGTTTTTTCTCTCTCCCCCTCTCTCTTCTTTCCTTCTCTCTTTTCTTTCTCTCCTCTGTCTGGGGTCCGTGTGTTTTTTCTCTCTCCCACTCTCTCTTCTTTCCCTCTCTCTTTCCTTCTCTCTTTTCTTTCTCTCTTTTCTCTGTGTGCGCTCAGAGTTTTATCATGTGCTAAATCACATCTATATAAAGAAAAACAAACTTGCAGTGAGCGGCTCACACTTCACAGCTGCACAAGTACAAGGAGCAGTACTATAAAAGTGATTAGATGAAGCTGTAGAAGTACTATGAGTAGTAGTAGTAGTAGTAGTAGTAGTAGTAGTAGTAGTAGTAGTAGTAGTAGTAGAAGTACTAGTAGTCATAGTAGTAGTATTTGTAGTCATTTTACCAGAAGCTCTGTAAAGGTTTGTATTGTGCCACAGATAAACCACTACAGTATCACAAACACTCAGGTCAGATCTGACGTCTGAGTTTCACAGGATGTTTTGTGTTTTTGAAAATCTGTTTTTGTTTAAATGTAAAAATATATAATTATAATAATACATAGATCTGAAAAAAAATCTGATAAACTGTGATATTAATTATAATCTTTGACATTCATGTTTACATTTGGACAAAATAAAAAAATAAAAAAATGAATTAAGTAAATTAAAAATAATAATATAGTGCTTTTTTTTTTTTTTAACATACACAATATTTAAAAAAAAACAAAAAAACTAAACAAAAAAAACCTAACTGATAGATGTGATAGACTTTCACATTTTCATTTTAACAAGCTCAAAAAACTCAAATGAATAAAATCAAAATACAAATTCATATCAGATTCAGAGTTTTAATCTGTGTGATTTTAATTTGAACGAGCCTGAAGTGTGGACAGTGAAGGCGTCTCTGCTGAGACTCTGCACAAAGACCAACAGGACGGAGGGATGATGGATGATGGGGGGGATGATGGATGGATAATGGGAGTATGATGGAGGGATGTTGGATGGTAATAATGTGGCGACATAAATGCAGCTATTTAAGTTGTAGTAATAATGCTCAGTACTTTACAATACTTCACTTGTACTCCAGAAACATTTAGTGAAGTGTTTCCATAACAGATTTAAAAATGTCTTTATCTCTGTGTCGTGTTTTTAGCTCGATGTTTGGAGCCTCCACAGCTGTAAAAATATCTCATGTGGTTGTGAAGTCCCCTTACTCACTTTCCTCTCTCTTTCCCTCTCCTCTCCTCTCCCCTCCCTGTCTTTCTCTCTCTGTCTTTCCCTTCCCTCCCTCCCTGTGTCTCTCTCTCTCTCTTTCCTTCTCTCTCTGTTACTCTATTTATCGCTTTATTTCCCTCTTTCTGTCACTGTCTCTCCCTCTCTGTCTGTCTCTCTTTCTCTCCCCCAAACACACACACTCCTCTCTCCTTTTCCTGCCATCTCGCTCTTTCTTCCCTCTTGCTTTCTCTCTCTCACTGTTCTCTCCCTCTCTCTGTCCCTGTCTCTTCCTCTGTTTATCTCTCTATCTCTCTGTCTCCTTTGCTCTTTCTCTGTTTACCTCTCTCTCTCCTCTCTCTCACTTCTCTCCCTCTCTCTCTGCCTCTCTTCTTTGTTTATCTCTTTCTCTATCTCTGTCTCCTTTGCTCTTTCTCTGTTTATCTCTCTCTCTCTCTCTCTCTTCTGTCTCTCCCTCTTTCACTCACTTTGCCGATTCGCTAAAAGTCCAAATCTCTCTCTGTAGTTTGATCCTGTGCTGTCCTTCTTTCATTTGTGTTCACATTGTGCTCATAAAATGTCCATTTTCACCTACCCCCTATCCCCGCCCACATTAATGTCTTTTGTAATTAAGATGTTATTTTAATTCAGAAAACCTATTTTAAAGCTGAAACAATGTGGAATATGTCCACTTTAAATCAAGAGAACTGTCATTTTAGCTCAATATACTGATATATAATGAACATGGTGCAATCTAAGAATCTCCAAACGGGACAGAAAGAGCCTTGAACATTCTTTCTTTCTTTCTTTCTTTATTCTTTATTTCTCAGGGACCATTTACAAATGCATTAATCTTACGAAAGAGAATATGATTTGTGCCAGATTGACCTCCTGTTACTCTCCATGTGCAGACCCTGGACAGGTGAACACATTAAAATACACATTTCATTAGAATTACATTATAAGACCATCAGTTCATCATTAACATTAGCAGGAAAATACAATAAAATGTCCCCATGTCCAATAGAGTATGTCTCCTACAGCCTAAACCAATATAAAAAATAATCATTATGTGCAGGATTTTACATTTGAACCACCAACTGTTGCTAACACTAGCGAGAGCAACCTCAGGGAAACACGGCGCTTGATGTTCATATCTTGATTTACAGACACAATAGTGAAATAAAAACCCCAGGATCATGTTAAGACCAAAATGACGAGTCTGACAGCAGCAGTTACAGAGAGAGGGGACACAGATTTTCAATAGAAAGTGAAGTGGAGCCGGAGTCGATGGAGCCGTAAACACGCCTATGATCACTTCCTGTTTGTAACGCGGCTGCTAGCAGGTTAGCTATGTCCATTTGTATACACAGTCTATGGTTTAAAGGGTTATGAACTGTTAAAATTTCATAAAACCAAGACACTAGATAAGTTTAACACCCCATTCAACTCAATAACATCTCCAAGAACCATTGACGTGTGGTGAGGTTCGTGGCTGGTGAGGCACTGATGTCGTCACAATCAGATTTACAAACATATAAACCAGGTGTCGGTATATTTGACCCCGGGTCAGTTTCTCTCCCAGTGACTTGGGGCCAGAATAAAAAAGAATTTCAAAATAAAAGTTCCAAAGTCCGTATGAAATAGCTCTAATACAGTGGTTCTTAACCTTGTTGGAGGTACTGAACCCACCAGTTTCATCTGCACATTCACCGAACCCTTCTTTATTGAAGAATAAAATATGATTTTTTTCAAATTCAAGACATGGGTGAGTTTTACTGGTCACAAAATGAACCGTGCATTAACATCACTGTGTTCAAAGAACAAAACCAATACAATGCATGAACTCACAACAAACACACAAATTACATACAAACCTTTTCACTGCACTGCCTCACCTGTCATCACCTGACCACACGTCACTGCCAAGAAGGTCCACAAAAAGGTCCTTCTGAAAAGTTACATAGTGCACCTTTAATATAGAATCCCTTAAACATTGCACAATATGTCTTCTGTAAAAAGTAGACAGACAAAGGCTCATAAAACATTAACATTAGCAGTAAAATAAAGAAAAATGTCCCAATGTCCAGTACAGTATGTTTCCTACAGTCCAAACACTTTCAAAATCATTATGTGCAGGTTTTTACAGTGAAACAGAACAGCACAAACTAGACTAACTAGACTGATGTCGACACATTTGATGATCTGTAATGTACTTTTTTCAAATTTCTAGTAAAATGATTCAACTCTACAGACAGTTTCAGTTTGTGTGGAGTTGTTTCCGCTGTTTGATGGTTTGAAAAGACAAGGACGACTGGGCGAAGGCCAAGGATGGATCGGGGAGTTTGTTCGGAACAAAGTTTAATAAATTTCTTCAGTGTAGGTGGAACTGCTTTATTAAAGATTTTGAATACATTTCTTTGATTTTAATCCAAAATGAAACTGTCGAAACTGAACTTTTTGCATTTACTTTAGATATTACAGTGGTGATAAAGTATATTTTTGAATGTTCTGTTCTTGTCTGTAATCTGTGGAGGGTCTAGGCTCTGAAATAACTCCTGCTGATTTAACATCAACTCAACCCAAGTCGTTTTAACACAGCGTCTTGTCGTTGATTTGAACAATAGCGTCTGTGTGCGCCGGGTGCTTGTGGTCAGGGCGGTTGTTTGAGTAAAGGAAGGAAGTGGCTCGGCAGAATGACCCAATGTTACAGCTCTATTAATGTCCCGTGTTGATTCTTTACCTCTTCCCCTGTGGTCTGAGCTACGTTCTGAGGGGCTTTTCATGGAGGGGTTTGGCGGTCCCTCTCTTGTTACCGTCTCGTCAGCGCGGCCTCCGTTGGTGTGGTGGTGCTTCAGTGGGTGGGGTTCGGTTGTGAAATAATCGTATGGAAAATAGTACAGATCTTAACCTTTAAAATGGCACTAAATGTGGTCAGAAATGATGCTTGTGTTGGAATGACGGCTTGTAAAGGCAGGTTGGCTACGCAAGTGAATTTAGTTTACATCTTGTGTTAGCATTAGCATCAGCGTAACTACTTCCTGCCCAATTTTATCTTTGAGTTTTTGTGCAGAGTCACGCTAAAATTGATAAATATTTAAGCACTACACAAATAAAATGAATACTTCACCGGAAACCTCTTGTGTATATATAAATAGACACAGCTAACCTGCTAGCCGCCGCATTCCACACAGGAAGTGAGCATGGGTACACTTCCAGCTCCATCGACTCTGGCTCCAATTCACTTTCTATTGAAATTTGTGCCCCCTCTCTCTGTAACTGCTGCTGTCAGACTTGTCATTTTGGTCTTAAATGTTTGTATTAACCTGCTCTACATGATCCTGGGGTTTTATTTTGCTATTTTGTCCTTAAATCAAGATATGAACATTAATAACAGACAAATCAGCCGACTTCTTTCCAAAAGGTCACTCCTGCTAGCACTAGCAACGGGTTTGATTGACAGTGTTGCTAAGCGCACCCTCCTTGCTATTGCCCTCCTTCCTCTTTGGTTGCTATGATACTCGCGGTTCAAATTCCTAATATGCAACATGCTCCAAATTAGCCGCTATAACTGCTAGCCTCGATGAGCTTCATTTGACTGGAGCTGAACACTGTGGGTGACGTCGCACTCAGTTCACTTCTTTACACAGTCTATGGTTTAGAACAGGGGTCGGGAACGTATGGCTCGCGAGCCAGGTATGGCTCTTTTGAATATTTGCATATGGCTCGCAGACAAAACATAAAATACTCTCACTTGTTGTAGCCCTTTAGCGTCGGATGCTATCGTCGCTGATAGACTCGCGGTGGCAGACTTTTTATTTACCGTAACTCCGCAACCAACTGTGCTTCATGTAAATTCAAACGGCGTCTCAAAGCAGAGTCACGAGGTTCTTTAGATATTTTACCGTCATTATGGTAAACTGTCTCTGTTGTCCCTCGAAAATGACAAATGAGAGGCAGGAGCCACGGATATCCCAGTCGCTTATTCAATGCGTCAAAGAATAAATTCTAGGGATGGGCGAATGGAGCCTCGTGAAGCATTGACACCTCAGTCTCAATATTGTCTCAAATGGTTCGACGTGTCTGAGGCCTCGGAGAAACACTGACCTCTAGTGGACAAATTTAACCATTGCAAACCAGCACACAACCCATGATTTGGGAACCCAAAACTCTATTTTCTATTTTATTAGAAGTCCTAAATAGTATATATTCTGTTTTTAACACAAAAAAAAACAACAACTATTTATGCGCTGACACGCAGAGCGAAGCAGGAGGGGGAGGGGCCGACACTTTGGTCACGTGAGCGGCTGCTGCGAGACGAGCTCCGAGGCAGAAAGAACGAGACGTGCTCCGGAGCTCCGTCTCTTTTGACCATCACTAATAAATACGGATGGATATGTAAAATAGAGGTAGTTGTGTGAAAAAATGCAGTATATTCTGACACTTCCTTTAATATGTGAGTGTGAGTATTGCTGTATTGACCATGGTTGGATCTTTGTGCATGTGAGCGTCATTCTCACAGCTTAAAAACATCAAGTACAAGTCGCATTAATGGTGAGTATTATAACAACATTATTTGAAAGAATAAATCAGAGGCTTATTGTACTCACATTTAGTTGAATTTAGTCTTAAAATACATTATATGGCTCTCACTGAAATAAATTTCCAAATATTTAGCTTTCATGGCTCTTTGAGTAAAAAAGGTTCCCGACCCCTGGTTTAGAAAGAGAGATGTTTGTGTCTCAATGCTAACGCTAATGCTAATGATAATGCTAATTTTGAGGCACAATAAATATTGAAACAACTCCACAAAACTGAAGTCTTCTACATATAAAAATAATGGTGTAGTCTTAATTTTAATTAATCAGAATTTGAATAGGTTGTTTATTTTATGTTTTATGATTTTAATAATAGTGATGTTAGCTTTGAGACACAGTGAGCTAGCTAGCGTGCTACTGTGCACAGAGCCTACTGCAGTTTTCATTCTACAGTAAAGTGTAAAAGCCTTTCCTCACTGTCACTGTTCCCCAATTATTTTTAAGGAAATCACAAAATGTCCGGAGAAAATGGTGTAGTGCCCTTCAGCTGAATCGTTAGTATTTTTATTCCAGCTCTGACCAGTCTGTACTGTTGTTTTGTTCTTGGGCAAGACACTTGAGAAGCATTGCCTCGTTGTGCTGTGTGTGTTGAGCGTTGGTGCTGGCTGTGGCGACAGACAGAGCTGACCTTCTTGAGTGTGGAGTAAATGAATAATGCACAAAATAATTATCCACACTTGGAGAGACTTATCCTGCATTTGTCTCCAGTAGGTCAGACGACTGTAACGTCCTGCTCTCTGGCCTCTCCAAACGAGCCTTAATACATCTGCAGGACGTCCAGAACACTGCTGCTTGGGTCCTGACTAGAACCAGGAAGTACGAGCACATGTGTCCTGTGCTCAGGTCTAAACCAGGACTAAACTGGGTCTAAACCAGGACAAAACCAGGACTAAACATGGAGAATCAGAGTTTGTTTTCTGCAGCTAAAACCTGGAACATTCTTCCTGAAGATGTGAGACAGGCCTCGACTTTGACAATATTTAAATCCAGGCTCAGTTCTGTTTAGCTGTGCATTTGACTTTGACATTCTGCACTTTTTTCTTTTAATGTTCATTTTATGATGATTATTTATGTGTTGATTTGTGGTATTGTGATTTTAATGTCTTTCTTATTCTGTAAAGCACTTTAAATTACTTTGAGTATGAATTGTGCTGTAGAAATACTCTTGCTTTGCCTTAAGCGACTGAGCATTTTGAAAAAAGTTTGTGTTGTCTTCTAAATGTGCCTCCAGGACTAACATATGTTTGGAAATAGAGTTGTCCAAACCCAGTTTTATTAGCTTTTTTTTTTTTAAGAATGAAAAACAAAAATAAAATGAAAAGAAAAAGTAATCAATCAGAACTGAATCACGTGACAATGAAAGAGTTGTTTCCCCATCAGACTTCATTTTCTCTGTTTGACTTTGATTTATTTCCGTGCACTCTCAAGTATAACTCCCTGTGGTGTGTCCGTTACAGTAAACAGCCCGGTGTTGACGTCTCTGAATGTAATTTGTTAAATCAAGACGTTTCGCTGCTCATCCAAGCCGCTTACTTTTGTTTTTTACTATGGATCAGACCTGGACGACTGAGGGATTATGCAGACATTTACTTTATAATGTTTTAATGTTCTTATTTACAAATATTTGAACTGGTGGTAATGTTTTGTTTTGCGAAGCACTCCGACTTAATAAGTGGCTAATAAAACAAACATGGCTGTGACTTGGCTGCGTGCTGCAAACCTCTCACTGTGTGCTGGTCCTGTCCTTGTGCAGATGTGGAGCAGATGGCCATCGACTGGCTCACGGGGAACTTTTACTTTGTGGATGACGTGGACGATCGCATCTTTGTGTGTGACCGCGAGGGGCAGACGTGTGTGACGCTCCTCGACCAGGAACTCTACAACCCAAAGGGCATCGCTCTGGACCCAAACATGGGGTCAGTACACCGCAGACACGCCATCATAACATAACAGCACGCAAGTATGGAAGAATGAGAGATTTTTTCATTTTAAAGTGGAATTAAACACCTAAACTCCGCCCACAATCACATTTCAAAGAGAGCACCTGGAGGACTAAAGGGGAGAGTGAGGGGGAGGAGGGGCGGGGTCTGGAGGACTAAAGGGGAGAGTGAGGGGGAGGAAGAGGCGGAGTCTGGAGGACTAAAGGGGGAGAGTGAGGGGGAGGAGGAGGGGCGGGGTCTGGAGGACTAAAGGGGAGAGTGAGGGGGGAGGAGGAGGAGGGGCGGGGTCTGGAGGACTAAAGGGGAGAGTGAGGGAGGAGGAGGGGCGGGTCTGGAGGACTAAAGGGGAGAGAGTGAGGGAGAGAGGAGGAGGGGCGGGGTCTGGAGGACTAAAGGGGAGAGTGAGGGGGGAGGAGGGGCGGAGTCTGAAGGTATGAAGAGCAGTGTGATTGGTCAAACAGGTATCCACACTTCAAACTCCGCCCCTGCAGACAGGTGTTGGTAATCTGAAACACCTGGCTGTAATCAGGCAGTTCTGCGTGATGTCACGTGGTACTTGAAATTGCTGGGACCTCCAGGGACAGACAAACTGCAAATTTACCCACTGTAGTTTGCATTAAAATAGCGAAAAGAGACAAGGAAGAAAAAAAACACCATATACAGAGTTTAGTGGCAAAAATGTTGTTGAGTTTCACTTTAACCCTAAAACCAAAATATATTCATAAACTTTTTCCTAAAATGTACATAACTGCAATAACTAATGTATTAACAAAAACATATGAAGAAGTTGATATTTATAATGAGTCATAAAAGTTAAAGGCCCTACATTACGCAATTTTAAGTCTTGTGAGGTTTGCTCATACCTCCTCAAAAACAGCTCCTTTTGGCTTTTGTTTAGTTAAAATCATCCAAAAAAATTCTAGTAAAGGTGTGTGGAGTTTAAAAACACAGTGGAGCACGTCCTGTATTACGCCTGTGCAATAAAAGTACATAAATATTTGTTGACCTCTTAAAATACTGTCTGTTGTCATGTATCAAACAAGTCGATAAAGTAATATTCGTGGTAGCACAAAGCACCTTTTCAATCACGACCACCAGAAGTTCTCAAAGGACATTGTGCAACAGTCCTTGGTGTTTTTTCCATGGCAACTCTTAGAGGTCAAAGCTAACCGGAGGCGCCGCTCTGTCTGAAGCTCTGTTAATAATCTGCACATCCCTAATCCGAACCTGTTTTATTTACACATATATTATAAATAGTATTTGCACTTGCCAAAGACGCTCCCCGGCCTGTATCTATAATAGACCATATTTTATAATTGTGTTAACAACAATGGCCCGGGTTCGTTCTCTACATCACTTCTCCGCTGGCGTTATCACAGTCAAAGGAAATGGGACTAAGTAATAATTTCCACATGCGCTGATGGAGGTTTTGTGCAGAGCTGTTGTGCCTGAAGCGGTCTCATCTCCACATGGTGCGAGAGTGTGTGTGTGTGTGTGTGTGTGTGTGTGTGTGTGTGTGTGTGAAAGGCAAATGGACACCAAGGTTAATATCTGCAGGTGATTTGAATATTCCAGTGTGACGTGTCTTATTTATAGCCATTTTGGAAAATATGTGCATTTTTGTCAGGCTGTTTTCATGACCTCTAACCAGACCTCTGTTTAAAGAGGGTTATTTTACCTCTATGGAGTATTAAAGAGGGCGTATTTACTTCTATGGTATTAAAGACGAGGTATTTTACTCTTATGGGGTATTAAAGAGGGGTAATTTACGTCTATGGGGTATTAAAGAGTGGTATTTTACTTCTATGGGGTATTAAAGAGGGGTATTTTACTTCTATGGGGTATTAAAGAGGCGTATTTTACTTCTATGGGGTATTAAAGAGTGGTATTTTACTTCTATGGGGTATTAAAGAGTGGTATTTTACTTCTATGGGGTATTAAAGAGGTGGTATTTTACTTCTATACGGGTATTTAAAGAGTGGTATTTTACTTCTATGGGGTATTAAAGAGGGGTATTTTACTCTTATGGGGTATTAAAGAGGGGTATTTTACTTGTATGGAGTATTAAAGAGGGGTATTTTACTCTTATGGGTATTAAAGAGGAGTATTTTACTTGTATGGAGTATTAAAGAGGGGTATTTTACTCTTATGGGGTATTAAAGAGTGGTATTTTACTTCTATGGGGTATTAAAGAGTGGTATTTTACTTCTATGAGGTATTAAAGAGGAGGTATTTTACTCTTACGGGGTATTAAAGAGGGGTATTTTACTCTTATGGGGTATTAAAGAGGGGTATTTTACTTCTATGGTATTAAAGAGGGGTGAAGAACACTTGGAGGAATGAAGAGACATACAGTATTCTCGCGTAAAAACGTTAGCTCAGTCGACACAATTCAGTGTTCTTTTGCAGTGAAACCACCAGGACGACACAGATGTACTTTTTATGCAGAGTCAAAGATTCAATAACGTTCTCTCTGTATTCTGTCCGTGTAGGAAGGTGTTCTTCACAGACTACGGTCAGATCCCCAAAGTGGAGCGCTGTGACATGGACGGGCAGAACCGGACTAAACTGGTGGACAGTAAGATCGTGTTTCCTCACGGCATCACTCTGGACCTGGTGAGCAGACTGGTGTACTGGGCCGACGCCTACCTGGACTACATCGAGGTGGTGGACTACGAGGGCAAGAACAGACACACCATCATACAGGGACTACTGGTGAGGGGCATATCTTCAACTTTTTTAATTATCATAATACTCAGAGGATATTTGAACACTGCAGGAGGAATGTGCTCAAATGTGGCGCCTTTAAATGTCTGAAATGTGAATGATTAAAAAAATAAAGGTGCACTAACTTATCCGGTAGAGGCAAGCAGGGGATGCCACGTGGACAAGTTACAAGTCAGATCTGTGGAAAGGAAATGCATTCTCGCTGTAAGAGTGCATGTTTTTAAGTCATTTTTATAGAGAGTAACAGATTTAATAATTTAATGCCATGCTGTGAAGAATTCCAGACAGAGCAATGACATCACCGTGGAGACCAGCAGGTGACTGAAAGGTTTCATACTGCACCTTTAATCTGTCTTCTTGTGGTATTTGTGACTTCACAAACTCACGAGAATCCATTTTGAGATCCTCCCACTGTAAGGTTCAAATGCCAAGAGCTGGTGGACCAATCACAGAGCAGCACTGAGGTTATGCCAAAGCGTCCAAAAAAACCAAAACCAACATGGCGACTGTGACGGAAGGACGGCAGCCGACTTTAGTGAAGATAAAATAAATGTGCAGGAGGTAAACGCTCAGTGAACAGGTGAGACGCCTGTGCTTTTCACCAAAGTTAGGTTTTTTTTTACTTGTTCTGTTGTGACGCTTCGACAGATTAACATATTCATCATGACGTTCTGCCGTTCCCCGATCACTTTCAGCGAGAACTGAGAAGTGGGTCAGAGTGACACAGATATGACTATGGCCTTGTTTGAGAGATTGCACCAGACACGTGAGGTTATTTTTAATAGTTTTATTTTTTGTATATGTCCCATGTCAAATAATGGGCATCAAGTACAGATTTTAGGCTAAAATGTGATGTTTTTAGCAGAGTGTCCACATTCTGCTTCCATATCATATCACTCCAGTTAAAGCAACGCAAGTGTATATGTACAGCACAGTTAATACACAAAGTAATTCTGCTTTACAGAATAAGAAAGACATTAAAATCACAATACAACAAATCGAAACATAAATGATTATTAGAAAAGTAACATTGAAAGAGGCAGAATAAAACTCTTTCAGTCACAGGCAGCTAAACAGAACTGAGCCTGGATTTAAACATTGTCAAAGTCGAGGTCTGTGTCACATCTTCAGGAAGAATGTTCCAGGTTTTAGCTGCAGAAAATAAACTTTGATTCAACATGACCTGGTTTAGACCTGGTTTAGTCCTGGTTTAGTCCTGGTTTAGTCCTGGTTTTGTCCTGGTTTAGTCCTGGTTCAGTCCCGGTTTAGTCCCGGTTTAGTCTCGGTTCAGTCCAGGTTCAGTCCTGGTTTAGTCCCGGTTTAGTCCCGGTTTAGTCCTGATTTAGTCCTGGTTTCGTCCTGGTTTCGTTCTGGTTTAGTCCCGGTTCAGTCCCGGTTCAGTCCCGGTTTAGTCCCGGTTTAGTCCCGGTTTAGTCCCGGTTTAGTCCCGGTTCAGTCCTGGTTTAGGCCTGGTTTAGTCCTAGTTTAGTCCTGGTTCAGTCCTGGTTTAGTCCTGGTTTAGTCCTGGTTTAGTCCTGGTTTAGTCCTGGTTTAGTCCTGGTTCAGTCCTGGTTTAGTCCTGGTTTAGTCCTGGTTCAGTCCTGGTTTAGTCCTGGTTTAGTCCTGGTTTAGTCCTGGTTTAGTCCTGGTCTTTTAAATGGTAAAAAGCTGCAGATATTATTGATGTGGCTGTTAAAGTTCAGGTTTGAGTCCATTATTACCTCTGTATTTCTCGTCTGATTGAGGGTTTTTGAGTGTGATATAGACACAGATATATAGCTTTAGCTCCTTTGTACGTCCCAAAATCTCCTCATGTCTCTGGTGTTAAATCCTTTGTTTTTCTCGTGTTGAGCTACGATCACAGACACAGCCTCCTGTTTCATTAGCTCTCCTGATGAATACTGTGTAATACTCTCAGTGTGGGGCTGCAGACACGTCCTTAAACCTGTCCAAGTGCGTCCAACAGACAAGAGGAATAGGTTTAATTTAACTGAAGCCGCAGGTCACAGCCGAAGACGCGTAGAACTGACTTTTATAGAGGAGTCTGTGTGGAAAAGCAAATTAAACCTGAGGTAAAGAGGTAAGGTGTGTTCAGTTAAGCTAAATAATTGTTATTTAATATAGTAGACTCAATTATTGCTTTTATTAGATGAGTTTATCAATGGGAATAAGCCAGATACTGTGAAATTGCTCATCTTTTTTACCCACATGCTAGTCTGGTCAGATACTAATCCATACCAAAACTAGCAGCTATAAAAGGCTGGACTGGTTAACCTGTCTCCGTGTTTCATTAGCGTACACCTCTGTAGCTCGTTCGCCGTTAGCCTTCAGTTTCCCGTCTTTCTCGCCGTGACAACTCCACAAAATGCTGAACACATCCATTTAAACTGCACTTCCAGTTCGTCTGTGGGGCTGAACGATGTTTTGTGAAATTGTTGCATCAGGTTTGAGTTTGAGTGAGGACACACAGCCACTGAATATGAATATGTTTCAAATGCAGTTTTGAGTTGTACTTTTACTAAATAAAACTGTATTTAGATGTTCACTGTTGGAGATGTAGGAGGAGCGTTCTGTGTTGAGTTATAGAAAAGAAATGTCCCAGCAGCCTTTGTTTCTGTGCACAGACTTCAGCTTCTGCTTTAGACTCACTCTCACTCTTCACTCTCACTCTTCACTCACTCTTTCACTCAGACCTTCGTTTCATAACAGGAGATGAATTTAAAACCATCACTGTTCATCACTCTGAAAAAGCAGGTCGGCCATCGCATCTGTCACAAGAAAACAGCACTGTAAATGTATTTATGAAATGTATTTAATGAATGTAATATGTCATCTGTTTAAAGGAGAGGAGAGAGGGAAGAGGAGAGGAAGAGGAGGAGAGGAGAGAGGGAAGAGGAGAGAGGAGGAGGAGAGTGTGAGAGAGGAGAGGATGAGAGAGGGGAGTGAGAGAAGAGGAGAGGAGGGAGAGAGAGAAGAGAGGAGGAGAGAGGGAGTGAGAGAGAGGAAAAGGAGAGGAGGGGGAGGAGAGGGAGTGAAAGGAAGAGGAGAGTGGGAAGAGAGAGGAAGAGGAGAGAGGAAGAGAAAAGAGGGAGTGGGGTGAGAGAGGAGAGGGGAGAGAGAGGAGGAGGAGAGAGGGAGAGATTGAGAGGAGGACAGAGGAGAGAGAGGAGGAGAGGGGGAGTGAGAGGAAAAGGAGAGAGAGAGAGGGAGTGAGAGGAAGAGGAGAGTGGGAAGAGAGAGGAAGAGGAGAGGAGAAAAGGGGGAGTGGGAGGAAGAGGAGAGGGGGAGAGAGGTGGAAGAGGAGGGAGGGAGATGAAGACAAGAGGAGGAGAGAGGGAGAGAGAGAGGGAAGAGGGAGAGGAGGAGAGAGGGAGGAGAAGGAGAAGAGGAGAGAGAAGAAAGACGAGAGAGGGACAGGAGAGGATGAGAGAGGGAGAAAGAGGGAGGAGGAGGAGAGGAGGAGGGGGAAGAGAGGAGAGAGCAGGAGTAAGAGGAAGAGGAGGAGAGAGGAATGAGAGGAAGAGAAGAGGAGGAGAGAGAGGAGGGAGGAGGAGAGGGGGAGAGAGGGAGAGATGGAGGGAAGAGAGGGAGGAGGAGAGGAGGTAGAAGGAGAGGAGAGGAGGAGAGAGGGAGTGAGAGGAGGAGGAAGAGGGGAGAGAGGAGGAGAGACAGACAGACAGGAGGAGAGAGAGAGAGAGGAGAGAGAGAGGGGAGGGAGGAGGAGAGAAGGAGAGGAGGAAGAGGTGGAGAAAAACTTTTAGTCCAAGATTACACGATTGTCTCCGTCTAAAAACTGTCCACACTAGAACATGAAATGGGGACAAAAGCTTTTGGTTATTTTACTTCCAGAAATAGAACATTAAGGACGTAAAAGGAGCCACTGCAGAACTTGAATAATGTGAGATAAACATTTATACTCACACCTGCTCCTGGTTTGAATGTTTTAAATGAACCTGTGCAGCTCTGTGTTTTGTGTTGTTTGTATTGTGTATTTGTACAGGGCTCACATGAAAAAGAGAGTCTGAGTGATTCTTTGGGGTAAAAATAAATAAAAATGGCTATCCATAACAGAAAATGAGTTTAACATTTGAATATTCTGTCTGCTCCTGTTTGCTTTACTTTGGGAGATTATATTTGGCCTTTTACAGTTTTTCTCTTCATGTTGATGCATTTGCTAATGGACTGAGGTATAAATCATTTTTACACATAAAACATTCTACATCTGCTTCCACGCTGCATGAGCCCAGTCTGGAACATATTTTTAAATGGACATAGCTAACCTGCGAGCGCCGCAAATGGGAAATGATCATGGACGTGCTTCCAGCTCCTTCAACTCTGGCTCCAATTCACTTTCTATTGAAAAACTGTGTCCCCCTCTCTCTGTAACTGCTGCTGTCAGACTCGTCATTTTGGTCTTAAATGTTCGTATTAACCCGTTATGTAAAAGCATCCGGTTTAAAACTCTTGTCTCTGTCTCGTCCTGTCTGCAGATCGAGCACCTGTACGGTCTGACAGTCTTTGAGAACTACCTTTACGCCACAAACTCGGACAACGCCAACATGCAGCCGAAGACGAGCGTGATCCGAGTGAACCGCTTCAACAGCTCCGACTACCAGGTGGTGACACGCGTGGACAAGGGCGGAGCTCTGCACGTGTACCACCAGAGGAGGCAGCCCCCCGGTGAGGCGCTCAATGAGTACCCCCTTTCATGACACAGCACAGCTCCAAAGAAAAGTATAAGTTTGCAGTAAAATATTTTATTAAAGCATCTTTTTGAATTTTTGAAGGGCAACAATGGCTCAGTTGGTAGAGAGTTTGTCCACTGACTCACAGGTTGTGTGATTCCAGCTCCTACAGATGAATGCTGATGTTGTGCATGTGGGCAAGACCCTTAACCCACCTCGTCCCCACTGTCTGTGTGCTCTGGTGTGTGAATGTGTGAGTGGTTTCTTGGTAGAAAGTGTGACCGTTTACCAGCACAAGAGTCACGTTTCAGATCATGTTTGTACAGATCTAAACTACAGCCTCAGCACTTTTTATGTTTTTTTTTTTGGGGGTTTTTTTTTCTTTAGCAGTTTTTATGGTTTTTTGGGTTTTTTTTCTTTAGCAGTTTTTATGTTTTTTTGTTTTTTTTTCTTTAGCAGTTTTTATGTTGTTTTGGGTTTTTTTTGTTGTTTTTTTTTTTTTTTTAGCAGTTTAGTGTTTTTAGCAATTTTTATGTTTTTCTTTTTTTTTTTTTTTTAGTTTTTTTTATGTTTTTGGGTTGTTTTTTTTTTGCAGTTTAGAGTGAATTGATGGTGGAAAAACACTGTATAAAAATGTGACAGTTTACCATTTCAATTGTGATTAGGGATGTCACAATGTCAAATTTATATAATATTATTTTTTTAAATTTATTTATTTTGTCAGGAAGTCCCATTGAGGTTCCGTGTCATTTTCAAGGCTGAGTGCACAGTTAAAATATATGTAATAATTAATACAGTGGTCCCTGGTTTATCGTGGGGGTTATGTTCTAAAAATAACCGACAATAGTATCAGTATCAGCTTTATTTTTTACAATTATTCTCTATGTTTCTTGTCTGTAAAACCCCTCACCACACACTTTATACACTTTTCTCACACAGACATTAACATTTTCTCACATTTCTCTCTTGTTTAAACTCTCTCAAAGTTCAAACCTTTGTAGATTTTCAAAAATAAGTGCAGTATTTCATTTCATAGAGTGAAACCAAAGATCAAGACCTGTTTTCAGGCTCAAACATTTGTTTGAGAAATAAAAATCTAAACATTTTCTTGTATTGTAAATAAAAATGGCAGGTTTTAGAAATACTGTCAGTGTAGAGGCTGTGGACGGTGAATATTCTGTGAAATATACTGAGGGACAACTGTTTTGTGATGTTATGATTAATAACAAAAACATTTCAACATTTTTATTTATACTCCATAGGCTATATTTTTTCATAATAAAATGTTTTTGGCATCACAACAAGCGAAATAATAGTACTACTACTAGTACTCCTACTGCACTTATGGACCAGGAGCCTGCAATAAAGATATTTACTCCAGCTCCTGTACTACTACTGCTACAACTCATGTACCACAAGTCTGCAATAAAGATGTCTATCTACTCTTCCTCTGTCCTGTACTACTACTACTACTACTACTACTTGATATTTTCACTTTCAGATCATAGTTTACATGAAACGTCGTGTTCTTAAATCACATTTGTTTGACACCGTGTGACTCGTGCTGTTTTCTGGTCCACTTTATTCTGAGGACTGGACACTATTTTCCACCTGCACAAACCTTGATGGATAATTCTGTGAAGATGTTGTTCACTCACAGCTCCTCTGGCTGCAGCTTTACGATGATGGGATGTGCATAATGGAGATCCACTGTTTTACAACACCCCGGGACACACAGATACTTAACTCAGCCCCACACTGCCAGCTCCGTTTGTTTCTGGACTTCTGCCTTTCACTTTAGGGTTAAGTCGATGCACTGGGCTCCTCATAAATTCACAGTAAATGAAAAAAACAGTTCATCTTGACGTCCCTAATTGTGATAAAACTCTCATTAAAATCTGACATTTATTCAATTACAAGTGTGAAAAAAACAAAACAAAACTTGAAAAACCAGGACTGTGTGAATGTCTCCTCCAGCCCCTCACCCCCCGTTCACTCCACAGCCCTAAAAATGACCCCGTGAGCCCAAAATAGCGCCTCCTGTAGGAAATAGTATGGATGTTCAGACACAGCCATGGATTCTTAATGTGAATGCTGTGGCCTCTCCACAGATCTGACATGTGACCTGTCCTGTTGATGCCTGGTGGACCTTGTTATAAAACCCCCACGAAAAAACTAAGAATATTCACTCACAGCAAAATAACAGATTTTCTCTCTCTGCCCCCCCTCCCTCTCTCTCTCTCTTTGCCTCCTGTTTCACTTCTTTCTCTCTCTTTCCCTCTCTCCTGCTCCCCCTCATCCTTTCTCTTCCCTTCTCTCCCCTTCCTGACCCTTCTTCTTACTGACCCCTCTTCTCTTCCTCTTCTCTCCCTCTTTTCTTTCTTTCCCTCTACTCTCCCTCTTCTCTCCCTCTTCTCCTTCTCTCCCTGTTCTCTCCCTGTTCTCTCTCTTCCCCTCTTCTCTCCCTGTTCTCTCTCTTTCCCTCTTCTCTTCGTCTTCTCTCTCTTTCCCCGTTCTTTCCCTCTTCTCTCCATGTTCTCTCTTCCCCTCTTCTCTCCCTGTTCTCTCTCTTCCCCTCTTGTCTCTCTTCTCTCTCCTCCCTCTTCTCTCCCTGTTCTCTCTCTTCCCCTCTTCTCTCCCTCTTCTCTCTTCTCTCCGTTCCTCCCTCGTTCCTCAGTTCGGAGTCATGCCTGTGAGCTGGATCAGTTTGGTAAACCGGGCGGTTGCTCGGACATCTGTCTCCTTGGTAACGGGCACAAGACTCGGACGTGCCGGTGCCGCTCGGGGTTCAGCCTCGGCAGCGATGGGAAGTCCTGCAAAAGTGAGTCATGTGACAATTTCGGTTTTACAAACTTGGACTTATTTTATTTCATATTTTTTGAACTTAACAAACACTATTCTTAAAGGCGCTCTACCTGATGTTTGATGTCTTAAAAACCTCGTTCATTTTAAACGGTTTGCAGTGGTTCATAGTTATTCTTATATAATTTCTTATTCCTTTATAATTAGATTGTGACCTTGTGATGTCATCATGTGGTAGTACAGGAAGTGAAGTGTTTTTAAACTCCACACACCTTCACTAGTGTTTTCAGACCTGGAATTCCCAATCTTTGCCTAAAGTTAAAAAATAGCTTGAAAACTACCCTTCATGACATCACAAGGTGGAACAGAGCATTTTGATCTTTGGAGATGTAACAGACTAATAATAAAGTGTTACTCAAACATGTGTGAATGAAATGACTTGACTTAAAACTCACAAGAGTCAGTTTTCTGTAATATGGGACGTTTTAGTGCTCGTTTCAGAAAACACATATCGTTTTACGTACCAACCGACCTGAAGGGTGCCCAGCCCTATGTGTTAATATGGAAAAGTTCGTCATTTATTTTAACCACCTCAATTTAAAGCACTTTTGTTAATGGGATTTTCCACTCTGACCATAAACAGTGTAATCAGTTGTGAGTGTTTGTCTCCTTATAAAAAAAGTTCGGGCGCCTGTCGGTATCGATCTAAAACCAAGGACGACCAAGGTTAGATGCTGTAGACGCACGGCCGTAGAATCCACAAGACCTCAAATATTCAGTGAAATCATTATAGAGTTGTATTGATCTGCTAAAAACGCCCTTGGAAATAACATGGCTGATTAAAGACACAACGTTTATTTGGGCAACAAACCATTTTCCAACATTTTATGTAAACTACAGAATCAATCCTTCAGTTTACCTCTGGGACCTTGTTCAAATGCATAGACTCTGTGCTAATGTAAAGAGTAAGAAGTACATTCAAACTCACATCAGTATTTTGTTTTTTAAATGATCTTAAGGCTCAAACCTAGAATCAGTGAGCAGATGTCTTAAGGACTGGCAATACCAGTGATTTTTATTTTGATTCGATCCCTAGTAATACTATGTTATTGCAATTTTAATCTGATATCGATACTTATGAGTTTAGCTTTAAAGGCGCTGTACCCACACTTTCACCATGTATTTGAGCAAAGTTTGTCTTACCCTCGTACAGATATATTGTATTAGTAGTGCTTAAGGTCAAAATAAGTCTGCTGCGTGCTGTCTGCATCTAGTTATTAAACGTTTTATTGTCTGATAATTCAGGAAGTGCACTGTTAGCATGCTACAACATTACCGTGACAAATGCAAAACTCCGCTCTGGTCTCTAAAAGTTGTGAAAAGTACTTATAAACTCATCATGGTGAATAATTAGGTTGTTCTGAATGCATAAGGTAAGTGAGGAGTAACTTTGGACCCCTGCAAACTGTTTAAAATAAACTAGTTATGTGTAAAAAATCAGGAATAGCACTTTTAAAATATTTTAACTTTTCTACTAGACAGAATTTTACGTTGGCCTTTCTAACTGATCTAAAATGGAACAAACTAAAATAAACAACGCATTTGCAATTTTAGTAATTTTGTTGTAGAAAATTTTGCCCATCACTACCAGCCATATCGTGCAAAAAAAAGGAAAAACTTAGATTAGACAGAAACAGGTTTGGTGGGGATTTTTGGACAATAAAAAGACAAGAAACATAACGGAGGAGGACTTGTGTGATATAAATAGAGGGAGACAAAAGTTTATCTTTTGCTGTTTTGCTGCAGAGCCCGAGCACGAGCTGTTCCTGGTGTACGGTAAAGGTCGCCCAGGGGTCATCAGAGGCATGGACATGAACGCCAAAGTCCCAGACGAATACATGATCCCCATCGAAAACCTGATGAACCCGCGAGCTCTGGACTTCCACTCCGAGAGCGACTTCATCTACTTCGCCGACGCCACCAGCTACATCATCGGACGCCAGAAGATCGACGGGACGGAGAGGGACACCATCTTGAAGGAAGGTTAGCTAACTGTCTACAATACCGTCTGTGTAGTCCCTCGGTCGTCCAGGTCTGATCCATACCAAAAGATGAAGATTAAATCTGTCAACTGGACAAATCGTTGTAGGACTGAAGATGTTTCGCTGCTCATCCAAGCCGCTTCTTCAGACCAGACTAGAACTGAAGAGCTATACCTACAGAACCATTTAAAATTCAGCAAATTTTGTTTAGCCCAGAGTCATAACAGCAGACGGTTTGTAGGGCTTAACAAAATTGCGGATTTAACCAACAGAAACCAGTGATTGTCCATAACAAACAAGCAGATCTGACATTTATACAACATTTGGCAATCAAACTTGTTGCTAACACTAGCAGGAGCGACCTCAGGGACAGAAGGCGCCTGATTTGTCTGTTATTAATGTTCATATCTTGATTTACAGACACAATAGTGAAATAAAAAAACCAGGATCATGTAGAGGGTTAATACGAACATTTAAGACCAAAATGACGAGTCTGACAGCAGCAGTTACAGAGAGAGAGACATAGTTTTTCAATAGAAAGTGAATTGGAGCCAGAGTTGATGGAGCTGGCAGCTAGCAGGTTAGCTATGTCCATTTATATATACATTCTATGGTCAAAAGTCAGTCTTATGTAACAGGTTGGGTTCAAGTCTTAAAATAGCTGAATCTGTAGTAGAATTTGTCTTTTACTGTCAAAATACAGACCCGGTTTATGATTAATATCTCTGTCATTACTGGGCCCATCCACATGAAACTAAAACTGGCACAAAGTTCAATGTCTTCCATCAGAAAGGACTTTAAGTTATAGATTTAATATGACAAGTTTATGGACCCAAACTCTTAACAAATAACGATGAGGTTCAACATTTGTGGATTTAAAAAAAAATATTCTTTTGATGAAAATTCCATGCAATTGAAAGGGAAAATAGTCTTATTCTCCATCTGGGAAAAATCACATCTGACGTACAACCAGTGTAAAGGTATAACATTTTCCACTGAGCCACAGGAGACTTTTTGAGGACTTGCCCATTCGAATGATATAATATTTAGATCACTGTGAAACCTGTGCGTAATCAACATTCAAGAAAATGTCTTAATTTCAGGCGGTGGAAAAGGGCTGATGTAACTGTGTGTACCAGGCATTGTTTTGTGAAGAAATAACCAAAGTGAACATTTGTAGAGACTCTTTCAACAGACGGTTTTGCAATCAGGACATTTTGGGTCCCATCCAGACGCCATATTCAATTTGATGGAACTGGTTTGAAGCTCTGGGCTTTATCCTGCCCTCAGTCCAGGAGTTTTAAAGTGAAACTGACCTGGTCTTGTTTACTTTCGAGCAACATTATGGGTCCCATTTAGGCCTTTTGAAGTTTGATATATTGCTGAGGGTAAATAAAGACGATTAACGATATTGAAACTGATTTATGCCACTGACACAACCATCCAAGAGCAGATTTAAAACACACAAAAATACTCTAAATCTACAATATCAAAAACAAAAACAGTTTAGTAGTAGTTAGTACTTAGTTTGCATGTGTAATGAGTCATAGAAGTAGCTTAAATCTGATCATACAGCCAAAAAATAAACCAAAAAATGTCCCTGTAGTTAAAGAAAAAGAAAAACCCCAGAAAAATATTGTTCCAGTTTCATATACTGAGCGATAAGTCGATATAGTCATTATCGTGACAGGCCTGATCCCAGTGCTTCAGACTTGTTCCATCAAATTGAAAATGGCTTCTGGATGGGAGCTGAAACGTTTTTATCGCAAAAACAACATCCAGATGACCAGCGCTGAAGGTGTGTCTACATCGAGCCACCCCACGAAGGAGGAATTACACCGTCTCAAACTGAGAACGATAATGTTGAAGCCAGCTTTTTTTTTAGTAACTAGACCCTAATATAAAAATCTGCCTATTTACAGATGACATCACAACAGTCTACAGGCCAATGATATTTATACAGATGGGGCAGCTACAGTTTATATTCTTAAAATATTTGGAGAGTGTTTAAATGATCTGGCACTCAGCATTAAGGCACTTTCCGCTCTGGTTGTCATGCAGGGATTCACACAGTAGAGGGCATCGCGGTGGACTGGATGGCTGATAACTTGTACTGGACCGACGACGGGCCGAAGAAGACCATCAGTGTGGCCCGACTGGAAAAGGCCTCACAGACCAAAAAGACTCTGATCGAAGGAAAAGATGACCCACCCCAGAGCCATCGTCGTGGATCCTCTGCACGGGTAAGAGGGAGAGAGGGTAAGAGGGAGGGAAGGGAGAAAGAGGAGGTAAGAAAAGAGAAGGGAGAAAGAGGAGGTGAGAGAAGAGAAGGAGGGAGAAAGAGGGGGTAACAGTAGAGAAGGGAGAAAGAGGAGGTAAGAGAAGAGAAGGAGGGAGGAGAAAGAGGAGGTAAGAGAAGAGAAGGGAGAAAGAGGAGGTAAGAGAAGAGAAGGGAGAAAGAGGGGGGAAGAGAAGAGAAGGAGGGAGAAAGAGGAGGGAAGAGAAGGAGGGAGAAAGAGGAGGTAAGAGAAGAGAAGGGAGAAAGAGGAGGTAAGACAGAAGAGAGAGGGAGAAAAGAGGGGTAAGAGAAGAGAAGGAGGGAGGAGAAAGAGGAGGTAAGAGAAGAGAAGGAGGGAGAAAGAGGAGGTAAGAGAAGAGAAGGAGGGAGAAAGAGGAGGTAAGAGAAGAGAAGGGAGAAGAGAAGGAGGGAGAAAGAGCAGGGTAAGAGAAGAGAAGGAGGGAGAAAGAGGGGATAAGAAGGGAATGGAAGAAAGAAGGGGGTAAGAGAAGAGAATGGGAGAAGGAAGGGATAAGAGAAGAGAAGGAGGAAAAAAGAGGGGGGTAAGAGAAGAAAAGGGAGAAAAAGGGGGTAAGAGTGGGATGAAGAAAGAGGAGGGCAAGAGAGGAGAAAGAGGGAGAAAGAGGGGTAATATTGAGAGGGGTAAGAGAAGCGAAAGAATGGAGAAAGAGGGGGTGGGGGGTAAAAGGGAGAAAGAGGGGGGTAAGAGAAGGAGGAGAGGAAGATGGAAGAGAGTGAAAGAGAGAAGGCCTCACAGACCAAAAAGACTCTGATCGAAGGAAAGGAGTCAGGTCCAAGAGCCATATAGTGTGGATCCTCTGCACGGGCAAGAGAAGAAAAGGGAGAAAGAGGTAAGAGAAGAGAAGAGAAGGAGGGAGAAAGAGAGGTGTAAGAGAGGAAGAGGGAGGAGAGGGAGATAGACAGAGAGAAGGCCTCACAGACCAAAAAGTCTGATCAAAGGAAAGATGAACCACCCGAGAGCCATCGTAGTGGATTCTCTGCACAGGTAAGAGAAGAGAAGGAGGGAGAAATAGGGCGATAAGAGAACAGAAGGAGGGAGAAAGAGGAGGTAAGAGAAGGATGGAGAAAGAGGGGGTATAAGAGGGAGAGGGAGGAAAGGGAGATAGAGAGATAGATAAAGAGATAGAGAAAGGCCTCACAAACCAAAAAGACTGATCAAAAGAAGACATAAGCCATCGTAGTGGATCCTCTGCACGGATAAGAGAAGAGAGGAAGAGAGAATAAGATGAGAGAGGGAGAGACTGATATTAGAGGAGAAGGAGAGTGAGAACAGGAGAGGTGCCTCAGTCAGGATGCACTTTAGTGTGACTGTTGTATGGGAGCAGTGCCACTCACATGAAGAGGGAGCTGTGCTGTCGCGTCACGGACTTTGAAACCTGGACACGTTAGACCACAGATTCACACAAATAAACATTTATTGCCAGATTTAAACTAGACGACTGCAGCTCCTATGAAAGTAGCTCAGACTTTGCTCTGTACAAAGTCTGAGCTGGGGGAGAGGGGGAGAGAGCTTTTTTGGGTTGTATAGACAGTACGTTTTATGCGCCTGAAATACAGAATCTTAAGTATAAGTAGCTTTCAAAATACAACAAACAGAAACACACAACAGCCTAAACGCCATCCATCCATTTTTTTCAGCTTAAGTAGGAACTCCCAGACCTCCCTCACCCCAGACACTTCCCATGGCTCCCACAGTCGGACCCCAAGGCAATCCCAGACCAGCCGAGAGACATTTGTTCTGTTAAAAATCCAACGAGCAGGCAAACACACAACAGCCGACAATAATGATTAAATAAATGATCGTTACCATAGAAACAGTTGAATTCACTGAGAATCCCACTTGAATAGTTACTAAATCAGTATGAAATAAATGTGTATGACTGTCCCAGGTGGATGTACTGGACCGACTGGGAGGAGGACCCGAAGGCGAGTAAACGTGGTAAAATCGAGCGCGCCTGGATGGACGGGACAAACCGAAACGTGTTCCTCACCAGTAAAACCGTCCTGTGGCCAAACGGACTGAGCCTCGACATCCCTAAAGGAATCCTGTACTGGGTGGATGCCTACTACGACCGCATCGAGATGGTTTATCTCAACACGTCCGAGAGAAAGGTAAGACGATTAAAGTGAGACTTAACAGTTAAACTCCGTCCATGACTGCATTTCAGATAGAGCTGCTAAACTGGGCAGTACCTGGAGGACGAAAGAGGAGAGTGAGGAGGGGCGGGGTCTGGAGGACGAAAGAGGAGAGTGAGGAGGGGCGGGGTCTGGAGGACTAAAGAGGAGAGTGAGGAGGGGCGGGGTCTGGAGGACTAAAGGGGAGAGTGAGGGGGGAGGAGGGGCGGGGCCTGGAGGAAGGTGTCCTGGAAATTGCAGAGGCCACTGAAGTCAGCACGCACTTAGATTTTAGTGTTTTTGACCAGAAAGCTGGAAATTTACTTCATTTGCACTAAAATTGCAAAACTATTGTAAAAACAAAACTTCAGACTTCAAAAATCAGACTGCTATACGTTGTCATAATTTAATCAGAAAACATTTTATCTATTGGTTCTATTGCACAACAGCGCCCAGCACATTCACTGTTAGCGACACGACTTCCTGTCCATTTTAGTTTTCAGCAACAAATCTCATAAAATAAAGTGATTAAATACTTGAAGATGAGGCAGTGGACAGGGAGCTGCAGGTGGATGTCACTGGCAACAGGTTAAACACTACACAAATAAAAAGTACCTGGACCTGGAATAGTCCTGTTATAGACCTGGCTTAGACCTAGTTCCACCCTTTTTTGGTGGTACTTGGAGTGAAAAATTGAGAGCCACTGATGTAGAACACTCCTCTGGGCTAAAGAACCACCAGCGTTATTAGAAAAAGCCATATCTGTGTAATCATTTTTTTCAGACGGTGTAATTTCTTCACTTCCCCACAGATGTGTGTGCTTGAAATCTAATATAAACTGAGAAAATGCAAAGAAGTAAAGAATTCCAAATCATCCCCGTGAACAAACACAGATATATTCAAATAAATGTTCCGATCTGAAGTCCTTTAGCTGGTGTTTGTGCAGTGCGGAGTGTCTGGTCTGGTCTGAAAACAGGAGTTGTCGCTGGAGTGAACGGGATTGTTTTGACAGGGTTTAACCAGCAGAGACTGAGCTCATTACAGACCTCAGTGGGTGGTCCTCCGCAGAGCAAAGGCTTGTTTTAGTTTATTAATGTTTACTCTGACTGTTATAGGCACATAGAGGAGGCCAGTGTTCATTTTATGTCATATTCTGATGGAGTTTGGAATCAAACTTTTTCTGCTTAAATAAGTGAAACTCACAAGAATCAGTTACGAAACAAGATTACTACTTTCACTTTGTTACATTCTTCCACTGGATGTAAGTAAAGTGCTGTACTTAAGTATACATTTTAGGTATCTGTACTTTACTTAAGTACATTTAAGAGTGTAAAGTTTTTACTTTTACTTCACTACATTTTAGAGCAGTATCTGTACTTTCTACTCCACAACAGGACTGAAAAGTAAAAGTATTTTTTGTTCTTATTGTTTGAGACCCGCTGAAAAGGCTCAAGGTTTATTTTTAACACACAATTTGAGTAAGACAAAAATATACAAATAAAAACAGCTAGAAAAAAAAAACAAAAACGATCGATTCGATTGTTTCTGTTGAGCAAAATTCAGCTCAAATCTTTGTCAAAATCACTATATTTGAAGTTTTATTAAATCTCAAAATCTGCATTAAATATTTTAACTTTTTACTCTTAAAGTACATTTTTAAACAGGCTCTTTAATACTTTTACTTAAGTAGATTTTTTTTCTACTTTTACTTTAACTTTTACTTGAGTATTTTTCACTTCACTATCTGTACTTTTACTCAAGTACCAGACTTGAGTACTATTTCCACCACTGCTTAAGTTAATCTTTGATACAAGAACATTTAATACCAGATCACATGACTGTATAAGTCTAAGGACGAGCCGCGCCAGGACTGAGATGGAAAAAGCACTTTTGGCTGTTTTACTTCACAAAAATTGAATATATTTCAAGGACAAGCAAAACTGGAAACTTTGGTGCTACCATCACATTTTAATAATCGGGTATCAAACTTTCATACACACACCTGCTCCTGTTTTTAATGTTTTATATGGACTAGTATACTTAAGAACAGTGACTATACTAGAGAATACAGAGCAGTTTATGGCGGATGAGCCCTGCCCACATTTTTGGGCCAATTTAGATGATTTTCCCCAAATGATGTCGTTTAAATTCACTACAAACTCCCCCAAGCCATTTTTTTAACCACAATCCCACACGAGAGCTGTTTACTTACATTTTGTGCATCTGTCTCTTCACATTAAAGTGTTAATAAAAAGGTTTGTGTGTATTTTTTTTAATCAGCAGATCAACCAAAACAGAATATCAAACTGTGCTGGAGATTTAAGACTGATAACAGATACGATAAAAAGTCCAAATATCTGTGCGATACATTGGCCAGAATCTACTTTAGTTTATTTTATAGTGAGTTGTGGATAATCTAAAAATTGTTTTAACTTGACTCTTAACTTGACGTTGACATAATTCCTTAAGTACAAACTTGCCAACATAAAGGTTTATTTTGATTTACATATTTGTATTATTATATTGTTCATCTTGTTTGAAGTTTAAAGGCAGAACTGCTGCTCGGTTGATCATTCAGTCCATTTACAGTGGATCAATTTAGGACACACTGTAACACTTAGACAATGTTTTATGTTCTATTTAAGTATGTAGTATTAAAGTACATGGTGGCCCAAAAGTCACTGACAGTTGAAAAAAAAAACAAACTGTTTTATTTCTAAATATTCTTCTTTTATTTTTTCAGAGCATTTAGACCCTTCTGACATTAATCTGAGCAAACACAGCACCGAGGAACAAACCCTCATTGTACAGTGGTACTTTGAGTCACATGGGACAAATTCACAAACCCAGCGGTGTTACCGTCACACATTTAATACCAGAGATGCCTCAAGTGTAAATGTCATTAAAGGAATAATAAGTGTTTTTCAAAAACAGGGGGCAGTATGTGATCTCCACAGACAATAGACCACTTGCCAAAAATCTCAGAAGGTTCAGTTTACCTACAGCTAAAATTTTATGAGTATAACTTAAGAATTATAGGAGCTACTGAAGATTTAAAAGTGTCAGTGATTTTTGGGCCACCCTGTATAACATACATAGATCAGTATTTTACAATATAAACATTGTAAACTATCTAAATGTAAGATTTTTATTTACTGGTTTTTATAGTTGAAAAATGGCTATGGGACATTTTTAAACTTACAACTATGATCCAGAGTGGGCGGGGATAGGGGATAGGGGAAAACAAAACATTTTCTGAGCGCACAAACCACTCAGATATGCTTCAATCAATCAAAATACAACTTTGAGTTAAATAATGACAGTGGAACATAAGCATAACACCGAGAAAAAAAAATTAAAAACGTCTTGTCCTGTCTTGCATTTCATTCAAAAGTATTTATCTGTAGTGACCATAGTCTGACAGCAGCAGTTACAGAGAAAGGGGCTACAGTTTTACAATAGAAAGTGAACTGGAGCCAGAGTCGATGGACCCCGAAGCGCGCTCATCCTCACTTTCTATTTGAAACGTGGCGGCGAGCAGGTTAGCTCCGTCCCTTCATATACACAGTCTATGGTCATGTCCCAGCAGCTTACCTGGTTGTTCCATGGCTCTTCTGTTTTTCTTTTTACCCTGTTTTTGCTAATGCTGCTTCAAGGACACTCTGAGCTGCTGCCTTAAACATGGCGTATTTCCATGGTAACGGCTGTCTGTTTCTTCTTACAGACTGTGTACGAGGGTCAGGAGCTGAACCACGCCTTCGGCCTCTGTCACTATAAACACTTTTTGTTTTGGAACGAGTATCGGAGCGGGAGCATCTTCAAACTGGACACCACCACGGGCACCGCCACCCTGCTCCGCAACGAGAGACCACCCATCTTTGAGATCCGGATGTACGACGCCCAACAACAACAAGGTGCTCCCCTCTGTCACAGCAAAATACAACGGCACAAGGGCGGATATGAGTCACTCACAGGGTGTCCTGGGCCTCTGAGGGCATCTAACTCCTGTTAGAGTAGAATTCACCCATTTAAAGTAGAAACAATCATGCAAAATTTGACTTAGGTAACAGTTCACGCCCAAAGGTAGCTCAGTGGATTTAACTTCTTTCAGTTTAGTTAGTTTCTCTCTTTAGACGGATATTTAAAGTGAACATATTATGCATTCTTGAAGCTTTAATTCTATTCTAAAGGTCCTATATTACGCAAAAATTGACTGAGTCTTGACTTGACTTGAATGAGGTTTAAACCATGTTATAATGTTGTTACCTCCTCAAAAACAAATCTGGAGTTGTGTTTCGAGTCATTTTATTATTAGTCTGTCTACATCTCCCAAACTCAAAACGCTTTTTTCCACCTTGTGATGTCGTGAATTTGTAGTTTTCAAGTTAACAGCTCCTTTTACCTTTAGTTTGGTAGAGATTGGCAACTGTAGATGATTCTAGTGAAGGTGTATGGAGTTTAAAAACACAGTGGAGCACTTCCTGTATTATCCCATGATGACATCACAAGGTGGAACAGAGTGTTTTCAGTTTGAGAGAATAATGCAGGGTTTGTGTGTTAAACATGTGTGAATGAAACAGACACAACTCCAGGTCTGTTTTTGATGAGGAAACATTAGAACAGATCAGTCAGTAATGTGGGCCTTTAAACCGGCTTTTGTTCAGCTCGGGATAAGTATTTCGCATTTTCTAATTTAAAATAATGTCTGCGTTTGGAATATATACTTTAATAAACTTATCGTCTGTTTCCAATGAGGCATTTAGTTGTTGGAGCTCCCTCTGCTGTCAGCAACGGGAATGAACAACACTGAAATAAGTAAATGAACACAACTGAGTCCGATGATGGTTTATGGGCTTAAAAACAGTGTAGGAGAAGTCGAGTGTTTCACCAGTAAAGCAGCTAAATAAAATGCAAACAGAGCATTTTTAGGGCTCAGAGAAGATGACTTTGGACAAATGTGTTAATGAAACAAAGGTTAATGAAGCTAAAATACAACTCAAGGCATGTTTTTGACACAGGGACAGTAATATAAGGGGTATGAGTGTCAGAAACCAGTTTTATCCCTAGAAGTTCCCCAGTTTAAATTCCATTCTGAACAAAATCACTTTTCCATTGCTCAGCTCAGGTATATATTTAAGTATATGGACCATTTCCTCGACTGTCTATGTTACCGCTGAATACCATCACATATGAATCAGACTTTTACTGTGCTTTTTTCCCGTGTTAGGGTCAAACGCATGTCGAGTGAACAATGGCGGCTGCAGTAGTTTATGTTTGGCCACACCTGAAGGGCGGAGCTGTGCCTGTGCAGAAGACCAAGTCCTGGATCCCACCGACAACACCAGCTGTAGAGGTACTGTCCTGTCCGTGTGTTTGTTATAGGGATGCACAATATATCGCAAAAGTATCGGTATCGCAATATTGACTGATGCTAATCGATATCAAATCAACATACTCAACATATCGCAAAGTGAGTTTATTTGTACAGCACAGTTGGTTCACAAAGTAATTCAAAGTGATTTACAGAATAAGAAAGACGTTAAAATCACAGTTCAAGAAATTAAAACATGAATAATCATCATAAAATTTACATTAAAAGAGAAAAGTGCAGAAATAACCAGTCATATGCACAACTAGACAGGTTTAGTTCTGGTTTAGTCCTGGTTTAGTCCTGGTTTAGTCCTGGTTTAGTCCTGGTTTAGTTCTGGTTTAGGCCTGGCTTAGTCCTGGTTTAGTCCTGGTTTAGTTCTGGTTTAGGCCTGGTTTAGTCCTGGTTTAGTCCTGGTCTAGTTCTGGTTTAATCCTGGTTTAGTCCTGGTTTAGTCCTGGTTTAGTCCTTGTTTAGTCCTGGTTTAGTCCTAGTCTAGCCCAGGTTTAGTCCTGGTTTAGACCTGGTTTAGTCAGGATTTAGTCAGGGTTTAGTCCTGGTCTCGTTCTGGTTTAGTCCTTCTTTAGTCCTAGTCTAGTCCTGGTTTAGTCCTGGTTTAGACCTGGTTGAGTCCTGGTTTAGTCCTAGTCTAGCTCTGGTTTAGTCCTGGTTTAGTCCTGGTTTAGTCCTGGTTTATATCTAAAGAATATATTTCTTTACAAAGTTTTGAAAGGTAGAAAAAACGGTGGATATTTAAGCACACACTGTTGCAGGGATGGTCTGCGCTTTTTGTTTGTTTTTTCAATGGTGCATTATATAACTTTTCTGGCAAGAGGGTCTGCCACCTGCGTGTCTCCATGGAGATGTTATTACTTTCCAGCTCACTTTAGGTCTAGTTTATTGTACTTTTTATTTTTTATTTCTTATGTTATACCTTTATTTAACAAGGAAGTCTCATTAAGATTCAGAATGTATTTTCACAAGAGAGACCTGCCAAATATTACTTTATAAAAACAAAACCCACCAACAGAAAAACCCACATACCCACATCCTCGTCAGCACACTTACACAGCAAAAGCAAAGATTTGGCTTTCCGAGTACCACCAGATCTAAACCAGGTCTGTAACGGGACTATTCCAGGTCTAATCTAGGACTAAACCAGGTCTATAACAGGACTATTCCAGGTCTAATCTAGGACTAAACCAGGTCTAGAACAGGACTATTCCATGTCTAATCTAGGACTAAACCAGGTCTAATCTAGGACTAAACCAGGTCTGTAACAGGACTATTCCAGGTCTAATCTAGGACTAAACCAGGTCTATAACAGGACTATTCCATTCTAATCTAGGACTAAACCAGGTCTAATCTTGGACTAAACCAGGTCTGTAACAGGACTATTCCAGGTCTAATCTAGGACTAAACCAGGTCTAATCTAGGACTAAACCAGGTCTGTAACAGGACTATTCCATGTCTAATCTAGGACTAAACCAGGTCTAATCTAGGACTAAACCAGGTCTATAACAGGACTATTCCATGTCTAATCTAGGACTAAACCAGGTCTAATCTAGGACTAAACCAGGTCTGTAACAGGACTATTCCAGGTCTAATCTAGGACTAAACCAGGTCTAATCTAGGACTAAACCAGGTCTGTAACAGGACTATTCATGTCTAATCTAGGACTAAACCAGGTCTAATCTAGGACTAAACCAGGTCTATAACAGGACTATTCCAGGTCTACAGTAGCTCAGTAGGTTGAGTGTTTGTCCACTGATCCAAAGGTTGGCGGTTCAAATCCCGCTCTCTACATAAACATCATTGGTTGAGTGACTTGAAGGTTGGCGGTGCAATCCCAGCCCTCACAGATGAATGCTGTCCTTGGGCAAGACACTTAACCCACTTCGCCCCCAGTGTGTGTGTACACTGGTGTATGAATGTGTGTGTGGATGGGTGACTGGTTCCTTGTTGTAAAGCGCTTTGAGTGCCTTGAAAGGTAGAAAAGCACTATAAAATGTGACCATTAATCTAGGACTAAACCAGGTGTATAACAGGACTATTCCAGGTCTAATCTAGGACTAAACCAGGTCTATTCCAGGACTAATCTAGGACTAAACCAGGTCTAAACGTGGACTACATCATCTCCACTGTAGTTCTAAAAAAGACATTATCCAAAGGAGAACAAAAGGAGTTTGCGTATAACCAGTAAACCAATGTAAAAGTGAACCAAAGTAAGACCGTCACACCCAGGACATGCCTGAGTTTTACCATCTGACCATCCTGTTGAGAATCCTCCATAAACTTTCACCTTGACCTCTGCCCTCTGCTGTTTACACTGAGGAAGGACCACCTGTGACTCCAGCATTAAAAATAATCAGGCCTAACCCAGCTCTGAGGGTTTTTAGAGTGAACAGCGCCACTCAAACATTCAATCGATCAAGACGGTGCATTTATGTAACAACTTGGTTCTCATAAATCCAAAAAACGTTGATTTTGTGTTTGTTTGTACATTAGCAGCTTGAGTTCTTTTTAAAGACGACACAGTAGGAGATGTATTTACCTTGTTCACATGAGTGCAGCTGCTGCCTCGGCCTGTCATGATAACACATTTTGAAGGTCAATATATTGCTGAAGTAAATATAGACGACACACTGTAATATTGAAACCATAGACTGTATATGTAAATGGACATAGCTAACCTGCTAGCCGCCGCGTTCCAAATAAGAATCCTCGATGAGCTTCATTTGACTGGATCCGAATGCTCTGGGTGACGTCACACTCACTTAATCCATTTCTTTTCACAGTCTAAGGTTGAAATCAAACCATAAAGGAGAATTATCCCCCTAAAAAGTATTCTAAATCTACAATATTGTTAAAAATATGAGCTGCAGTAAACAAATGACAGAACGTGGCGTAAGTTGTTAGTTTGTGTCTATAATGAGTCATAGAAGTTCATAATAGCTCAGAGCTCATCATAATGCAGAAAATTAACAAAAAGGCCCAATAAGTACAACGAAAAAGTACCACCATGAATATTGTCTCCCAAAATGATGGTTCCATCTGTCATGTGTTGAGTGATAAGCCGATATAGTGATTATCGTGACAGGTCTGCTGCTGCCTGCTTTGAAACAGGCTTGAGAGACGGGGAACTTTACTGTCATTAGCTCTGATAAACTCATACTTAAATCCCATCAACAACAACAGACGCCGGCTGACAGTGAAGTTTCAACATGTTTGTCCCATTAGGATTAACTAACTTCTGCGGATTATGTTTAATCCTTTCTCCCTGTACAAGTCTACTTCTCTTGAGAGTGAAAATGTGGGACTCATCTGCACTGAGTTTTCTCCTTCATAATGATCCAGACCAAAACTCTCTTTTACAGTTAAAACCACAGACTGTATAAAGAAGTGGACTGAGTGAGTATGACGGCACCCACAGCGCTCAGCTCCAGTCAAATGAAGCTCATCCAGGCTAGCAGTTATAGCGGCTAATTTGGAGCTACGTTTTATGTTAGAAATTCTGACAATGATTATCATGACAACCAAAGAGCCAATCTGAAGTGAGGCCGTTAAGTTAAAGCCTTTCCTGCTGGCACCGCTAGTTTAGCAGGTAGCGAGCACTTAGCAGCGCTGTCAATCAAACCTGTTGCTAACGCTAGCGGGAGTGACGTCAGGGAAAGAAGACGCCTGATTTGTCTCTTATTATTGTTCATATCTTGAGTTACAGACACAACAGTGAAATAAAAATACCAGGCTCATGTAGAGCGGGTCAATACGAACATTGTAAGACCAAAATGACGAGCCGAGAGAAGTGTGACAGTTTTCCAATGTAAAGTGAGTTGGAGCCGGAGTGGATGGAGTTGGAAGTGTGCCCATGATCACTTCCTGTTTAGAACGACTAGCAGGTTAGCTATGTCCTTTTATATATACAGTCTATGGTTAAGGCTAAATAGTTTTGGCTCTTGTGAATACTTTTGAAAAAGCTATTTTAAAATTTGAACCAGGTATGACTTCTCTATTCTGCATTTTAATGGCCGTAGCCTCGCTAAAAATATAATGTCTTATCTGCTTGTCTTAAAAATTTAGATTAAACTTTTGATGTGACTGGGTTAACAGAGACATGACTTACTGACAGTACTGTAAGTATCTTAAACATTATAGATTTTACAAAGCTGTTTTCAGATGTAGAGAGGGCAGGAGAGGTAGAGGGGTGTATTTGGCTCTAAAGCCCACGGAGACATGACATTAACGAGTTATTTGAGTCTGCCACTGAAGATATAGCCATAGAAACCAGGCAATCTCTATTTTTAGGCCCGAGCCGATGACAACGTCCCGGCGAGGGACTCATTAAAACCGCGTCCGAAACGGAGAAATGGCAAAAATCAAGTCGTAAACACGCCCCGACATTTTGAATTGGACCCAAAAAATTTACTTTTTCAAAAACTTTTGAAATTTGGCATGGACATCCCTATCCCCATACCAAACAAAAAAGCCAATGAGAACATACCTCTATTTGCAAGTGTGTTGCCATCGCATCGACCGACATTTCTCATTGAAATACATGGGTTTTGGTTAACTGGTATGAAAAAATTTACTTTGTCATTGACCATTCAAATTTGGTGCACATATTCCATTCATCATACTGAAGAAAAAAGTCAATGAAGACATACCTCTTTTTCCAACCGTGCAGGTGTGAAAATGTCAGAAATGCTCTCATTGGATTGAATGGAGTAGTATTATTCAGTCGCTGATTTTGGGTGGAGGGGCGATGTAAGCGGGAACGAGAGGCGGGAACGAGAGGGGGGAACGAGAGGCGGGAACGAGAGGCGCGAACTTCACGGTGACGTGAACCCAGCGGTCGCAAGGGGTGGCGAGGGCCTTTATCACTGCTTGCAGTTTTAATTTGTATTTATCATTACCTTATTCTGCCACGCCCACTTTTGTCGTAAGTGCTACTAAACTGTACTTTCTTTGTTGTGCCACTTCAGGTCATTTCAATTTTAGAAAAGTTTTGCTGCTAAAATCTGATTTAAAGTAGGTTGATTTGTGTAAAACATTCAAAATTCATGTGACCAACAAGTCAACACTGCACTTATCTCTGGAGGCTTTAGAACGGCTCTGTAGTCCCTGTAGAACTTCTTTACTGCCAAGATCGGTGGCTCCATGCAAAATAATACGACCCGAATGATGATGGCGGTACCCACAGCACAGTGTGGTGTACCCCAGGGGTCTGCTTTGGGTCCTCTGTTATTTTTATTATATATTAATGATCTACCCAGTACTTAAGTTAAACTATCTATAATCTTATTTGCAGATGATATGAGTGTATTTTACTCCCACAAAGGCTTGAATGTTCTTATAAATGTTGATGAGGAGCTTGTCAAGTTGATTTATGGCCAATAAACTATGACTCCACATTAAAAAACTATTAAAAAAGTATGTATTTTTCCAGAAATCAGATAATGATGATGAGTTTTAGTGTAAAAATAGCCATGGAGTGTGCAAGTCTTCAGCCTTAATAACATCCAAATCTGCCACAGCGGCCTCTCCCGTCGGCCTCCCCCGTCGTCCTCTCCCGTCGGCCTCTCCCGTCGGCCTCTCCCGTCCTCCTCTCCCGTCGGCCCCTCCTCCTCCGGTGTTCTGACATGGACACAGTTCATTTCTATGGCTCGGCTCTGTTACACTCTGCTGTTGTTATTTCTCAGGCGCTCGGTGAAGATGACTCAGGACGGTGACTCTGACTCCTGGAACATTTTAAACCCATTCTGTCACGTCTCCTCTGCCAGACCTGCTTCATTTTGTCCAAACAGGAAGACAAAATGTTACAGCGTTTGTTTTTGTTTTTCAGCAAGACAAAAATACAATAAGGACATTTTAATTAAGTGATTTTGTTGTTTCTATAAATGCCAGTTATAAGCCCAGTAAAGAGTACTGCTTTTTGGTCTGTGTCTACATCTCCAAAGCTCTGTTCCACTTTATGATGTCATGAAGTGGTAGTTTTCAAGTTAACAACCAGCTTTTACCTTTAGTTTAGTAGAGATTGGCAATTCCAGGGCTGACATTTTTTATTGTTTTCTATAAAAGCCAGTTTAAGCCCAGTTTGGTGCAAGAAAAAAAAAAGTTTGCCATAAACCCCTGAATATAAAATGTGTAGTTTCATCAAGACTGCGTCAATGGATCAAATACAAATATATGACAAAGCATTTGTTAGCAGTGCTATTGCTATTTTTTACTTTTAATGAAGAGTAGAGAATGAACAACATAACTACTTCCTTTTAAACAGTTTGCAGTGGCTTTATTATTAGTCTTTCTACATCACCAAAGCTCAAAATGCTCCCTTCCACCTTGTGATGTCATCAAGTGGCAGTTTTCAAGTTGTGAAATGAAAAACAGACTTACTTTTACTTCCTTTTAAACGGTTTGCAATGGTCCTACTCACCTTTCTTACTCATTGAGAGCGTCCTAATTACTCACCACAGTGTGTTTATAAGTGCTTTCAGAACAGTCTTTTGACATCACAGGGAAGCTAAAATCAGCTAGCGTGTTAACAGTGCACTTCCTGCTTCATGTTGGATTATAACAGTTTATTAGATGAGATAATTAGACGCAGATAGCACACGGTGGTCTTATTTGGACCGTTAGAGCTGCTTTATCTATATATCCTTACTGGGGCAGTGCTAACTTTGCTCAACTATCTGGACAGAAATGAGCTAGAGCCACTTTAATGCTCTATACATAATAACAAAACATCAAGTGATCTGATATAGTGCTTTTCAATACACTCAAAACCACTTTGCAATGTTGTGCATTATTCATTCAGTCTCCACACACTCCATAATATTCTGGATCTCCATCAGTTATTACCACAGCAACAATTATTCTTCCTGGGCCCTTTACAAACTTTAAAGGGGCCATGTTACGCTATTTTCTGATCTGTTCTAATGTTGTTTCCTCGTCACAAACAGACCTGGAGTTGAGTTTTGTTTCATTCACACATGTTTAACACACAAACCCTGCAGATTTAGACTGAGTTCTTCTCTCTGACTAAAAACACTCTGTTCCACCTTGTGATGTCATCAAGCGGTAATACAGGAAGTGTTCCACTGTGTTTTTAAACTCCATACACCTTCACTAGAATCATTTGAATAATATCACCCCTGGAATTGCCAATCTTCTACTGAACTAAAAGTAAAAAGGAGCTGTTAACTTGAAAACTGCTTTTGATGACATCACAAGGTGGAACAGAGCATTTTGAGCTTTGAAAATGCAGACAAACTAATAATTTAGGGTCACGTAAACTTGTGTGAATGAAACAAAACACACATTCAGGTATGTTTTTGAGGAGGTAACACATTATAACATGACTTAAAGCTCACAAGAGTTAATTTTGCGTAATATAGCACCTTTAAGTATTAATGTTTTGACTCTGTGTCTGTAGCGAACCCGTCGTACATCCCTCCTCCTCAGTGCCAGCCCGGGGAGTTCGCCTGTAAGAACAACCGCTGTATCCAGGAGCGATGGAAGTGTGACGGGGACAACGACTGCCTGGACAACAGCGACGAGGCTCCAGAGCTCTGCCGTGAGTTTAAGAACTTTTATTTATTTACCCTTTACCAAAAAATACCACTTAGAACTGGGCCTGTTATGATCGATGATGACCAGTACGGAAACTTACTGATTATCCCCAAAAATATTCTGAATGTTCAATATTGCAATAAATAAGTACATACAAGAATGACACTTAAGTTTGTATCTGTACTGATGTCATAGAAGTTATTTATTCAACTTTCTACAGCTCAAATCTTTGCACATTTAATGAGCATTTCTTAAACTTAATCTTATGCTGGTTCAGACTGTGTAAACACGTGGACTAAGTGAGTGTGACGTCACCTACAGTGTGCGGCTCCAGTCAAATGAAACTCATCGAGGCTAGCGGATATAGCGGCTAATTTGGCACCGCTGGTTTAGCAGGGAGCAGGCACTTAGCAACGCTGTCAATCAAACCTGTTGCTAATGCTAATGGGAGTGACCTTGGGGAAAGAAGGCAGCTGATTTGTCTGTTGTTAATGTTCATATCTTGAGTTACGGACAGAACAGTTAAATAAAAGCCCAGGATCATGTAGAGGGTTAATACGAACATTTAAGACCAAAATGACGACTCTGACAGCAGCAGTTACAGAGAGACGGGACACAGTTTTTCAATATAAAGTGAATTGGAACCAGAGTCGATCGAGCTAGAAGTGCGCCCATGATCACTTCCTATGTGGAACGCGGCCAGCAGTTATGTTCATGTCATGTTAGTTATGTCCATTTATATAAACAGTCTCTGTGCTGGACTGTAATGAACCAGAACAAGCATCAATACATAATTATCAATTTTATAGTTCCACAATATTATTTGCTTTATTACTTTGAGGTTACCTATAATGAACACAGTTTGAGGTACATGTATCACACTGGGTTTTGGGATTCAGCCCAAATACCCGATTTGTATTGTATCGCCATAACAACTAAAGGAAACATGACAAACTATTCTACTATACACTACAGTCAGAAGTCAAAAGTTCTTTATGTTTACTGCTTTCTACATGTTATATACAAACAGAAGACATCAAATATATGACGCAGATACATGGAATTATGTAGTAAAGAAAAAAAGGTTAAATATATCTACTAAATAACTGTAATATCTTACATTCAAATCCTCAAAGTCTCCACCCTTTGCTTTGTCGACATCTCTGCTGCTCTGTTGTCCTTCTCTCAATGAGCTTCATGATGAAGTCTCCTGAAATGGTTTTCACTTCACATCTGTGCCTCGTCAAGAAACGTCAAAAGTGCCAAACCAGGGTTTTTATTTATCTTTATTTATACAGGGGAACCCGATCTCTTTTTCATGGGCGCCCTGTTTAAAATACAATACAAGCAGATAAACTATCAAAAGTATACAAGTCCATAAAAACATTAACAACAGGAGCAGGTGTGTGTATAAAAGTTTGTTACCAGATTAGTAAATTTTGACGCATCCAGTTTGGTTTTCCTTGGAGCGTGTTCTATTTTTCATGAAGTAAAACATCTAAAAGCCTCTTTCTCGACTCAGTTCTGGTGCGGCTCGTCCTTAGCCACATGCAGTCATGTGATCTGGTGTTAAATGTTTTTATATCAATGATTAACAATCAGGTGATTCTAGCAGTTCTTTTCTAACAGAGTGATGACTTTTCCAAAGAGAAAACAGTGATGGGTTCAAAGTAAAGAGTGGCCATTTCAATAAAAAAGATGAGTTTGAGTATTTTAGTTTGCTACATTACACATGTGTCATAAAAAATAAAACTTTTGGCTGGTTGTTTGTTGCAAGACAATATGTGCTAACATTGTACAGTTTTCACATATTAAAAATCCTCATAGAAACAGCACTTTTTCGATCCCTTCTTGCCCTCTAAATGTCCTCTCCTCCTCTCTCTTCTCTCTCTTTTCTGTCTCAGACCAGCACACCTGCCCCACAGACAGGTTCAAGTGTCAGAATAACCGCTGCATCCCTCTGCGCTGGCTCTGTGACGGAGACAACGACTGCGGCAACGATGAGGACGAGTCCAACACCACCTGCTCTGGTACGGGCTGCCTTTACACTGCCTTTTCACCAGCAGGGGTCGCTGTGAAGCTCAACTGTGACCACCTGCGACTTGGAGCAGAAAGCAAATTCTCTATTATTTTATGGGACATTACAAAAACATGGATAAAATAAAATCAGTGCAGGGCAGAACTGGCAACCGAAATAGAAAACAACATTAGCATTAGCATTAAACTCCACATTTTGCTTTCATGTTATGCCGGCGACTACACTTCCACACAGGAAAATAGGGTGAAGTGTTTTGCCCATGGGCACAACTACAGTATGCATTCAGACAAGATACAAAAATCTGATCATTTGGTTAAGGGCAGAACACTTAACCCACTTAACACCCAAAGTTTTATTTGGTAGAGCATCTGGTGTTTATTCCTTTATATAGTAGCTAGATTAGTTTGATTTTATGTGGTAAACCCAGTACAGAAAGTGATAACACTAAAATAAATGTAATGAATGTGAAATTACCTGCAGATCTTTGTATTCCCAGCTCGTACCTGTCCTCCAAACCAGTACTCGTGTGCGAGCGGGCGCTGTATCCCCCTCTCCTGGACATGTGACCTGGACGATGACTGTGGAGACCGATCGGACGAGCCGGCCTCTTGTGGTAGGTTCAGTCTTTTCCTCAAAACTTTACTTTATAAGCACATATTTTAATACATCTTTGGACTTATAAATTGCATTACATCCCAGTTTTGTCGTAAATTAATTAAGGTGAAATAAAATAGAGTAAAAAAACACTAATTCTGTTTCTTACTCATGTGGGGTCGCCTCTTATGTTATGGAGATTGATAAGCTTAATGCCATACTGTGGCACATTCCAGGCAAAGCAATATCATCTCCATGGAGACAAGCTGATGGTGCTGGATCCACCAAAAAGTTACACAGTGCACATTTGATTAGCGACTTGCCTCATTGTAGTATGTTTGGATTTTACTTTTTTTTACTGCCCTTTTATTAGATTAATTAAAAATGTCTTGAATTTTGATAATTTGAATACCATGTAGTTTATTTGTGATTATTTATGTTTTGACTTATTCTGTAAAGCACTTTGAGAATTCCCTTGTGTACGAATTGTGCTGTAGAAATAAACTTGCCTTGCCTAGTTTAGATACATTATTATTATTCAGTTATGCTATGTCCATTTATATATACATTCTATGACTGACCCCCAAAAAGTATTATTACATCTGTCATGTATTGAACGATAAGTCGATATAGTTTTTCTCGTGATCATGTACAGCCCAAATTCAAACGGTCGTCTTACTGGGCGTCAGAAAATTCTTGAAATCGATGAATAAAAGACCAGCAAATTAACCAACATTCACTTATTAACATAATTCGGATTTTCCCGTGCTAATCTTATTAAAATATTTAACATTCTGAGTTCTGCTGTGTTTTCAGCGTACCCCACCTGCTTCCCGCTGACCCAGTTCACCTGTAACAACGGCCGCTGCATCAACATCAACTGGAGGTGTGACAACGGTCAGTGTTGAGTTATTTTACTTCAGTATTTTTCCTGTGTTCAGTTTAAAGTGGAACTAAACACTACATCCACTATTTTAGCTGTTTATGTGGTGTTTTAATAGAAATATCTACTGCTCCTAGTCCTAGTTTAGCAACTTGAGTGTGCAGACAAGGTAGATTTGCAGTTTTCTGGTCAAAAACGTGTACTGCCTTCAGTGTCCTCTGCAATTTCATGTAGTTGGTGACATGACAAAAGACTGCCCTGATTGAAGCCAGTTGTTTCTAGCTACAGAGGCGGAGTCTGGTGTGTGGAGACCTGTTAGACCAATCGCATTGTTCCTTTAGACCTTTAGACTTCTCTCCTTTAGTCCAGTCCCAGTTTATCAGCTCTGTTTGAAATGTGGCTGTGGGTGTATGTGTTTAGTCCCACTTTAAACCCCTCTCTCCTTCTTCCTCCTCCTCTTTGTCTTCCTCCACTTCCTCGTCACGCTGCGGAGGTTACCATCTGTGAATGCATTTGGCTCCAGATGATCCTGATGATGCACAATACTCAGACGGAGGGTGTGACTTAAGCCGCAGCTCTGGGCGAGTCATGACCCGTGTGGCTCTATAAACACGGCCTCACTGTTTTGTTCTATTATAATTTCACACCAACATCAATATATAGTTTCACCTTCTTAGATCAGGACTGTGGAAAAAGCTACAAGATGATACTATAGTTGTCTTTTCACATCAATCAGTCCTTTTTAAAAAATTTTAAACATACATAAATATATACATACATAAACATTACACAAAAACACAACAATACAATAGAATGAATATAGTAGTTGCATAAATTAGCACAAAAAACAGCAAATAAATAAATAAAATACAGTAAAATAAATACATAAAATACAGTAAAATAAATACATAAAATATAATACATTTATAAAAAAAAACCAAAACATTAAAATAAATATACATAAAATAAATTAAATATAATACATTGATTAAACAATAAAAATACATATATTAACATAAATGCATAAAATAAATTAAATATAATACTTTAATAAAAAATAAAAAAAATGCCTAAAAAAGTGAGCTAGGCCCTTAATTCAGATTCAGAATAAGGGAGGAATGGCTGCCAGGTCTTATGATAGTTTTGAAATGATCCGTTTAAAGTATTTATCAAGTGTTTAAATGAGACATGACCTCTTCCACCCGACTCTTAAAAGATGATGGGGCTGTTTTTTTCCCCAGCTAAACAGTATTAAGAGTCTTGTTGTCTTTACACATTAATCATAAGAAAATAATAATAATTCAGAGTGGGCCAGCATTATTTTATGTTTTTTTCTTTTTTTTTGAGCCAATACCGATGTCTTGCTGCTGTAGCCAATAGCCAATATTTTACAGATACTGAGCTTATATAATCTATAGTACAGACCAAATTTATGTTTTTGTTTTTTTTACTAAGACGAGATGGAACTTAAGCCATCTGCTGCACTGAGGACAAACTGGCACTGACACTGGGACACACACAGACCTGAGCAGTGCCAAAAATCTATAACATTTTCGATATCAGACTGCTACCTATATGTGGGGAAATCCTACTTTACCACAGACGCCACCGATAAAGTGAAATTGTTAATAGTAAGCAGCAGTGTCCCCAGCCTTGTTCAGTGCATCTCAAGGAGGCTGTTTGGTGTTCAAGGTGAGAATTAACATATTTATAACTTACTTCTCGTTGCCAAGGTTAACATGCCGTGGTATGAAGAAATAAACAGCTCATGTAATACATTTCATAGACGAAAACATGGGGAAAAGTCGAATCCTCTTCACATAGTCAGAAGACAGCCTTGGTCTTACAATATGCATGAAGTCATGTAACTAGCAACAAACTTATTCTCTCTTTTCTATTATACATCAGTAAAAATAGAAAATAAATCAGACTCAACAAATACCTGAACTTATTCTCAAGACAAACTTTTCCCATAACTGAGATTGTGATGTGGCCTAGTCGTGCACAAAGATAGATACTTGCAATTTACTTCTGCAATGTTTACCAGCTGTATACAACACTGCAAACCTTAAACAGGGGGTAGTATGCCAAAAGCTTTCGACCATGTTATAACGCCGTTCCCTCATCAAAAACATGTCTGCAGTGGTTTTTCGATGTCATCCATGTACGTGTGAGTCATTTAGCAATCTCTCCCCAGACCTATCTCCCCCCCACAAGACAATTTATACATGATATGACAAATGATACAAAACAATACACCACAACTTCACAAACCTGATGCGATGTGCAGTAGTTTAATGGTAATGGTTGGTAATTTTACTGTCCAACCTGTGTCTGATTATCCTCACTTGGATTCATAAAAACATATTTATATATTCATTTTGGTCAACATCACCTAGATTTGCCCATTTCTATTGCACAATGCTGTCCCTCCATCTGAATTTTGCATCACAACATATGAAACATTGATAGTTTGCAGCTGATATCATCTACATTCCCTGGGTGTGTGATGCTAACTATAGGCACTGCTCTGTCTGAAGCTCTGTTTCTCAGGTTACACTTTAAACTGAGGTTTGTTTTAAAACAATCTGACCAGAAAGAACACACTTAGTTGGGACTAACACAGGAGCAGGTGAGGTGATTTGTGCTGTTAAACAAGTCCCTCTCAAATTACATTAGCTAGCTAGCATTAGCCAACCGTTTTTCACTTAGTCACTCTCACCTTTTTGTTGAGTGTCAAACTCCTAAACAGAGGCTCCTGAAAATGTGTTGTTTAAATCCATTTTGTATTTCTTTTTTTGAGTTTTCAGACTCCTTTTTGACAGGATTTGCTAATGTATGCATTTCGTCATCATGGAGACTGCTAAACATTCTGCCATAGACATACATACAGAGCACCCCCAGCATTATGTTACGGCAAAGCATCAATTGGATCAAAAGTTGACTTAAAATTGAAGAAATTAATGGTAATTTGGATACAGACGACAAATGGTAACCTCTTAAATATTGCGTGTCTGCCTTTTGCTCGTCTCCCTGTTGTGTTGTTGTTGTTTTGTGTATGTTTTGTTTAGCTGTAGCCTGTTTTTGTGTATTTGTGTGTCCGTGTCATCCTCTTGTCCTGTTCTTTCCGCTGGTTTTGTGTTTTACAGAAAAGGATTGTGCAGACGGCTCTGATGAGTTGCATTGTCCAAACGTAACACCCGGTTAGTGCATAGATCCACATGCACCACCACAGCTGCGATGCTAGCTTTAGCTTTAGCATTAACATTAGCCTCGCATTGGCCTTAGCTTTAGCCTTAGCCCTAGCATCTGCAGCCAGCATCTCTTGCAGCTCCTTGGGAAGGGATGGGCTCTGGGTGGGATATGCCATGAACTGTTTAGCACACAGTATAAGTAGAGTTGTACTGTATACTAAGAGACGTAGCATAAGCCATCTGCTGCTTCTGAGAGTTCATACTTCACTGTGATTGGTTGTATCCTCCTGTCACTCAAACAGAGCATGACAGAGGCCGTGTTTGAGTATAGAGCTAAACAAAACCAAAGACTGTTTATATAAATGGACATAGCTAACCTGATAGCTACCGCGTTCTCAATTGGAAGTGAGCATCAGCGGTGGTTCCAATTCCAACTGACTGAAAAATCGTTGCCCCTCTCTCTGTAACTGCTGCTGTCAGACTCGTCGTTCTGGTCTTAAATGTTCGTATTAACCCTCTACATGATCCTGGTGTTTTTATTTCAGTATTTTGTCCGTAATGTTCATGATATCAACATTAATAACAGACCAATTCTTTCCCCTAGCGTTAGCAACACGTTGATTGACTCGTCGTCTCGTTGCTAATCGCCCAGCCCCCTGTGATGCCCAATGGGAGTTGATGTCGTCGTGAACGTCATCACAACAAAAAGCCGTGTAGCTGTTGGCGCCCCCTGTGAATAGTTGCGTCACAGTGGGCGTGTACATCACAGTAGGCACGTTTGTCACAGTGGGCGTGTAACAGTGGAGGTGAAAATGGGGGTTGATCGGTAAAATGGCGTGTTAAAAATAAGCGATTTTCAAGACGCCAACCCACCGAATTACTCTAAATACAACTTCAAGAGTGTAAATGAGAAGGAAACAACTACAACATGGTTAAAACCTTTGAAAAGTCGATTTTACATAATGGTCCGCTTTAATTCCAGGTCTTCACTGATCCAAACAAGTATATTGTTGGAAGTTTAGCCGTGTTGCTCTTGTATATAGCCCCAGAATTAGCCTCGCTTCACTTTGCCAAAGATAAGCGATTCTGCTGAGTAAGGCATTATAAATGAGTATATTATAGCGGCTTAGTGCTGATAAATGCAGAGACATAAGTGAGAACATAAGCAGATTAAATGGCACAGATGCTATAGTGCCAACAGTGCAGACACGGTGTAAATTAGCTGAATAATATTGGGGTTAATAGTTAAAAAAGTCCATTAGGTTTGATTAGTGTTAAGCTGCTGCTGCTGCTGCCAACGCCCCATGTATCAGCGCTGGTACATTCTCGTGGTGCATGGAGGATCTATGCAGTTTCTGTCTCTCTCACAATCCATTTATGATTTCAATGTTTTTGTTATTTTTAGAAATGATTGTACCTTAAATATAATGTTATTTTCTTTAAGGAGGCAGGTGGTTCAGAGAATACGTTTACATGCACTCGATTATCCTGGTATCCTGTTGTTTTAGGCTGGTTTTGAAAATGACATTGCAGTAGTGATGTTCCGTGGTTAATTAATTCAAGAGTTTGTCGGCATGTGAGCTTTTTGCCAAGTCGTGCTAAAATCAATACATTCTTACAGCTCGTTAAACGCTTTACAAACGCAGGGAAAACTTCACTGGAGGACACCACCAGAGGTCTGTGTGTCGTTGCTATGGTAATGCAAATTTCGGAGCCTAATAAATACTAAAATAATGCTACAGACTGAAATAATCTACACCTACACGTCTTTACTACAAAATTAATTCAGTTGTTATGTTAATTTTAAAGTTTTAATAAAAGTTTGCACACAAAGGCGCACCTTTTTAAAAGCAGAAGTGCCCTCCAGACTTAAAAAGTTCACTTTAAATAGTAACTTTAAACCAAAACAGGATACTCAGTGCACGTAAACATCTCTACATGTTTGGTGCATATTTTCTTACTGTGTTTCCTTTCCAGATAATGACTGTGGAGACAACAGCGACGAGGCGGGCTGCAGTCACTCCTGCTCCAGCGCTCAGTTCAAGTGTAACAGCGGACGATGTATCCCCGACTACTGGACCTGCGACGGAGACAACGACTGTGGGGACTACAGCGACGAGACGCACGCCAACTGCACCACACAGAGTAAGATGATCTGTATTAGTCTGTACAAGGCAATGATGGAGAGATAGAGAGAGAGAGACACACACAGAGAGACACAGAGAGAGAGACACTGGACCTATGACGGACACAACGACTGTGACAATAATGGAAGAGCTAGAGGGAGTACAGGGAAGAGACGTACTCCAACTGCACCACATGGAGTAAGATGATCTATATTACACTGTACTAGACAATGATGGAGAGATATAGAGAGAGAGACACAGAGAAACACAGAGAGAGAGACACTGGACCTGCGACAGAGACAATGTCTGTGGAGACTACAGCAATGAGACACACGCCAACGGCACCACACAGAGAATGGGCAAGATGATCTATATTAAACTATACAGGAGAATGATGGAGAGATAGGAGAGAGAGAGAGAGAGAGCTACAGACAGAGAGAGAGAGATACTGGACCTGCAACAGAGACAACGACTGTGGAGACTACAGCGACGAGATACTCGTGAACTGCACCACACAGAGTACGGGCAAGAAGATCTATATTACACTGTATGAGAGAATGATAGAGAGATAGATGGAGAGATAGAGAGAGAGACACACACAGGTAGATAAATAGATACTGGACTTGTCACAGACACGATGCTGTGGGGACTACCGCGATGAGACGCACGCCAACTGCACCACACACAGAGAACGGCCAAAGTGATCTGTATTACACTGTGACAAAGATGGAGAGATAGATGGGGAGATAGAGAGAGAGAGATTGCACCACACAGAATACGGCCAAGACGATCTATTACACTGTACAAGAGAATGATAGAGAGATGGGATGATAGATAGATAGGTAAAGAGACGGATAGATTACCACTGGGCCCATGAAGGAGACAACCACTGTGGGGTTTATAGAGACCAAACGCACGACAACTGCACCACAGACTATGGGCAAGACAATCTATCTATAACAGAGAAAGTGATAGAGATAGATAGAAGATAGACAGATAAATAGAGGTAGAGAGATAGAGAGAGAGATACCTACTGGACGTGCAATGAAGACGACAACACGTACTAACTGCACCACACAGAGTCAGAGCACGGCAATTTATATAACATAGTGCAAAACAATGTGATAGATGGAGAGACAGACAGACGGATAGATAGATAGATAGATAGATAGATGGACAGACTTTATTAATTTAGTGAGCTCAAGCATAAGCAGAAACATTTCAATTATTTTTATTTGGTTAATATGTGTGTTTGTATAATTGATATGTTTTATTTAGTGTTCAGTTTAATGTATGTACCTCGGAGTGGCGTTTCTGTCCAGAGTCTCCACGCTTCTCTCTGTGTCTTGCTTGTTTTCTTCCCCTTTAACCCAAAACTTGCACAAAGATCTTACAGGGTACACAAGATGGTCCTGACCAGGCCAGCTTCAACAAAATGAGCCCCTGCTGCTCAACCCAAGCAGTTTTAAAGTATTTATCTGGGTCAAATAGTTCAGTCTAGTCTTTATGTGAAGGGAGAATGTACATTAAGATTATAAAGAAATATATGTTCCGCACCAGATTATGGCTAAAGACCTAGTTTCCAGCTGCAGGCTCTGATTTGAAGGATTCAATTATACAACGCAATTACAAAGCAGAGAACGAATATCCCTGTGAGGAAATGGATACTTACCTTAAACTTCAAGGTCCTATATTACACAAAACCGACTCTTTAGCTTTAAATCATGTTCTAATGCTGTTCCCTCCTCAAAATCAGACCTGGAGTTGTGTTTCGTTTCATTCACATGTTTGAGTCACACTTTATTATTAGTCTGTCTACATGCCCAAAGCTCAAAATGCTCTGTTCCACCTTGTGATGTCATGAAGCGTTTTCAAGTTGACATCTACCTTTTACCTTTAGTTCAGTAGAGATTTTTTCAGTTGAGCACTTCCTGTATTACTGCATGACATCACAAGGTGGAACAGAGCGTTTTCTGTTTGAGAGAAGAACTCAATATGCCTAAATGTGCAGGATTTGTGTGTTAAACATGTGATAATGAAACAGAAACAACTCCAGGTCTGTTTGTGACGAGGAAACGACATTAGAACAGATCAGAAAACAGTGTAAAATGGGCCTTTTAATACATTTATAAAGCACATTACAATGAATTAAAGTAACTATATCATAAAATATTGTTTAAAAGGTTTAAGATTTAAGTGGTTCAGTGTTAAGTATTAAGGTTTAAGCGGTTCAGTATTTGTTTTAGTGTGAAATAAGTCAAGGAAAAAGTGTTAGACTGAAAATAGCCCCCGACACCTGCTGCATGAATCACCTTTGTTTTTGTTTTATTAAATTAGCAATGAGCCAGCACATGTTTTACAGATACCATTGTGTTTGTTACTATGTTCATTCAACAAAGCATTATTAATATCACCTTAATATCATCATTACGTAGGGCTGAAGAAGTTCTTGCTGGACTAAAGACATGTCCTGCAGAGGCAGTAGTCGACAGAAAAGGCAAAATCTCTCAATGTTACGTATCTCTATGTATCTGACCCAAACTGCACTCACAACACTACACCTGCAGGGGGAATTTATGCAAAAAGCAGCTATTTTTACATATAAATACCAAAAAATACTACATCTTCAGCTCACTCCCTCACAAAGACGAGTCGACTTTATGTAACGTGCGTTTACAGATCAAGATTATCATTTATTTTAGTTTATATTTAGTTCGTACTTCATGTTTTTCATGTTTCCTCTCTCAGCTCGTCCTCCCGGGGGCTGCCACACGGATGAGTTCCAGTGTCGTATGGATGGGCTCTGTATCCCCTCCAGGTGGCGCTGCGACGGGGACACAGACTGCATGGACCTGAGCGATGAGAAAAACTGCGAAGGAGTCACTCACATGTGCGACCCGGCTGTGAAGTTCGGCTGCAGGGACTCAGGTGAGGAGGCAGGACACAAAAATGCTGGACGATGGAGTAGAAACAGGGATACAAGTATACTGCAGCGCTGGTACATTAACTCGCCTATATGCAGTGGTGGAAGAAGTACTTAGTTTTTGTTACTTAAGTAAAAGTATAGATACCCAAGGAGAAAAATACACAAGTAAAAGTATCACAGAAAAAATCTACTTGAGTAAAACTATTAACCTGTTTAAAAATGTACTTAAAAAGGACACGCTGGAGGGACTATAGCCATGTCCCAATTCAACGGCTGCACCCTTCGAAGTACCCGGCCGAGGAAGGCTGCTCTTCTGTGTCGCCTCCGTGGGCCACAAAGGCTGTGCCAAAATGGGACAGGCCTACGTCACGGAGCATATGTCAACCGCTGTCTGTGCGCTTACGTTACATCTCTTATGTTACATCGCCTATGTCGTAACGAGTCGGGCAGAGGGACCAAAAGATGCGGAACTCGGAGAAGGTTTACAGTGTTTATTTACAAAATGTGAAACAATACAGACAATGACGGTAGAATCAACGAGGAGCTGGGTGCGGGGTGCAGGTCGGGGTCCAGGGAGAATACAGGGGTGTAGAGACGAAGACGAGGGAACAAATACCAGTGCAGGAGGGCAGGGTCTGAGGCGAGGATCCGGAGCTAGTCCAGGAGCGGGGTCTGGAGAGTGACAAAAATCCAAATGAGCAAAGGTACAAGACAGGAAGATTACAAAAAGCCAAGCTGGAGTATTCACGTGAACACGGGGGCGATCTGCCATCGAGTGTCTGGTCCTGGCTCCTCTTATCCACAGCAGGTGGTGTTGATTGCGCTAATGGGTTTCAGGTGCATGCGTGGGAGGAGCCAGGAGCCCCGCCAAGCTCTGGACAAGGACAAGTGAGGGAGGGAAAGAGCAGAACATGAGGGCAGCAAACAGGGATCATGACAGCGTAGGAACTGTGACGGACGCTTTTTATTCAAATTTTAACAGTTTCACAGTTTTCACACAAACCAGTACTTACATTATAAAGTGTATTCCGTAGCGGCTGCCGGCTCCATTTTCTCCCGTAGAAGAAGTGACGCGTGGTTAATGATGGGATATAGAAGTGCACGAAGTCTGCTCGGACGTACCCTTCGTTCATGGCCTATCTCCATGGAAACGCAGGGGAAAAATGTGTCGGCTGCATTTGTGAGGTACATGAAATAGGACAGGTCTTGTCGCGCCGGAAGTGACGTAAGTGTCCCTGAAGTGTGAAAGCGTCGAAATGGGACTCAGCTAAAGTCTCTTGGCTGGCCTTGGAACACCTTGGAGTCCCACTGGGGAAGCTGGAGGAAGTATCTGGGGTGTGGGAAGTCTAGGAGTCCCTGCTTGGACTGCTGCCCAGAGCGTATGTCAACCGCTGTCTGTGCGCTTATGTTATGTCCCAGCCCCAGATAAGCGGAAGAAAATGGATGAATGGATGGAGTAAAAAGTAAACATATTTTGTGCAGATTTTGAGGTCTTAGAAGGCTTCAAAAGTGGTGATTTTGATACAGCTTTGGGCTGAATTTTGTTCTGTAGAAAGAATTGAAAGAATTGATTATCGTAGCTGTTTTTTTGTTTATATTTTGCTGTTATGCCATTGGCCGTTCTTGATCTGCTGGTTACAGAAATCAGACCATTGCCAAACTCCAATGGTTTTTGAGCAAATTCGATCAAGGATTTTTTGTCTTTGAGAGAAAGGTTATGGAACCAGCAAGTGAAGGAGAAATATGAAAGGCTCTCAAAAAAGGCTGATAGAACCGAGAGAGAAAGTGGGACTTAATGAAAATACATTTATGCAAAAGCTAAATTATTTCCTGGCTGCGTTTCACAAGAGCAGCAGTGTCCTATATTAGACAAAATGGACTCTTGTGAGCTTTAAGCTGTGTTATAATGCTGTTACCACTTCAAAAACAGACCTGAAGTTGTGTTTTGTTTCATTCAGACATGTTTACGTAACACTTTATTAATAGTCTTTATTATTAATGCTCTGTTCCACCTTATGATGTCATGAAGTGGTAGTTTTCAAGTTAACAGCTCCTTTTACCTTATGTTTGCAACGAATCACTCAACCTAATTAAGCAGGGTTTGTGTGTTAAACATGTGTGAATGAAAGAAAACACGACTCCAGGTCTGTTTGTGATGAGAAAACAACAGTATAACAGACATTATAACATTAAAACAGTGTAATATGGGCTCTTTGATAGGTGCTAGAATAGCGTTATCTAATCGTTGGTGAGGCTGACCGTTGACCACATAAACGCTGTGTCTGTGTCCTCAGCTCGTTGCATCAGTAAGGCGTGGGTGTGCGATGGCGACAGTGACTGTGAAGATAACTCTGATGAGGAGAACTGTGAGGCTCTGGTTTGTAAACTGTCTCATCATGTCTGCGCCAACGACTCCACCATCTGCCTGCCCCAAGACAAGCTCTGCAACGGCAAAGACGACTGCCCCGACGGGTCCGACGAGAAGCTCTGCGGTACGACAGAACATGACACATTTATGTATACATGTAGAGATGGCTGATATTAACAGCTAGGAATATCAACAAGGAATCAGGGAATCTATCTGGAATTTGCTCAAAATGTACTAAAAGGTCTGTCAGTGAATGCAAAAGAGCAAATTTATCACCATAACTTTTCTGAAAGATTACTGCAAACATGTTTTCTTTCTTTTTGATCCACTAGTTTTACTTTAAGATATTGTGCTAATGCCTTTCACTTGTAATCAAAGCTGTACATTTTAATCATTCATTCAAAGCAAACTGCTATTGTAGCCACAGCTGTCCTGGTGTAGACTGATGGAAGCGAGGCTGCCAATCGCGCCATTCGCCATCTTCTTCTATCGACATGAATTCAAATGATTTCACAGGACTGTCTACTCTATATACATGCATTTTGTCATGTATTTATTTCATTTTTACATAGGTATTGTACTCATTTTAACATGGACATATCTGCACTTTACCAGACCTGTGCTCCCTGGACAATGGCGGCTGTAGTAACAATTGCACGGTGGCTCCAGGAGAGGGCGTGATCTGCTCCTGTCCTCTGGGGATGGAGCTCGGAGTGGACAATAAGACCTGTCAGATCCAGAGCTTCTGCGCCAAACACCTCAAGTGCAGTCAGCGCTGTGAGCAGGACAAGCTCACGGTCAAGTGCTCCTGCTACGACGGCTGGGAGCTCGAGGCCGACAAGGAGAACTGCAAGAGCACAGGTCAGAGGGTCAGAGGGTCAGGGGGTCAGCGGATGAGGAGGTCAGGGGGTCAGAGGATCAAGCGGGGGTCACGGGGTCAGATGGTCAGAGGGTGAGAATGTCAGGGGGTCAGAGAGTCAGGGGGTTAGAGGGTCAAGGGGTCAGGATGTCAGAGGATCAGGATTTCAGAGGTTCAGTGGATCAGAGGGTCAGGGCGTCATGTGGTCAGAAGGTCAGGGGGTGAGAGGACCGGGGGGTCCGAAGGTCAGAGGGTGAGAGAGTCAGGAGCTCAGGGGGTCAGGGGTCAGAGAGTTCAGAGGATCAGGGATTCAGAGGGTCAGGGGTTCAGAGAGTCAGGAGGTCAGAGAGTCAGGGGGTCAGAGGGTCAGAGGTCAGAGGTCAGGAGGTCAGAGAGTCAGGGGGTCAGAGGGTCATAGGGTTAGGAGGTCAGAGGGTCAGGGGGTCAGGGGGTCAGAGGGTCATAGGATCAGGAGGTCAGAGGATCAGAGGGTTTGGGGGGGTCAGAGGGTCATAGGGTCAGAGGAACAGTGGGTCAGAGAGTTAGAGGGTCACGTGGTCAGGGGGTGAGAGGGTCAGTGGGTGGGTCAAAGGATCAGGGGGGATGGTATGGGGTCCCTAACCTGTTTTGTGGGTTAAAATTTAAAGTACCTGTATGTCAAACTGTTTGTGCTCTCACAGTTTTAGGAAAGGTGCTACATTCACAACTGAACCTGGGTTGCCAGAGTCTAAACCTGCAGATGGAGGGACACATACAGGGTTTTCTCAGTGTGTGGACTGTTTATACTGTAGCAACAGAGATTCTGATTAATGATTGTCTGCAGGTGCTGGGCTTTAGATAGCAAGGACACAGATCAGAGAGAGAGATGTTTAAACTAAACCAAATGAGACACACATGTGAGGCTCATTCTGATTGGATCATCATCACGACAATCAAAAGACCAAATTATAACATTTGAGTTGTCCAATGTTTTTGTAATAATAAGAATAAGTCAGCCTTAGAATTTATCCTTTTAAATACACTGTACTTGATTTCATATGGGCGTGATTGACAGGTGGATTACCCAATCAGGGACCTGCGTGGTCTGTCCGTATATCAAAGCAAAATGAGGAAAAAAGGGGAAAAAATATCACAGGGGGCTGAAAAACACGGCCGGTTTCTGCAGAATCGAGTGAAGCACTAAACTCTGTTAATCTGAGGTGAGAGAAAATTACATTTGTAAATCATAGGTGGTAGGTAGGTATAAAGAAGTGAACTAAGGGAGTGTGACAGCACCCACAACGTTCAGCTCCAACGTTCCATATTAGGAATTCTGACCATGAGTATCATAGCAACCAAAGAGTCAATCTGGAGTGAGGCTGTTGAAGGTAACGCCCCTTCCAGTCCGCATAAACAAATCTGATTGGATGATCGCATTCGGTTCTGGCTCGAGACGTGACGGAGGGCGTGGTGACCAGACTCGTATCAATCTGTATAATGAAAACACAGAGGCATCGTTCTGGTCTTGACAGGAAAATTGAAAATGTGGATTCACTGCCTGCTACATCCTGAAAAATGGAGACAGATACGGTATGAAAATGGGATGTGGTTGTTTACATAAGGCGGTGAGTCAGGGCCAAAGGCAGCTCAAAAACAAGCCCAGATCAGAGAATAGGTTTCTCAGGCTCCTGTTGTTTCATGAATACAGATCGGCTGAAGCGACAATGAATTATTAATGTAGAACCAAGTGTCCATTTAAATATCTTTTGTTCGAGCCCCACAAGGAGAAATAAGGGGGACCAAATGCTTAAACTTTCTTCTCATTTTCTCAAGTTCAAGTTATTAATATTTAAATGATTCACGTACATTTTTGGTACCACCCAGATATTGCTGGACCGGGGCTAAAACTAGACCTGGGCTAAAACTGGTAGCAAGACCTAAACCAGAACCAGACCAGGACCGAATCAGGACCAAACTAGGACTAAACAAGGACTAAACCAGGACTAAACCAGCACTAAACCAGGACTAAACCAGATTGATCAAATTTCAATCGCTATTTCAATTAAAGGAGCACTAGTATGTAACTTTTCTTGCGGAGAATCTGCCACCAGCTTATTTCCATGGAGATATAAAGTATTGCTTAGCCTGGACTTCCACAGTATGGCATTAAGCTTATCTATGTCCAAGGAGACAACAACGGGCAATATCACCAGGCCAACATACAGGTCAGATCTATGCAGAGGTGATTCCACTTTGAATGCATGTTTTACCAGGTAGTTTGAGCAATAAAAACATCTGTATATGATAAAAATCTTGTCATAATATGGAACATTTTAGGGCAAGAAATAACATCTCTATGGTGCCAGATCCATAGACTGTTTATATAAATGGACATAGCTAACCTGTTAGCCGCCATGTTCCAAATAGGAAGTGAGCATGGGCGCACTTCCGGCTCCATCAACTCTAAAAAAAACTGTGGCCCCTCTCTCTGTAACTGCTGCTGTCAGGCTCGTCATTTTGGTCTTAAATGTTCATATTAACCCGCTCAGATTTCTAAATATGAAACTAACTGCTAACCTCGACTGGTTTCATTTGACTCACTTAAGTCCATTTCTTTATACAGTCTATGGTCAGACCCCACCAGAAGAGTTACATAGTGCTCCTTTAACTAACTAGTAATGATCAAGTAATTGTATATGGGTCAGTTAAAACTGATTACAAGCCATACTACCACCCCTGTACCATTAAGCGTTATTTCCATCATTTTAATTAAGCATCCTACACAGGTCCAAACCCATCAGTTGACCATTATAATATTAAACTGTACTTTCCTCTCCCATCACAGCTCACTCTGTGTTGAATCTGCAGATTACTGGTGCAGCCGCCTGAGAGCTGTAGATAACTCATATTTACACAGATTTTAATTAACCGGGATTACGGATTTAAACCAGGCTTTCATTTAAGCCTGGCGTCGCTGTATCATGTTAACTGTACAGCCGAGAGAACACCAGCCGCCGTGTAATAAACTAATTAACCAAATGTAATTATTACTGGGGAAGTTAGCTAGCAATATAACTGTAATGTGTACGGGTCAATGTTGTCTGTCTCAATCAATGAAGAAACCAACAGAAACACAAAATGAGCCCGGATTTTAATATTTGTAGCATAGTTAAGGTTTTGAACCAATACAATATAAAAAACAAATTAAAAACACTCAGTAATAGGCTCTGTCCACAGCAGCACGCTAACTAGCTCACCGTGTCTCAAAGCTAACAATCACTTAAAAATAAAACATAAAATAAACAACCTGTCAAATTTCAAATTAATTAAAATACAGACTACCCATTTATTGACTTCTATATGTAGAATCTTCACTTTGTGATGGTGTTTTAATATTTATTCTGCCATTAGCGTTAGCATTGAGACACAAAATGTCTCTTTCTAAACACAAGTGTCTCTGATGAAGTATTCATTATATTTGTGTAGTGTGTAACATGTCATAACGTCCAGCTGCAGCTCCCTGTCCACTGTCTGACCCTAACCCCTTAACCTCTGACCTCTAACCCACCCACATCTCCCTGTCCACTGCAAAAACCTCAGAGATACAACTGGACAGGAAGTAGTGACGCTAACAGTGAGGATGAGGGCGCTGTTGTGCTGGATTTTTTTTGTTTGGATTTTTTTTAGTTCTTTATTTAAATTAACCCTATTTTAGACTTGTAAGACTTGTAATAGCTTTTCTAATGCTGATTTATTCTTGATTACAAAATCATTGGAAATTATGTCACATTTATATATGTTATAATTAGTTTTTTAGGTTCTCAAAATGATTATCAAACAGAGAGCAGAATGAGCCTCACATGAGCCTCTCATTTTTGTTGCTTGTTTCAATGCTAAAATCAGAATCAGAATCAGAAGAAGTTTTATTGCCATTGTCCGTGAGCAGAGCTCACAGACTAGGAACTTACTTCGGTGATAAAGTGCGACATACAACAACACACACACAAAAAACCACACTAGAAATATATACAAGAGTAGAAATATATACAATAGTGGCATCAAAACAACAACAACAGTGCAACATGGGTTATTAAAGTGACCAGTGTTATGAAGTGTCCAGTTTAGTGCAGATATTATAAAGTGTTCATGAGAGAAACAGCAGAGGGGAAGAAACTGTTCTTGTGATGAGAGGTTCTGGTCCTGATGGACCGTAGCCTCCTGCCAGAGGGAAGTGGCTGAAATAGTCCATGTCCAGGGTGAGAAGTGTCAGCTGCTATACGACCTGCTCGCCCCCGAGTCCTGGAGGCGTACAGGTCCTGGAGAGATGGAAGGCTGCAGCCAATCACCAATCACCAATCAAATCCAGATGGAGTAAACATAAAATGTTGTAAATCATTAATCAGTGTCAGTGCAGCCTCTGTGTGTGACTGCATGACCTTTACACATGCAGAGAAAAAATGTGCACGTGTTCCATATCTGCAGGTTTAGGCTCTGGCGCAGGCTACATACGGCTCCTTTAAAACTATAGCACTTAAAGGGCCATATCACACTGTTTTCTGATCTGTTCTAATGTTTCCTCGTCACAAACAGAGCTGGAGTTGTGTTTTGTTTCATTCTCACATGTTTAACACACAAATCTCACATATTTAGGCTGAGCTCTTCTCTCAGACTGAAAACACTCTGTTCCACCTTGTGATGTCATGTGGTAAAACAGGAAAAAGTGCTCCGCTGTGTTTTAAAAGAATTATTTGGATGATTTTCTGCCCCTGGAATCACCAATCTCTGACTGAACTAAAAGTAAACGATAGCTGTTAACTTGAAAACTACCACTTCCTGACATCACAAGGAGGAACAGATCATTTTAAGCTTTGGAGATGTTACAGACTAATAATAAAGTGTTACTCAAACATGTGTGAATGAAACAAAACACAACTCCAGGTCTGTTTTTGAGGAGGGAACAACATTATAACATGACTTAAACTGCACAAGAGTCTATTTTGTGTAATATAGGACCTTTAAAAATGACTCCATAATCTTAAAATTAAGATTAAATCACACATTTATAGACATTTATAGAGCAAAAATAGTTTAACTTAAGACTTAGTTGTATTAGTTGAACTTAATAATTATGAACATGGCATCAACATATTGCCCTGACAAAATGACTTTACTAAGTTCTAGAAATGAAATGATGTTGTAACCTCCCCTGTTGGGATTTATCTTTCTCTTTTTATATAGATATTTTTTTTAATATTTTTTTTTTATTTACAAATTTCAACACTTTGGATTTTTATTGTGCTAAAATCTGAATCGTGTCCATTTTTCCTCCAGACCCGTTCAAGCCGTTCATCATTTTCTCAAATCGACACGAGATCCGCAGAATCGACCTACACAAAGGAGAGTTCAGTGTCCTGGTGCCCGGCCTCAGGAACACCATCGCTCTGGACTTCCACCTCAGCCAGAGCGCCCTCTACTGGACCGACGTGGTGGAGGACAAGATCTACCGCGGGAAGCTGTCAGAGAACGGAGGTGAGGGTTTGAGAATGTCTGGGGGAACTATGCAAAATCAACTGTTTGGTGCGTTCTACCATGTTTGAGTAATTTAGCGATCTCTCCTTTGCCCTATTCCTTTTTGTTAGCTGTACGATTCTGTCCAAAGCTCCGCCCACAAGCCTACACCATCCATACTCCCACAAGACAAGTCTCCATAAATGTACAAAAACAGGATACAAAACAATACACTACAACTTCACAAACCTGATTATCACAATGCACGCCGAGTGTAGTGTAATAGCGCTCTGAAGGGGGGGTGACTTAGCACAGAGAAGTAAGGGAAGGAGGATTCAGAGCGTCAAAAACTAAAGTGAAACTGATTAAACACGTTAATTTCTTGTTTTTGGCAAATATAGCATTTTACAACAATAAAAAGGTAACATGGTGAAGTATATTAAGTGTTAGCTTTTTATACCCCATAGAAGTAAAATACCCCTCTTTAATACCCCATAGAAGTAAAACCTACGTTAAATTGCCCCATAGAAGTAAATTTTCCAATTAGGAATACCCCATAGAAGAAAATACCTGTCTTTAAATATTGATAGAAGTTTTACAAATGCCTCCTCTTTAATACCCACATAGACGTAAAGAGACCTAAAATGGAATACCTCATAGAAGTAAAATCAACCTCCTCTTTTTTTCAACCCCATAGAACTCACAAAGACCTCCTTGGGCAGTTTACCCTTATAGAAGTAAATACCTCCACTTTAATACCCCATAGAAGTAAAAATACCTCCTCAGAGTACCAACCGGGAAGTAAAATATTTTAAAGTGCATTTTTTTTTTTTTCCAATTAGGACTTAGTGCATGTGGGATAGTATCTGTGGTAAATATTGATCAAAGTTTTACAAGTTGCAGTTTGTGGACAAAAAACACAGGAAGTAGAGGAGAGACCTAAAATGGACGACCTCTACCTATGTTATCAAGCCGGAAATTTTTCAAATGCAGGAAAACACACAAGATTGAATCAGTGATGGGGCAGGTTTAAACTCTTATTAGCCGTTATAGTTGCCAGGTAAGCGGAATTTGAACCGCCAACCTTCGGATCAGTGGACAAACACTCCAACCAGGAAGCTAAGTCGTAAAGTTTTTAGCTTCACCAAAACCAAAAAAACAAGAGCTAAGACTCCATGCAGTGTGTTTAAAAAAAAACAACTTATGTGAAGGTGACATATTTGGTGACTTTTTTTGTTAGATGAGAACCATATGGAAGCAATGGCCTGTGAGAATCCTCTTTGCTATGTAAGCATTTAGTCAGGTGAGGACCATATGGAGGCAGCCCACTGTCCCTGTGCCATTGTTCAACATCAGGTACAGGTTTTCCAACTATTGTCTATTTATTTTTTTTTTTTTGATACATTACTAAGAGTTGAGATTAAGACTAATTACTAATCATTTGTCAGTGCATTTGCCAACCAACCTGAAGGTCAGCGGTTCAATCCCAGCTCCAAATAGTGCATACTACTGTTGTGTCCTTGGGCAAGACACTTCACCCAGCTTGTCTGTGTATGAATGTGTTGTGGCGGTAGGTTCTTGTATAGTTTGTCATTGGCACAGATTGGCAGCCACATTTCTTTCAATCCAGGGCAGCTGTGGTGACTGAATTATATAACCATTGTGGAATAACTGGTTCATGTTTTTATAGTTTGATGAAATTGAACACAAACGTCCCATATTTATCCTCCTTTTAACCGACAGCAGTCATCTATTTGGGGTTGAATAATGGCATGTCGTAACGTCTGGTGGATCAAAGATACAGACTCGGAATAAGGAGTTTATTACAAACAAGAGAATGTGGATGCTGGTTGGAGGAGCAGGTGGTAGGAAGCTGGGTTTGAGGTGGAGGTGCAAGGTGGGTCCAAGAAACAGGGATCTCGTGAAAAATGAGAAACACCAACTATACTACTGTGACCATAACCACAAAAAACAGATTGAGCCAAGCAGAACTGTACCACGTGGGAAACACTGACGATCTGGCAGCGTGTGTAGGATCCTCAGTCCCGTTTGTACTCCAGAGGTGGAGGCTTGATTGATCGGCTGTAGTTGTGTAGTAGGTGGTGCCAGAGTCTCGTCCCCACTGAAGGGAAGGGTTAAGACAGAAAACACAGACAGACTGAGATCTTGACATGGCACCACTTTCACTGTCTGTTAAAGCAGATCTAGAGCTTATGTCTGCGCTAAAGTTATAATCTATGACACCCGTGGATCATTTTGTTATAATTTAATAAGCCCAATAAATAAATAAAATAAAATATAAAAGCCCAATGCCTTTGTGGAGGTCCTATTGTTGCAAGTTATAATCTCTACTTTGAAAATTGGATTAACCCTTTGCAGATTAGATTAAGTCCAAGTCACTTATGAACATGCACATGATTATTTCTCTAAATAAAAAAAAAAACAAAAACGTTTTTACCAGTTGCTATGAGAATAATGAGATTTTAGTTTAGTCATAATTTAAATCAGTTTCAGATCCTTTAACCATTTTATAGTTATTTCTTCTCATTGAGCCTCCTGTATTTGGAGTGATTTATGTTTGAGTAATCTTTAATCGCTTATTTTCAAGACGCCATTTTGCAGATCAACTCCCGTTTTCACCTCCCCTGTACACGCCCACTTTCTTTGTTCTTCGTTTATTTTTCTTAATCAGTGATACTCGCAAGATTCGGCAGTGTTGCGTTGTCACTTTTGGTACAAAAAAAAAAAATCTGCTACTCTCTGGTGTGATTTGCATCTATCCATAGGGGGCGCCGACAGCTTCACGGCGCTCTGTTGTTGGCGACGTCAGCTCCCATATGACACTGCAGTTTTCTAACATAGACATCAGTGTATTTGTTTCTTTTATTAAGTCGTTTTAGATGATATTGTGATTTAAAATGTGTAAACTATGACATAATGATCCACAGGTGTTTATTTTATGTAGATTATAGAGACACAAGCACAATATGTCTGATTTAAAAACAAGCCCTGATTCTACACTCTCAGAGACAAATGAGGCGGCTATTATACTGTTTTTAATAATGTGTTTTTAATCCGCTCTCTTTAACAAAACTCATTCAAAACACAGCAGCCATTGTTCATCTCAGAGCAGCTTCACTTCAAATCCTCAGTATAACACAGCCCAAAGCATTATGCCAAATCGACTTTTTAGAGCGCTCTCAGTCCTATCCAAGTTGTATTTAAAGTGATTCATGGTTTGAGTAATCTTTATTCTCATATATTCAAGATGTCATTGCTCTGATCAACTCCCGTTTTTCCACCGCCGCTACACGATTATAGATGATCACTATACAGCAGACACAAGCACAGTCTGTCTTCTTTAGATGACAGGTAAACTCAACCAGCTTAGTGTCAACTTAAGGCTGCGCTCACTTTTATGATTTGCTTCTGGTTTGAGTTTAATCCTGATGTAGACTTGGTTTGGTCCAGGTTTACTGCTGGTTTAGTCCTGGTTTAGTCCTGGTTTAGTCCTTGGTTTAGTCTTGGTTTAGTCCTGGTTTAGTCCAAGTTTAAGCCCTGGTTTAGTCCCTGGTTTAGTCCAAGTTTAGTCCTGGTTTAGTCCAAGTTTAGTCTTGGTTTAGTCCTGGTTTAGTCTTGGTTTTGTCCTGGTTTAGTCCTGGGTTTAGTTTAGACAGGTTTATTCCTGGTTTAGTCCTAGTTTAGACCTGCTTTAGTCCTGGTTTAGTCCAGGTTTAGTCCTGGTTTAGTCCTGGTTTAGACCTGGTTTAGTTGTTAACAGTTAGCAGTTACAATTATCAAAATATGATTAAGATTATTTAAAGGCACACTATGTAACTTTTCTGATCACAGGTTTGACACCATGGTGACTTTTTTGCTTTGTCTGGAATGTTCCTCAGTGTGATATTTGTCCTTTACTCATGGAAGTGTTTTTATGTCTCATAAATACCTTGAATAACATGCATTCTACTGAGAGTGATTCCCTCTCCACAAATCTCAGCTGTAACTCGGCTTGATGATGTGACTCGTTTCCATGGGGATAGACAAGTTTAATGCTCCACTGTTGAACATTCCAGTCCAAGCAATAACATCTGCATGGAAACGAGCAGGTGATGGACATTCTACCAGAAAAGTTACATAATGCAGCTTAAAACTGTTATGAATATTCTGATGAGTCACTGCAGCTCTAAGCCGCAGACTGTGTCACCGATGTCCCTCTTTATTTTTGATCTAACCTTAGCGTTTTTTTAGCTTCACATTTTGCTTTCTCTGCCTCCGTTTCGTCTGCACTCCCTGTTTGTTCTGGGGTCTGTCTCTGTAATGACTCATCCTGATAATTAGTTCTGTGTGTGTGATTAGAGCATTAAAGAGCTGTTCCTCAGACGCCTCGAACAGACCGCGCCAACGTGAATAAACAAGGCCACTTCTGTTAATGAAACTGACCTCTGCAGAAACATTGACCCTATCTCGCAATGTAAAAAGACAATAAACTCTTCACCCTGTACCTCTTTACCCTCCGTCAACCACACACTACAATTATGTGTTTCTTTGTTAACGTGTTGTCAGGCCAGTAGGGGGCGACAGTAGCTCATTTGGTACAGTGTTCGTCCTCTGATCCAAATGTTGGCGGTTCGAATCCTGCTTGCACCTTAAACACCGCTGGCAGAGAGGTCAGATTCACTGGCCCACAGGTTGGCGGCGCTGTTGCTGTGTCCTCGGGCAAGACACTTATATATGTGGCCCTGAGTTAAACTTGCTACAGATACACGACCGCAAGTATCATCGGCTGAGACTGTCATATCTTGTTTTACAGACACAATAGTGAATCAAAAACCCCAGGATCATGTGGAGGGTTAATACGAACATTTAAGACCAAAATGACGAGTCTGACAGCAGCAGTTACAGAGAGAGAGGACACAGTTTTTCAATAGAAAGTGAATCAGAGCCAGAGTCGATATAGCCGGAAGTGCACACATGATCGATTCCTATTTGGGACGTGGCGGCTAGCAGGTTAACTATGTCCATTTATATATACAGTCTACGGGTCAGATCCAGTATCCCACAGATTGGCGGTGCTGCTGTTGTGTCCTTGGGCAACACACTTAACCCACCTGAACACACCACTTATGTGTTAATTGGAAAATATATCTGGCCCTGGGTTAACCTTGCTACATAGACATAGAGATACATAATCATTCTAAGAGCTTTTGCAACCGGCCCTTGTCAACCATTGCATTGAGAACATACACAGACTAGTACAAAGAGGAAGGAGCCAGGATCACTCTCGTTTTTATTATTGATAAGACGAAAAATTCCAGAGAAATCCTCAAATGGAGTTTGTACGAGAGAGGGATAGATGCTGTGGTTGGATCAGAGCAAGGGAGGGGAGCGAGAACAGGCGGCACCACACACACAAAAGACAGGAGGAAGGGGAAATGGAACTTTTAGTCAAATTAGGCAGATTTTAAAATACTACAACCAACCACCATGAAAAAAAACTAAATCAAAACATGACAGACAAAGGATTTAAGGTTTAATATTTAATCATCTGCTTACTACTTACTACTACTGTTAATACCTGTTGTTTTCTATTATTTTACTACATGTTAAAGGACCCATATGACGCTACTTTCTGATTTGTTCTAATGTTGTTTCCTCGTCACAAACAGACCTGGAGTTGTGTTTTGTTTCATTCTCACATGTTTAACACACAAACAAACCTGCAGATTTAGGCTGAGTTCTTCTCTCAAACTGAAAACACTCTGTTCCACCTTGTGATGTCATCATGTGGTGATACAGGAAGTGCTCCACTGTGTTTTTAAACTGCACACACCTTCACTAGAATCATTTGGATGATTTCAAATTTCAGAATTGCCAATCTCTACAGAGCTAAATGCAAAAGGAGATGTTAACTTGAAAACTATCACTTCATGACATCACAAGGTGGAACAGAGCATTTTGAGCTTTGGAGATGTTACAGACTAATATTAAAGTGTTACTCAAACATGTAAATGAAACAAAACACAACTCCAGGTCTGTTTTTGAGGAGGGAACAGCATCAGAACATGACTTAAAGTTTAAATGAGTCAGTTTTGTGTAATATTGGACCCTTAATTCTAGAGTCCCATACATTGTAGTTACTGTGTTTGCATTGCAGTTTTCTTTCATTCTTTCAGATTCTGTGATGTTTTTATACATTGTTGATTTTCTAATTCTCTCAAACAGCATTGGCGTGTTTAGATGACTTTTTCAGCGTTGAGCTTTGCATTTAAACAAGCACTAAACAGTGAAGGGGAGCAGAAATCCAATCTGTTACAGTGAGTCTGGGAGTTTTGCCGTTGGCTCCGTCTCTTTCAAAAGCTTTTATTCTCACATTTCGTAATAATGTTTGAATTAATCATAAAGCGCCACAAGCAAAGTTTATTTTGTGAAGCAGAAAGTTGAAATATTAGCCCAAGATTGTTCTGCAGATTTAAACAAAGACTAATTAGACAAAAGAGTGCAGTGAACAGAACTATAAAACACATAGATATCCTGTCTAAGAGGTGGGTTTACAGTCTAGTCTGTAAAGACTGAGAGCATCTTACAGGCAGAGGGCGCTGTTCCATAGTCTGGGCGCTGCCACAGAAAAGGCTCTGTCACCTCTGGTCTTGAGCCTGGCTTTGGGCACAGCAGCAGGAGCTGGTCAGCTGACCTCTGACCTCAGGACTGTGGGTGGAGTATAGTCCTGCAGGATCTCACTCAAATAAAGAGGACCCATAGAGCGCAGACAGAGGACCCATAGAGCGCAGACGGAGGACCCACAGAGCGCAGACGGAGGACCCACAGAGCGCAGACGGAGGACCCACAGAGCGCAGACGGAGGACCCACAGAGCGCAGACAGATGGCCCACAGAGTACAGACAGATGACCCTTAGACAGAGGACCCATAGAGCGCCGACGGAGGACCCACAGAGCTTAGACAGAGGACCCACAGAGCGCAGACAGAGGACCCATAGAGCGCAGACGGAGGACCCATAGAGCGCAAACGGAGGACACACAGAGCGCAGACGGAGGACCCACAGAGTACAAACAGATGACCCTTAGACAGAGGACCCATAGAGCGCAGACAGAGGACCCTTAAAGTACAAAAATGCCTAGTATCTGACCACATAATTCTATAATTACATTGTGTTTTGTCCATAGATGATAATCGTATCCCTGAACCACTGTTCCTCAGTTGAGAAATCTGTTAAGATCAGTGGGTATCTTAAGCACTAACTCCATAGACCTGTCATTCTTTATATACATATTTTGTTAAATTAAAGCGGTGAAGGTTCTGCCACCTGTATCCATGGAGATGCTGCTGTTTTACTTGGAATGTCCCAGTCTGAGGAGTCGACAGGGGGACAAAGGGTTGTCCCAGGGTTTAAGGGGCCTAGAAATAGACACTCCTCCTTTAAATTTATCTTAGAGGGGGGCCTATGTGAGGTTTCTTGCCCTGGGCCCCTAAATTTCTGTGGACGGGCCTGGACACAGTATATATTTATTCATCTTCAACTTCAGCCTCACTGTCGAGACAATGGACAAGAACAAGAATAAAAACAACAGTGAAAGATCATTTCAGTTAAATAAAAATAGTGCGATGAGAAAATATGCTGCAGCAGCATCACTCAAAAAACATCATTTCATTTTAGTTTATTTCAAAGACCAGTGACCGTTTCCATGGAGACGAGCAGGTAACGTCACGACTCGATTACGTCTGTGGAGAGGTGACCCCATTCTCAGTAAAATGCAATGTTATTTCTGAGCCCTGGAAATTTGAGTGAATGCAGTGAACAGTCAAAGCAAAGCAATACAATCTCTGTGGAGACAAGGAGGTGGCATAACCTCCACCAGAAAAGTTACATAATGCACCTTTAAGCCTTTCCTGAACTATTGATGGGCCATATTGCTTTTGCAGTTATTTTGCTACTCAATAACTTCACAACATCTTACACATAATCTTCAGTAAGCTTCAATTGACCAATTCCTCTGTCTCCTCTCCCCCTTCTTCTCTCTCTCCTCCTCCTCTCCTCCTTGTCCTCCTTTCCTCTCTCCTACTCCTCTCCTTTCGCTTTCTCTTCTCCTCGTCTCTTCCTAATCACTCCTCGCCCCTCCTTTCCCCTTGTCCTCCTTTCTCCCTCCTCCTCATCCTCTCTCTCCTCCTCCTCCTCTCTCTCTCCTCCTATCCTCTCTTTCCTCTCTCTCCTCCCTCCTCCTCTCCTCTCATCTGTCCCCTTTCTCCTCCTTCTCCTCCTCTCTCTCTCTCTCTCTCCTCCTCATGTCATCTCTTTCCTCTCCCCTTCTCTCCTATCTCTCCTTCTCTCTCTGTCCCTCTCTCTTCTTTCCTCTTGTCTCTTCTCTCCTCATCTCTCTCTCTCTTGTCACCTCTCCTCTTCTCTCTCTCCTCCTCCATCTCCTCTCTTTCTCCCTCTTTCTCTCCCCTTCCTCTCCTCCTCTTTCCTCCTCCCCTCCTTCTTTCCTCTCTCCTTATTCCCCTCTCCTCCTCGTCTTTCCTCCCTCTCCTCTCCTCTCCCTCCTCTCCCTCTCCTCCACAGCTCTGACCAGTTTCGACGTGGTGATCCAGTATGGTCTGGCCACCCCCGAGGGCCTGGCGGTGGACTGGATCGCGGGGAACATTTACTGGGTGGAGAGTAACCTGGACCAGATCGAGGTGGCCAAACTGGACGGCACCATGAGGACCACTCTGCTGGCCGGAGAAGTGGAGCACCCGAGAGCCATCGCACTGGACCCACGGGACGGGTGCGGGGGAGGGATGGGGGGTGGGGGGTGTTTAGGATTTTGAAGGGCCTATATTTCACTATTTTCTCATGTCTGTTCTAATGTTGTTTCCTCATCACAAACAGACCTGGAGTTGTGTTTTGTTTCATTCACACAAGTTAAACACGCAAACCCTGCAGATTTAGGCTGAGTTCTTCCACCTGGTGATGTCATGTTGTAATACAGGAAGTGCTCCACTGTGTTTTTAAACTCTTCACTAGAATCATTTGGATCATTTCAGCTCTGGATTTTCCTAACCTTGAAGCTAATGTTTTAGCCTCATTGAAACTGCTTCACTCCTAGATGCACTAGCAGATATTGGACAATTTCATCTGTACTAAAGATAAAACAAAAATATGAAAAAAAAATATATAAGCAAGAACATAAGGTTATTCTAGAGTGTCGAAGAGTAAAGCAGTTCAATTGAGGCTAAAACAGCTGTTAACCTTAAAACTACCACTGAATGACATCACAAAGTGAAACAGAACATTTTGAGCTTTGGAGATGCAGACAGCCTAATGATCCAGGATGAATGAAACATGTGAATGAAACACAACTCCAAGTATGTTTTTGATGAAGTAACAGTATTATAGCATGACTAAAATCTCACATGAATAAATTCTGTGTGATAGAGGAGCTTTAAGCGCCTGATGGAAACTTATGTACAGTTTACAGGACGTTACTGTAAACTGAAAGAGATTCAAACAGCTCATGAGTATGTACATTTATATAAACAGTTTTGTGGTTATAATTAAATTTTATAAAAGTGCTGTAAATTAGTCCACAGTCTGTGTTAAAGCTGTTTACACTGTATTAGTATACAGTTTAATGTTACATCCCTTTTACTGCTTTGTACAGCGTTTTTTTGTTATTTTTTTTTGTTATAAATGATGTTCTCAGTATTCAGATTTAGCATATATTCAATACAAGTTGGGACAATTTAAACCTCAACAATTCCCAACATCTCACATCTGGTCTACGCACATTTAATTAAACAATCTTTACCTTAGACTTTACTGTTTGTCTAATTTTAAAAAGAACATATTTTGGGATAGGACGATTGCATAAACACATTCTGAGTATTGTTATGTTCGTGTTGTTTAGAATCCTGTTCTGGACGGACTGGGACGCGAGCATGCCCAGGATCGAGGCTGCGTCGATGAGCGGACAGGGCCGGAAAACCATCCATAAAGAAACAGGGAACGGAGGCTGGCCCAACGGACTCACTGTGGACTACCTGGAACGCCGAATACTCTGGATCGATGCCAGGTCTGACACAAGAGAAATAAATAAAAAAACATTACTTAAAGTACTTACATAGGGTTATGACGAGTTCAGATACATTTTCTTTCTGTCCCTAGAACATTTGATTTGCTGTAACATTGTTTGGAAGTATATCAGGCCAGGAACAATGCAACACAGGATATCTGCATATGTAAACTGCAAAGAAATACATTTACATGAATTTTTTACTACATTATAATACATAGATTTGGGCCAACTTTTGGGACCAATTTGAGTTCTAATGCAGATTTGGTTTGGTCTCAGTTTAGTCCTGTCATGGTCCTGTCGTAGTCCTGTTCTAGTCTTGTTCAAGTCCTGTTGTAGTCCTGTTGTAGTCCTGTCCTAGTCCTATTGTAGTCCTGTTCTAGTCTCGTTCTAGTCCTGTTGTTGTCCTGTTTTAGTCCTGTTGTAGTCCTGTTCTAGTCTTGTTCTAGTCCTGTTGTTGTCCTGTTTTAGTCCTGTTGTAGTCCTGTTCTAGTCTTGTTCTAGTCCTGTTGTTGACCTGTTGTGCTCCTGTTGTAGTCCTGTTGTAGTCCTGTTGTAGTTCTGTTGTAGTCCTGTTTTAGTCCTGTTGTAGTCCTGTTCTAGTCTTGTTCTAGTCCTGTTGTTGTCCTGTTGTGCTCCTGTTGTAGTCCTGTTGTGGTCCTGTTTTTGTCCTGTTGTGGTTCTGTTTCAGTCCTGTTTTAGTCCTGTTGTAGTCCTGTTTTAGTCCTGTTTTAGTCCTGTTGTAGTCCTGTTGTGGTCCTGTTGTGGTCCTGTTGTAGTCCTGTTGTAGTCCTGTTGTAGTCCTGTTGTAGTCCTGTTGTAGTCCTGTTTTAGTCCTGTTTTAGTCCTGTTGTAGTCCTGTTGTAGTCCTGTTGTGGTCCTGTTGTAGTCCTGTTGTAGTCCTGTTTTAGTCCTCTTGTAGTCCTGTTGTAGTCCCGTTGTAGTCCTGTTGTGGTCCTGTGGTAGTCCTGTTTTAGTCCTCTTGTAGTCCTCTTGTAGTCCTGTTGTAGTCCCGTTGTAGTCCTGTTTTAGTCCTGTTGTAGTCCTGTTTTAGTCCTGTTGTAGTCCTCTTGTAGTCCTGTTGTAGTCCTGTTTTAGTCCTGTTGTAGTCCTGTTGTAGTCCCGTTGTAGTCCTGTTTTAGTCCTATCCTAGTCCTATTGTAGTCCTGTTCTAGTCTTGTTCTAGTCTTGTTGTAGTCCTGTTGTGGTCCTGTTGTAATCCTGTTGTAGTCCTGTTGTAGTCCAGGTTTAATTCTGAGTTTAGTCACAGTTTAGTCACAGTTTTGATGATGTCATTGTGCAGTTCTGAAGGGACTGTTAATGTCCTATTGGTCTTTACTGTGTGGCCAGTTTTGATTCTGTTTCTTGATGGCAAATTTTTTTAGCTACAGTGTAATATTATATGTAATATTAAGGCAGCATATTGGTAAAGACATTTGCTCTTTCTCCTCCATTCCATAGATATCATTTTAATATTTTAATATTGCCATAGTATGGAATATTCAAGGCAAAGTAATAACATTCCTATGGAGACAAGTAGGTGACAGAAACTCCACCAGAAAGATAATAAAATTGGATTTAGAGTTATTCATTCACTCTATACTTGCTGTTGGCGACTTTAATGAAGCCACAGCTGCCTTGAGACAGACGATGGATGTGATGCTCCCAATCTGCACCGTTGGCTCCTCCCCTTCTATCGATAACTTTTACTTGTACAGACTGATTTAGATGCTTCTAACAACCCTGATACTACACAGTTATGTTTTAGTCACAAAAGTTACCCTGTGTACTTTTATATAAATGTAAATATTCCCTTTTGCAGTACTCATAAGTAACATTGAAGTATATATACTTTTTGCAGATCTGACGCCATCTACTCGGCAAAGTACGACGGCTCCGGTCTGATCGAGGTCCTGAGGGGGCACGAGTACCTGTCGCACCCGTTCGCAGTGACCATGTACGGGGGCGAGGTGTACTGGACCGACTGGAGAACTAACACTCTGGCCAAAGCAAACAAATGGACAGGAAGCAACGTGACTGTGGTGCAGAGGACCAACACACAACCCTTCGACCTGCAGGTGTACCACCCCTCCAGACAGCCGCAGGGTGAGCAAAATGACATCATATTCACCTTATTCCACCCCTTTTTCCGTAAATGCAACTTAATATTTTGATTTGAAACAATTTGAACTCTTTTGCCATGTGTCTACTGTATCTGATTTAAATATCCATGGATAAAACAAGGTCGTTATGGTAACCTAAAAAAGGAACTATTTCTGTCAGGCTGGAGAATCAAAAAAAACCCTTTACCATCTGTTTGTCCCTCAGCTCCTAATCCATGTGCAGCTAAAGACGGAAAGGATCCATGTTCTCATCTGTGTCTCATCAACTACAACCAGACCTTCTCCTGCTCCTGCCCTCACCTGATGAAGCTGGGCCCAGACAGACGCACCTGCTACGGTAAAATACACAACTATACAAGCTACTGCAAACTACTACACAGCTACTGCATAAAGCACTACAAAAACTACTGCACAAACTACAGCCAGACCTTGTCCCGCTCCTGTCCTCACTTCATGAAACTGGGCCCAGACAGATGCACCTGCTACGGTAAAATACACAAACACAAATACACAAACTACCACATTATCTTCACAGACACATTAACTACACAGGTAATGTGGTAGTTTATTTGACCTTTTTAAGCCTGAAAGGTCAAATAGAGAGCTTTTTAGGAGCCAAAAAAAACGTATATATATTTTTTTTAACTTCAAAGTAAAAAAAAAAAATCAAGTATACGATTCATTGCGATTAAAATGTTTAATCACTGCTCAGTTCTGTAAAATACACAACTATAAAAATAAACCAATGACTGTAAACTACTATTCAAAGTACTACGCAAACTACCACAGCACTACTACAGCCTTCTCCTGCACTCACCTCATGAAGCTGGGTCTAGAGAGACTCACCTACTACGGCAAAAGATCAAAAATATGTCTGCAAGATGAATCACAATTTGAATGAGCACAGTTTGTAAATCGTAAAGCTGCATTTTTGAAGTACTTTCTGAAGACTTATTGTGCCTAAAAAGTGCTGAGCCTGTAGTTCAGATCTGTACAAACATGATCTGAGGTGTGATTCTTGTGTTAGTTTGTCAATTCATATTTCAGTCTTTTGTCAGCTCTTCTGGATGTGTTTAAAGACTAATTACAATTGAAATGCCCCAAATCGTTGAGTCCACCTCCAAACACACACACACACAAACAAACACATACACACACCAACAAACACACACACTCACACTCACACACACAAACACACAAACACCGAGCAGCTTTGTGTGTGACTTTAATATGAAGCGACAGAGACGTTTTCTGCTGCTTATCTCTGCAAAACTGTCTGAATGAGGCTTTTATCTCATCCCTCTGCTCCACTCCCCCCTATCTGTGTTTGAGAATGTGTGAAAGACAACACAGAGGGAAGGAGAAAGGGAAGGAGAGAGGGAGAGAGAGATCTGTGTGTTTGAGAATGTGTGAAAGACAACACAGAGAGAAAGAGGGAGCGAGAGGAGAGAGGGGGGAGAGAGAGAGAGGCAGGGAGAGAGGAAGAGTGAGGGCTCTCCCTCATTCTCCCTCTCTCCCTAGAGAGCAGGAGAGATAGAAAGAGGGAGAGAAGAGAGAGAGAAAGAAAGAGTGGAAGAGAGGCAGGGAGAGAGAAAAAGAGAGAAGCAGGAAGGAAGGGAGGGAGAGGGAGAGAGAGTGAGCAGGAGGGATGGGAAGAGGGAGACAGAAAGAAGAGAGGGAGGGAGAGAGAGCAGGAGACATAGACAGAGGGCAGGACAGGGAGCGAGCAGGAGAGAGAAAAGGAGAGAGGGAGCACAAGGGGAAGAGTGATTTCAAAGTACAGTAGAAGGCATCATATTGAAAAGGGTATTCTACAAAATCCACTTTTTGGGGCTTTCTACCCTGTTATAACATTGTTCCCTCAGCAAACAGATCAGTCGCGTTAGCGTTGGTGTGTTCTGTCATGTTGGTGGGTTGTGTTTAGTGGTGTGGTGGGTGGGTTGGTGTGTGGGTGGTGTTCAGTGTGGGTGGGTGTTCAGTGCTGTTGGTGGGTTGTGTTCAGTACTGTTGGTGGGTTGTGTTCAGTACTGTTGGGGGTTGTGTTGTTCAGTGGTGTTGGTCGGTTTTGTTCAGTGGTGTTTTTGGGTTGTGTTCAGTGGTGTTGGTGGGTTGTGTTCAGTGGGTTTTTTTGGGTTGTGTTCAGTGGTGTTGGTGGGGTTGTGTTCAGCATGTGTTGGTGGGTTGTGTTCAGTGCTGTTGGTGGGTTGTTCAGTACTGTTGGTGGGTTGTGTTCAGTGGTGTTGGTGGGTTGTGTGTTCAGCGGTGTTGGTGGGTTGTGTTCAGTGGTGTTGGTGGGTTGTGTTCAGTGGTGTTGGTGGGTTGTGTTTCAGTACTGTTGGTGGGTGTGTCAGGTGGTTCAGCGGTGTTGTTGGGTTGTGGTGTTGGGGTTGTGTTCAGTAGTGTTGGTGGGTTGTGTTCAGTAGTGTTGGTGTGGGTCGTGTTCAGTACTGTTGGTGGGTCGTGTTCAGTAGTGTTGGTGGGTTGTGTTCAGTGGTGTTGGTGGGTCGTGTTCAGTGGTGTTGGTGGGTTGTTGAGTGGTGTTGGTGGGTTGTGTTCAGTGGTGTTGGTGGGTTGTGTTCAGTGGTGTTGGTGGGTTGTGTTCAGTGGTGTTGGTGGGTCGTGTTCAGTGGTGTTGGTGGGTCGTGTTCAGTGGTGTTGGGTGGGTTGTGTTCAGTGGTGTTGGTGGGTCGTGTTCAGTGGTGTAGGTGGGGTCGTGTTCAGTCGTGTTGGTGGGTCGTGTTCAGTGGTGTTGGTGGGTTGTGTGAGTGGTGTGTGTTGTGGTTGTGTTCAGTGGTGTTGGTGGGTTGTGTTCAGTGGTGTTGGTGGGTCGTGTTCAGTCGTGTTGGTGGGTCGTGTTCAGGGTGTTGGTGGGTTGTGTTCAGTGGTGTTGGTGGGTTGTGTTCAGTGTGGTGTTGGTGGGTTGTGTTCAGTGGTGTTGGTGGGTTGTGTTCAGTGGTGTTGGTGGGTTGTGTTCAGTGGTGTTGGTGGGGTCGTGTTCAGGTGTGTTGGTGGGTCGTGTTCAGTGGTGTTGGTGGGTTGTTGAGTGGTGTTGGTGGGTTGTGTTCAGTGTGTTGTTGGGTGGGTTGTGGGTTCAGTGTGTTGGTGGGTGGGTCGTGTTCAGTGGTGTTGGTGGGTTGTGTTCAGTGGTGTTGGTGGGTTGTGTTCAGTGGTGTTGGTGGGTTGTGTTCAGTGGTGTTGGTGGGTTGTGTTCAGTGGTGTTGGTGGGTTGTGTTCAGTGGTGTTGGTGGGTTGTGTTCAGTGGTGTTGTGGTGGGTTGTGTTCAGTGGTGTTGGTGGGGTTGTGTTCAGTGGTGTTGGTGGGTTGTGTTCAGTGGTGTTGGGTTGATTGTTGTGGATTTGGGGGTTGTGTTCAGTGGTGTGTGGTGTGTGTTTCTCAGTCTCCTTACCCTCCTGTGTTCAGTGGTGCTTGGTCCTTGTGTTCAGTTCCCTTTGGTGGGTCCTGTTCATCTCCTTTCTCTCTTCTCCTTTCCTTCCCCTGGGTTTCTCATCATTCTCTCTTCTCCCCTCTCTCCTTCATCCCCTCTTCCTCCTCTCTTATCTATCTCCCCCCCCCTGTCTTCCCTCTCTCCTCCCTCCTCTCTCTCTTCTCTCTTCTCTCTTTCTCTCTCTCTGGGTTCCTGTCCTCTCTCTCATCCCTCCTCTTCCTGTTCCGTATCTCTGTTAAAACTGGCTCATGTGCATGTGTAATGGTAACAGCCTGAGTTCCTCCTCTCTCCTCCCTCTCTCTCCTCTCTCCTCTCTCTGTCCTCTCCTCCTCTCTGGGTTCCTCTCCATCCCTCCATCATCCTCTCCGTGGTGTCTCTGTTAAACTGGCTCATGCATGTTGTGATGGTGTTGTGTGGCCTGAGTTCCTCTCTCTCTCCTCCCTCTCTCTTCTCTATTCTCTCTCTCTCTCCTCTCTCCTCTCCACTCCACCCTCTCCCGTATCCTCTCTCTCTCCTCTCTTCCTCCCTCTCTCTCCTCTCTCCATCCCTCCTGGTTCTCATCTCTCGTGTCTCTGTTAAACTGGCTCATGCGTGTTTGATGTAAACGGCCTGAGTTTTCTCCTCTCTCCTCTCTCCTCTCTCTCTCTCTCTCTCTCTCTCTCTCCTCCCTCTCTCCCTCTCTCTCCTCCTCTCTCCCTCCCTCTCTCCTCCCTCCTCTCTCCTCTCTCCTCCCTCTCTCATCTCTCATCTCTCTCTCCTCTCTTCTCTCTCCTTCCTCCTCTCTCCATCCCACCGTCCTCTCCGTGTCTCTGTTAAACTCTGGCTCATGCGTGTGTGATGTAAACGCCTGAGTTCCTCCTCTCTCCCCTCTATCCTCTCTCTCTCTCTCTCTCCTCTCTCCTCTCTCTCTCCTCCTCTCTCTCTCCTCTCCTCTCCTCTCTCCCTCTCTCTCTCTCTCTCTCTCTCTCCATCCCTCCGTCCTCTCCGTGTCTCTGTAAAACTTCCTCATGCATGTGTGATGTTAAACGGCCTGCATGTGTCCTCCTCGGCCCTGAGTTCCTCCTCTCTCCTCCTCTCTCCCTCTCTCTCCTCTCTCTCTCCTCTCTCCTCTCTCTCCTCTCTTCTCTCTCTCCTCTCTCTATCCCTCCGTCCTGTCCGTGTCTCTGTTAAACTGGCTCATGCATGTGTGATGTAAACGGCCTGAGTTCCTTCACTTGTTCTTTTGAGTTAATCCGGCTGCAGACCCACTGATCCCAGAGGAGTGATTGAATTTTTTCTTTCTTTCTTTCAGTCAGAAGTAAAATGCATCTGACAGGTTTTCATGTTTTTCAATTATGACTTGGTTTGGTGGGATAGTGCCTGTGCTAAATATTTATCAGTCAAGTGGCAGTTTGAGGGAAAAAAACTTAGCTGAATCCCTCTGTCTGTGTCATCAAAGCTGAAAAACTCCGTCCAAAGTGCAGAAGATTCATCCTTCAGGGTTTTTTTGAGTTTAAACCGCTCATTTAACCAAAATCCCAGAGGAGTGATTGATTTTTTTTCTTTCTTTCTTTCATCGAATAACTATTGTGAATTAGGTTTTCATTTCTTTGCAATTATGATTTGTTTGTAGGATAGTGCCTGTGCTAAAATTTATCAGTCAAGTGGCAGTTTGAGGGAAAAAAACTTAGCTGAATCCCTCTGTCTGTGTCATCAAGGCTGAAAACTCCGTCCAAAGTGCAGAAGATTCATGCTCAGGGATTTTGTGACAGTTTAAACCTTCATTTAACAAAATAAACACATGCCCATTTATTTTTTATTAGTCTAATCATAACTATTGTGAATTAGACAATCATTTCTGTGCACACTAACACACTTGCTAGCTCACTGTGTCTCAAAGCTAACAGTCACTTTTATTGAATTGTAAAACATAAAATAAACAACCTGTTAAAAGGAGTATTTATTATGCCTCAAAGTTAGCATTAGCATTAGCATGAGCGTTTCTAAACACAGAAATGTCTCTGGTGAAGTATTCATTTTATTTGTGTAGTGTTTAACATCCAGTGACATCCACCTGCAGTTTGACCTCTGACCCCTGACCCACCCTCATCTCCCTGTCCACTGTCTGACTGTCCCCATAACCTCTGACCCCTGACCCCTAACCCACCCCGCATCTCCCTGTCCCACTGTCTGACCGTCCCCATAACCTCTGACCCCTGACCCCACCCGCATCTCCCTGTCCACCTGACCGTCCCCCATAACCTCTGACCCCTGACCCACCCTCATCTCCCTGTCCACTGTCTGACCGTCCCCCATAACCTCTGACCCCTGACCCACCTCTCATCTCCCTGTCCACTGTCTGACTGTCCCCCATAACCTCTGACCCTGACCCCTAACCCACCCGCATCTCCCTGTCCACTGTCTGACCGTCCCCCATAACCTCTGACCCCTGACCCACCCGCATCTCCCCGTCCACTGTCTGACCGTCCCCCATAACCTCTGACCCCTGACCCACCCGCATCTCCCTGTCCACTGCCTCATCTTTAAATAGAGATAAAGCTGGAAGGAAGTAGTGACGCTAACAGTCGCTAACAGTGAGGTTTCCAGCGCTTTTGTGCAAAGAGCAAATTAGACGACATTAAAGTTTCTGCTCTTTTTAATATTTTGGTTGCTAGGTAACAGTTATGGAAACCTCTACGTGTGTCATCTCTGCAGCCCATGTCCAACCAGGAAGTAAAATTATTTGACTTGACAAACATTAAGTCTGAAATAGTATTGTGTTACCTTGTGTTAAATAAGCAGTCCGACCTGTCAAACACACTTTCGAATCGCTCTGGTCGTCGCTGCGGTCGGAGGCCTTCAGGCATGTGACCTTGAGTTCAGAGACGAGTTAAACCCATAATTACACTGCGGTTTTTGACATGGTAATTTCACATTTGGTTGAAGAGAGAGATGATGATGATGATGATGATGATGGAGATCGCTGGGGAGAGCAGATGATGGGGTCACACAGCTCAGAACTTCAAACTTTTTCTACTCACACAAAATAAAGCAAAATGTCGGCCTTTATTTCCTTAACAAATAATCAGATTTATTGTTGGATCGGACTGTGGGTCTTGGTGGAGTTTTTATATTGTTCAGCTAATCGTTTTACTTAGATTATAACGTTTTATGTGGGACAACAGCAGAAAGTAGAAGTTAGTGAGTGGGTTAGCTGAAGATTTGGTGTTGTTTGATTAAACTTTAGATAAATTCATTGATTCCTTGCACTTTTTTCTGCATAAATAGTTGTTTTGGCATGAACTCCCCCTGGAGGTGTAGTCTTGCGAGTGCATTTTGGGTCAGACACAGAGATACGCCATAGTTTTGATTCTTGGCATGTTTGTTGGATCATAACTCAGTGTCCAGTAGGTTCCTTAGTGCTCCATGGGTGTATACTATGTGTCTTATACTTGTTCTGATACAGCTCAAGATCTTTCCAAAGCTTCAGGTTCATTTCTGTCCTGTGAATGTCACTTTTTAGTATTTAGTTTCGATATGAGATTTAGTATCGATTAGGATCTGATTCTTGATACTTTTGACAACCCTGTTTGGTCGCTAACCTGTTAAAAAAAGCTAAGGGGAACTTTATTTCTGTGTAGACTTTGCACACCTGATTGGGCGACAGGTAGGAGAAGCACTTTGTCTGAAAGGTTAAGGAAACTCTTCCACACTGTCTCACTCTTGATGCAATTTTATTCTTACAATGTCCCTCTGGCCTTCCTCAGGTATGAGGACAGCCCCTTCCACTCACCTTATATAAGATAAGGGATCTCCCCCTTGAGTTTAATCAACCAATCATAATAGTGAAAACACATACATACATTAGACCCCAATATACTCACAGAATTGTGCATAATTCACTATACAAACATCTTAGTGAGTTAAAATGCATGGATAATAACTAGAAAAATATAAAGATTATTATCACTCAGAAAAAGTACCAGTTATATACTAAAATATTAAAATTTTTTTTAAACTTTAACTTTTATTTCCCCGAAACAAACTCAAATGTGTCTTCTAGCCCTAAACCAGCAGTCTACAATGTTTTTTCTCCAGTGAGCTACAAAACAAATATGCCAGAGAGCTACTAATTTTAGTGTTTGCAAGAAATTTGGCAAATATAAAAGGCACAGTAAGCCTTAGATGGGGCGCAGATAGATCCTTTTATTAGTGCACAAAGTTAGGCATCAAAAAAATACATTTACAGTGGTAATTGGCATTTATTTAACCACATTTGAGCACAATATAATCCCTTGGTGAGCTACTCGGAAAGAGGCGGAGAGCTACACGTTGGAGACCCCTGCCCTAAACAGAACATTTCTCTTTCATTTCTGTCTTGCAGAGTCCCGTCAGTTCCTGCTTTACGCTCGACAGATCGAGATCCGTGGAGTGGACATCGATAACCCGTATTATAACTACATCATCTCCTTCACCGTCCCGGACATCGATAACGTCACTGTGGTGGACTACGACGCTCAAGAGCATCGCATCTACTGGTCCGACGTCAGGACTCAGACCATCAAGAGAGCCTTCATCAACGGGACCGGGGTGGAGACCGTGGTGTCTGCCGGTACTTTTTTCAGGTTTTTTTTAGCAGTTGCTTTGTTTCAGATGACATCAAAACATCTCCAGGCCAAAAATATTTAATACAGACGGGGACAGCTAAAATTAACAGATTCCAGGGAAAGAAAGTGGCTGATGAATCTGTTATTGATGTTAATATGTTGATTTATGTGGATTTACGGACACACTAATGAAAAAAAAACGCCAGAGTCAGGGGAGCGGGTTAATACAAACGTTTAAGACCAAAATGACGAGTCTGACAGCAGCAGCTACAGAGAGAGGACACAGTTTTTCAATAGAAAGTGAATTGGAGCCGGAGTCGATGGAGCCGGAAGCCCGTGATCACTTTATCACTATCTGGAACACAGCTGTGGTTAGCGAATTAGCTATGTCCATTTATATAAACAGTCTGTGGTTTTAACACAGTGAGTTCTTGAGTTCATACATTGCACTGTGCCACGAAAAAACATAAATTAATAAGTGTTGAACCTGGTTTTCTGTTCATGACTAGACTCTAGAATTCACTGTATTTGTATAAAAACCTGCATTTTATCACTATTCATTTTCACTGCCCCCTACTGGCCTATAGAATGTTCTGGGGTCATCTGAAACCCGTCTGTCGACTCGCACATACAAAGACGTTTAATTTTCTAGGGGTCGACACGTGTTTTTTTTCATGGCTGATGCTGATAACTGTTGTGTAAAATCCAGATTGACGTTAAGGTTCAGATAAAGCGTTGTGTGTATTCTTCTGGCAGCTGGTTGACCGATAGCTGATATACTAAAAAAGGTGCAAATATCAGCTCTATATATTGGCTCCATCTCCACCGTAAACCGTTTCATCTGTGGTGTTTTTATTTAGCACTTTTCAAAGATTTGCATTCTAGTAAGCCCAGCTGGAGATACTGCGTGCTACATATTTAGTTACATTTCTTCACTTTTTTTTTGTTCAATAATGCCTTGTATTTGTATTTCACTTCACAAGTTTGACAGGCCTCTCAAAGCACTGCGCTGTATGTGTTATTCATTCATTCTCTCTATACACTGAGGTGATAAACTGACAGGGATGAATCAGCCTGTGACCACCAATCAGATTATGTTCCTATCTGTGAGAGAAGACGGTGCCGAGAAGAGGCTTGGACAGACGCTAACACATGCTAATGAGCTAATGAGGCTATTTTTTTTCCCTCTCCAGATCTGCCGAACGCTCACGGTTTGGCTGTGGACTGGGTCTCACGGAACCTGTTCTGGACGAGCTACGACTCAAACAAAAAGCAGATCAACGTGGCCCGACTGGACGGATCCTTTAAGAACGCAGTGATCCAAGGCCTGGACAAACCTCACTGCCTCGTCCTGCACCCAATCCTGGGGTACGGCCACTCACCCACAGGGGGCACCACTGAGACCCTCTGAAACTCTGTCTTAGTCAGATCATTACAATAGACACGATAATATGGAAAGTACTTAATGCCCCTGACACGGATTATCCCTCCAAAAAACTATTGTAAATGTCCAAAACCGTTTAAAAAAACACTTAAGCAATTAGTTTGTATCTGTAATGAGTTATTTATTCAACCTTTTACAGCTCAAAATGCTCTGTTCCACCTTGTGATGTCACAAAGCTGTAGTTTTCACATAAACAGCTCCTTTTAACTTTAGTTCAGTAGAGATCGGCAATTCCAGGGCTGAAATGATCCAAATGATTCTGGTGAAGGTGTGTGGAGTTTAAAAACACAGTGTAGCACTTCCTGTATTACCACATGATGACATCACGAGGTGGAACAGAGTGTGCGCAGTAAGACTGATCGTATGGAATCAACTTAGGGTCAAATTTATCTTGAACATAAAAATAAACATGATGTGTTGCTTTGAAGAACTCACTTATTTCATTTAAGAATATTTAAAAGTGTTATTATTACAACTGGGGACTACAAAGCCTTATTTTACGGTTAAGTTACATTTCCAGGTCTTTGCCATGTTTATGTAATCCCTCTGTCGTTCCAGATATGGTCCAAAACAAAAGAAAAAGTTTATTCTTTAAGGCAAACAACTAGAATAGATAGAAATTGGGTTAATGATTCAAATTGGTGAATGCTGCTTGTCTCCATGGAGATGTGACAGCTGAGAATGTTCCACAGCATTGCATTAGACACTTATTGATCTTCATGGAGACAGGCCTGAAACTTTATATGGCCATTTGACCCTAATTTGACTCCATAGAAATAGCTCAAGATTTTTACCTTTCCTTAAAAACACAAAAAATCAGTACTATTTTTTTGATTTACAGTACTTGGATTATGTAATTTTTTTCTCTCTTCAAAGCCTTTTCGAGGAATTTGAACCCACTCATTGTAAACATGGGCTTAAATGAGAAGCAGATGTCTGGTCCAAACATTGGCCCGTCTCCCAGAATGCAGTGGGGCAAACACAGGGAGACAGGGCCCGTATTATTTGTGTGTTTTTCCTCTGTATTTATAGACATGTCCCGAGTAAACGGCGCAGATAGTTACACACAGACATTATATCAGATCCACTGGGTTTACACAGAGCTCAAATAAAGCATTCAGAAATTAGTAATGGGAATTCATATTTACCACAGCCATTCTCCGTAGATCGGACTTGTAACATTGCCTGATGGTCCCACCTACTTGTCTCCATGGAGATAGATGGATAATGCAATACTGTGGAACATTCCAGGCAAAGCAGTTACATCAGATTCAGTTGGTGTTGTCCTTCCCAAATTGATTATACTTCCCAGAATCGGCTAAAAACATTTAGTTCACCAGTAATTTTAGTCAAAGGCTCCATATTACATTACTTCTGATCTATGTTCTAATGTTTCCTCATCACAAACAGACCTGCAGTCGTGTTTTGTTCCAGAAAACAAATTAATATATTAAATCACTGCTTTTTTTTTTTTTTTTCAGTAAACTGTATTGGACAGATGGAGACAACATCAGCATGGCCAACACAGACGGAAGCAACCAGAGCATCCTCTTCACCAACCAGAAAGGACCAGTGGGTACGTGAAACTTTCTGCATTACAGCGCCCCCTGCTGTCCGATCTGCTCACTAGGGTTGTCAGAATCAGTTACTAAACGATACTCAAACCGTTATCGAAACTAGATACTCATTTGAGCAGGTATTGATACTAAAAAGTCACATTCACAGGACAGAAATGAACCTTTTCTGAATCTGTTTATAATGATCTTGAGCTGTATCTGAACTAAGTCTGGGTCATTAAGATTTTGCCGATACGATACATACTAAGATACATAAGCCACGATACGATACATATCTCAATACAGTACTTTTTTTAATTTGATATGATATATTTAGTGAAAGTCTTCCATTTACTGAAGATGAATGAACATAACCAAGTGCATTTTGTGTAGTGCATGTGACTCACTAGAAGAACAACACATCAAACCGTTTCACTGGTCAATATTATTCATCCACGTCTTACACGAGCTCCACATTTACACAGGGACATGTCAGTTTAACAGATCTAAAGAATCACAACATATCGACTAAAGCACAACTGTGATAATAAAAGTTTCTGTTAAACCTCGATCTGTGCAAAGCTAATATGAAATATAACTATTTTAATCATCAAAACAGTGAATCTATATATCGCATAGAAGTGTCTTTCCTCTAAACAAGCCACACAATTGCAGTGCTGTGACAGAATAATATAATTTACAAATAAATATATTGATACAGCAGCCCATGATGTGGTCCCTTGTTTATCGCAGGTTACTTTCTAAAAATAGGCGAAATCCAGGAATTATCAGCTTTATTTTTTACAATTATTCTATATGTTTCTTGTCTGTAAAACCCCTCACCACACACTTTATACACTTTTCTCACACAGGCATTAACATTTTCTCACATTTCTCTCTTGTTTAAACTCTCTCAAAGTTCAAACCTCCGTCGGTGTCTTTGTCGGTGCAGAACGTTTTATCGACATCGTGGGTTTTGTTGGGGAGAAAACTTGCAAACATACAGCACTTCAGAGTCACACTGTGATCCAACATTTATGTAAATTTGTCTGACACATTCTGTACTGTACAGGAGACACGGAGGAGACTGATGGACAATGGTCTACAGTCCCTCAGCCAATCAGGACGCAGAACACAATAGGGGGGGACAACTGTATATCCATATTTTCATATTTTTGCACATCCTTAATCAGAACAAGTATAAGACACACAGACTAGTACACACCATGGACACTATGAACCTACTGCACACTGAGGATTACACACATATAACACACATGGGACTAGAAAACAAAGTACTGCCATTTAATCTGGAAAATCACATTCTATTTTCTAAAGAAAGAGTGTTTTTATTATCACCATGGTATCGTAATTGGAGTATCAAGTATTGAGTCTTTTCCTTTGTATCAAAACTGAGGTTGAAATGTTAGTATCGTGATAACACCACTGTTCCCTACACCTCTTATCTCTGTATATGTGTCTTCTTACAGGTCTCTCCATTGACTTCGACACTGAGCAGCTGTACTGGATAAGCTCTGGGAATAGCACCATCAACCGCTGTAATTTGGACGGCTCTGGGCTGGAGGTGATGGAGTCAGTGAAGGGGAAACTGGTCAAAGCCACTGCTCTGGCCATTATGGGTAAGACCAGAGATACTCTCTCATCTCGATGTTAATGAACCATTTAAAATGTGTTTACTGAGGTTTGGGTAGTGTCTTATTATTGTCTTAAGTAAAGAGATTGTAAAAGAAAAGTTTGAAAACCAAACTGGCTATAATTTAAGTCTATACATTGCATTTGCTGAAGGAATTAGTGTGACCACATTTTCCAGGATAATGTACATGACCAAATGACAGGTGTAGTGGGGTTAAAGGCCCTTCATTGCCGCTTGCAGGTGTAACTGGCTCTTATTGTGACAGATACAAGCTGTAACGTTGATCTGGCCAAGTTCATAGCAACCAAAAAGCCAATCAGGAGCGAGGCTGTTGAAGGTAACACCCCTTCAGGCCTGCACTGCTGGTTTAACAGGGAGCAACGCTGTCAATCAAACCTGTCGCTAACGGGAGCGACATACGGGAAACGGCGCTTGATTTGTCTGTTATTAATGTTCATATCTTGATTTACAATAGTGAAATAAAAACACGAGGATCATGTAGAGGCGTTACAGAGAGAGGGGACACAGGTTTTGGAGCCAGATTTAAAGGAGATCCTATTCAGAATGCTGAAGCTAGCAGGTTAGCCATGTCCAATTATATGTACAGTCTACAGTGCATGTTATTTGTGTTAGTTCTTTTATTTTATTGTAATTCTAAATGGGAAGATTATTGTGATCTTGAAATAGTAAAACTGTCGTAACATTTGGAGGGACCAAAGATGCAGACTCGGAAAAACAGTTTAACAGAGTTTATTTACAATACAAAATGTGAAAGGTGGTTATCGGAGCAAGTGGTGCAGGGTTGGGGGTTGGCGGTGGGCGTTCAGGCAAAGGACGAGGTGAGCTGGATTGGAGGCTGCGGTGCACGGGTAGTCCAAGGAGCAAAATCTGACAAAGAACAAGAAAGTCCAACTGAGTACAAAAAGCATAGTACAAAACACGAGACTGAGCCAAGCGGACAGTACCACGACGATACACTGACGATCTGGAGGCGAGTGTAGGGATCCTCAGCCTCTTAATACTCCCCAGGTGAAGGCTTGATTGGTTGATGAGGTGAAGATGTGCGTAGGTGGTCTTTGGTAACTACCCACCTCTTTATACATGCGATTAAACAGAAGTAATACAAGGCCGATCACATTGGAACTGTCAGTGACCTTGGTCTAAAAATGATAAATGTTTGGATGTGCTGAGTCATACCACACATAACACGTTTTGTAAGGTCCCATCCTCGTCCTCGCCCTTGTGCCGATTGTAACAAAAGTGAATTTCTCAAAGCGAAATAAAAAAATATTCTCTGAAGTTGAAATGAAATTGTGATGAGTCAGATTGAAATAGCAGTGAGCAGAAACACCAGATAAATGGTCTTTTCTTTATCTCCTTCTCAGACAGACACAGCTGTAAAATACATTACGCAACAGCCAGCTCCTTCCATCAACCCTGAGACTTTTCTTACATTTTGTTCATTATAAACATCAATTTCTTTGACCCAGAGTCTGATTTTTTCAAAGAGCCTCAATACGGCTGAGGGGGGACGAGGGCGGGTTTAATGTGGCTGCTGATTGGAAGTTTTTTATCCTCTCCAACCTAAAAATCCAGGATTAAACAGACATGAATCAGTCTGTAATGAAACTGATGCAGGAAAGACGTTATAACATGGTGAAAGGCTCTTAGATAGAGCGATAGAGCGATAGATCAATCTTTCTTTCCTTGCTTTGTTTCTTCCTTTCTTTCGTCTCTTTTGGGTCGATAGAGTGTACATTAACCTCAGTTTTGCATTTCTGTGTTGTTGTAGGAGATAAGTTTTTGGCCTCCTTTCTTCCCTTCCTTCCTCCCTTTCCTTCCTTCTTTCCTTCCTTTCTTTTGCTGTTCTGTTGATGGGTTGCCAGGTGCTGCACAGGTTTAACCTCAGTAGCATTCAACACTGGGTTAAATGCAGAGGATACATTTCTCTTCTGGGTCAATAGGATGTACTTTAGCTTCAGTTTTACATTTCTGTGTTATTATTGTAGAAGATAAACTCTCTCCTATTTCCTTCCTTTCCTTTCTTTCTCTCCTTCCTTTCTCTCCTTCCTTTCTCTCTTTCTTGGGGTGGGTCAAATGCAGAGGCCACATTTCTCTTTTGGGTCAGTACCGTGTACGTTAAGCTCAGTTTTTCTGTGTTGTTATTGCAGGAGATAAACTGTGGTGGGCCGACCAGGGCACGGACCAGATCGGAACATGTGACAAAAAAGACGGAGGAAACTGGAAAGTCCTGAGGAACAGCACGTCTCCCATGATGCACCTGAAGATCTACAACGAGACTGTTCAGAAAGGTAACACGCCCGGCATAATTAAGTTGCTGCTAGTTTGTGGCTGATGTCTTTCTACCCGGATAATGACATTGCTAAATCACTGTAGCTGGTCTCTGATTGGTTGACGCTGCACGTCATACGCCCAACATTCAGCTTTTTCAACTTCAGAGTCTGATGCTTTGGATGTGTCGGAGCATCTGACGCCTGAACGCTTAAGACGTCAACACCAGATTCGCTCCACTCTGACGCTTGAAAACTGCAAAAAACGCAGGGCAGCAGAGATGCGCGTCCACCATAGACTTTGAATGTAGACTCAACGCCCCTGACGTCCCGGTGTGAACGCACCATGAGACACACAGAATAGTACACACTCATGGACCACTATGAACCTACTGCACACTGAGGGAGTGCACAGATATAACACACATGGGAATAGAAAACAAAGTACTACCATTTAATGTGGAGATCATTCTATTGTCTAAAGAAAGAGTGATTTTCGAGTCTATTCCTTAGTATCGAAATGGAGTATCGTGACAACACTACCGCTCTCACACTGAACCTCAAAAACTGTTTAAAGGTCCTGTACATTGTGCATCAGTCAGACTTGTAAAACTCTTTTAGCCTAGTATTTCCTGTAGTATAATTTGAACACGCCACAGGGCACTGGCTACATCTGCAGTTTGTATAAAGCTAACAATAATGTTTTATCTAGGACTGAAAAATTTCAAATCCAAAAAAAGTGTTGCGATTATGATCAGATTTGTGATTTATATTTTAATAATAGGACTCTGTTCAAATTCCACATTTTAATTCTCAGAAGATTTGACAAAAAGACAGAAATATGATTTGACAAACTAACACATGGAGGTGGTTGGTTCAAATCCCGCTCTCAGGATCACTGGTCACCGTCACTGGTAGAGCCGTGAGATCCCACAGGTTGGTGCGACTCCACAAATGAATACTGTTGTTGTGCGCTTGGGTAAGACGCTTAACCCCCCTCGCCCCAGTGTCTGTGTGCACTGGTGTATGAATGTGTGTGCGAATGGGTGAGTGGCTCCTTGATGTAAAATGCTTTGAGCGGCTTAAAGGTGTTTTTTTTTTTTTGTTTTTTTTTTCACAGTTTTTATGTTTGCTTGTTTTTTGGGTTTGTTTGTTTTTTTAGCATTTTTTTATGTGGGTTTTTTTTAGCAGTCTTTACAGGGTTTTTTTTTAGCACTTTTTATTTTTATTTTTTTACCTTTTTTAAGCAGCTTTGTTAAAATATATTTGTTTTAGCATTTTTTATGATTTTTTATTTTTTTTTATTTTTAGCACTTTTATGTTTTTGTTTTTTTTTTTTAGCAGTTTATGCAGAATAAGATTTTTGGATATTTTGTTTGTGGAGTAAATTTTGGTACTTCCAAAACTGTAACTTTTGTGATTTGCTTGTGAGTTCCAGTTTTTGATTGTGAATAATGTTGCGGCCCCAGATGTAGGCGTCACTTGGTCCTGTTCTAGTCCTGGTTTAGTTCTAATCTGGTTCAGGTTTACTCCCGGTTTACTCCTAATTTTAATGTGTTGTAAAAAACAAGAGGAGCTTCATGCACAATGATAAGTGACATATATCAGTGAGGTGTGCATGATCTGCAAAATAAGGCTGTCTAAAGTATCGAAAACAGATACTAAAACTAGATCATTTGAGCAGGTATCGATACTAAAAAAGTAACATTCACAGGACAAAATTTGAGCTTTCCTGAACAAGTGTAAGATGTAATCGTAATGTAATCATAATCAGTATCAAGTATTGAGTCTGTTTCTTAGTATCGAAATTGAGTTTGAATTTTAGTATCGGGACAACACAATCACAAAGAAGAAATGCTGCAGGATTATGGAAACCTGCATGAATGAAACAAAACAAAACTCTGTATGTTTTGATGAAGATACATTATACAACAGTTCACCTACGTCAGTAAAACATAATTCAGACACGTTAACAACATTTGGGTTCTTGTTTAGACGTGTTTATCTGAGCATGGACACATTTATAAAACAGATGCTGACCTCCAGTTTGATTTCTCTGTGTTTTGTCTTGTTTCTGGTGTTTCTAGGCACTAATCTTTGCAGTATTAACAATGGCGACTGCTCCCAGCTGTGCCTCCCCACGTCGCCCTCCACCCGAGCCTGCATGTGCACCGCCGGGTACAGCCTGCGCCGCGGACACCAGTCCTGCGAGGGTAAGAAAGGAGTCGAAAAAGAGGAGGTTTACATTGTATTATAAATATGGATTTGTATTCAGTTTTCTCATTAAGATGTATATACTCAATAATGCCTTTAAACGTTTCTGACATTAGAGTCAAAATGATATCGTCAACAAAAAAACTCTCTTCTGACCCATTCACATGTGTCTTGGCTTAGTCCTGACGGGTTTGGACCCAGTTTAGTCCTGATGTAGACTTGGTTTGGTCTTGTTCTAGTCCTGGCTTAGTCCTGCTTAGTCCTGGTTTGGTCCTGGTTTAGTCCTAATTTAGTCCTGGTTTAGCCCTAGTTTAGTCCAGGCTTAGTTCTGGCTTTGTCCTGGTTTTGTCCTGGTTTAGTCCTGGTTTAGTCCTGGTTTAGTCCTGGTTTAGTCCTGGTTTAGTCCTGACTTAGTCCTGAGTTAGTCCTGGTTTAGTCCTGGTTTAGTGCTGACTTAGCCCTGACTTAGCCCTGACTTAGCCCTGACTTAGTCCTGAGTTAGTTAGTCCTGGTTTAGTCCTGGTTTAGTGCTGACTTAGCCCTGACTTAGCCCTGGTTTCGTCCTGACTTAGTCCTGGCTTAGTCCTTAGTCCTGACTTAGTACTGACTTAGTCCTGGTTTGGTCCAGACTTAGCCCTGGCTTCATCCTTGTTTTGTCCTTATTTAGTCCTTGTTTATTCCTGACTTAGCCCTGGTTTAGTCCTAGTTTAGTCCTGGTTTAGTCCTGGCTTAGTCCTAGTTTAGTCCTGGCTTAGGCCTGGTTTAGTCCTAGTTTAGTCCTGGTTTAGTCCTGGCTTAGTCCTAGTTTAACCCTGGCTTAGGCCTGGTTTAGTCCTAGTTTAGTCTTGGTTTAGTCCTGGCTTAGTCCTGGTTTAGTCTGTCTTTGTCCTGGTTTAGTCCTAGTTTAGTCCTGGTTTAGTCCTGGTTTAGTCCTAGGTTTAGTCCTAGTTTAGTCCTGGTTTAGTCCTAGTTTAGTCCTGGTTTAGTCCTGGCTTAGTCCTAGTTTAGTCCTAGTTTAGCCCTGGCTTAGGCTTGGTTTAGTCCTAGTTTAGTCTTGGTTTAGTCCAGGTTTAGTCCTGGTTTAGTCCTGGTTTAGTCCTAGTTTAGTCCTGGTTTAGTCCTGGTTTAGTCCTAGTTTAGTCCTGGTTTAGTCCTGGTTTAGTCTCGGTTTAGTCCTGGTTTATCTCCAGTTTAGGCCCATCGTGATGCAGTGTGTACCTCTGAATGCCTCCTGTCTCTTATTGTGGTCTATTTTGTACTTCTCACCATGTTGCACCACAGATCAGTCCTTAGTGCTTATACCTAAACTGCTGTGTGGCTCCCCCTGCAGGTGTGGGCTCGTTCCTGCTGTACTCGGTGCACGAGGGCATCCGGGGCATCCCTCTGGACCCTGCAGACAAGTCTGACGCCTTGGTGCCAGTGTCGGGCACCTCTCTGGCTGTGGGCATCGACTTTCACGCTGGTAATGCATCACTTTAGAACACACAAAATCACTTACAATGGCCTTGTTCAGTTACTTTTAAATGTTTTCAGTGCAATGAACACAACCAAACTAATAATAATAATTTTTAAAAAAACAAGTCCGATTTGTGGCTAAAGAGTTACATATTGTGGCTTTAAGTCCACTCAGTTACATCAGTAGTACACATTACTGCCAGAGGAGGGTTAGTTTTAATTGCTCAGTTACACATTGGCCTTGTTCAGTTACTTTTAAATAATCACAATCCAAAAAAATATTATATGATATATGTTTGGTTTAATCCTAATTTAGTCCCGCTTTATTCCTGGTTTATTCCTGGTTTAGTCCTGGTTTAGTCCTGGGTTAGTGCTGGTTTAATCCTGGTTTAGTCCTGGGTTAGTCCTGGTTTAATCCTGGTTTAGTCCTGGTTTAGTCCTGGTTTAGTCCTGGTTTAGTCCTGGTTTAATCCTGGTTTAGTCCTGGTTTAGTCCGGGTTAGTCCTGGTTTAGTCCTGTTTAGTCCCGGTTTAGTCTGGGTTTAGTCCTTGGTTTAGTCCTGGGTTAGTCCTGATTTAGTCCTGGTTTAGTCCCGGTTTAGTCCTGGTTTAGTCCTGGTTTAGTCCTGGTTTAGTCCTGGTTTAGTCCTGGTTTAGTCCTGGTTTAGTCCTGGTTTAGTCCTGGTTTAGTCCTGGTTTAGTCCTGGTTTAGTCCTGGTTTAGTCCTGGGTTAGTCCTGGTTTAGTCCTGGTTTAGTCCTGGTTTAGTCCCGGTTTAGTCCTGGTTTAGTCCTGGGTTAGTCCTGGTTTAATCCTGGCTTAGTCCTGGCTCTGTCCTGGCTTAGTTCCTTGTTTAGTCCTGTCTTAGTCCTGGTTTAGTCCTGGTTTAGTACTGGTTTAGTCCTGGTTTAGTCCTGGGTTAGTCCTGGAGTAGTCCTGGTTTAGTTCCTGTTTAGTCTCGGTTTAGTCCTGTCTTAGTCCTGGGTTAGTGCTGGTTTAATCCTGGTTTAGTCCTGGTTTAGTCCTGGAGTAGTCCTGGTTTAGTACTGGTTTAATCCGGGTTTAGTCCTGGTTTAGTCCTGGTTTAGTCCTGTCTTAGTCCTGGGTTAGTGCTGGTTTAGTCCTGGTTTAGTCCTGGTTTAGTCCTGTCTTAGTCCTGGGTTAGTGCTGGTTTAATCCTGGTTTAGTCCTGTCTTAGTCCTGGGTTAGTACTGGTTTAATCCTGGTTTAGTCCTGTCTTAGTCCTGGGTTAGTCCTGGTGTAGTCCTGGTTTAGTCCTGGTTTAGTACTTTGGTGCTGGGCCATGGAGAGACTAATAATCTTCACCTTTCTCATATAGTTCTCTACTTTTCCACAGCTCTTATAACCTTATATTTCCCTCCTCAGACAACGACACGATTTACTGGGTGGACATGGGCCTCAGCACCATCAGCCGAGCCAAACGGGACCAGACCTGGAGGGAGGACGTGGTCACCAATGGCATCGGGCGCGTGGAGGGCATCGCTGTGGACTGGATCGCAGGTCAGAGCCACTACTGGAGGATAATACAAACAGCTCTCAGTGAAGTTTATATGGCTTAGGAATGGTCCAGTGTGGATTCTTGGAGCCGATACTGATACCGATACCCAATATGTGACTTGCTGCTGTGGCCCATAATATGTCACATTTGCAGATTTCTTTGTTAAGATTTTAAAATCCATACCAGATATTTATGTCAAGTTCATGTCAAGTCGTTTATTGTCAAGGCGCCATTTTGCCGATCAACTCCTGTTTTCTTCTCCACCAGTACATGCCCCCTGTGACACGCCCACTGTGACACGCCCACTGTGACACGCCCACTGTGACACGCCCACTATGACACACTGTGACACGCCCACTATGACACACTGTGACACGCCCCCTGTGACACGCCCCCTGTGACACGCCCACAGTGACGCACACACTTCCTTCTCCAGTTTTATTTTTTTAATCGGTGATACTCGTAGAATACTACGACAGCGTTTTACTGCCAGCTAAAAAAAATAATTCTGCGGGCGCTACGAGAATAAAGTCGTAGCATTTCGACATTAAAGTTGTAATTTTACGAGAATAAAGTCATAGTCAGAAAAAGTCGTAATTTTACGAGAATAAACTCATAATACAACGAGAATAATGTCGTAAAATTACAAGAATAAAGTCGAAGCAAGAAAAAAGTCGTAATTTTATGAGAATAAAGTCATAGTACAACGAGAATAAAGTCGTAATATTACGAGAAAAAAGTTGTAATTTTATTAGAATAAAGTCGTAATTTTATGAGAATATCGGGATGAGACTAGTGCGTGATGCGTTATGGAGGAGGAGGAACTGTCTGAAGTGGTGGCTGCAGGGGGATATCCAGAGAGGATTTGTTGTTGTTTGTTCCTTAAGATTTTGAAAGATGTCCATCCAAAACTGAAGCATTGTTTATGCAGGACTCCCCTCTAAGACTCTATTCGCTGATCGACGGTGCTGCATCCATAGATGAAGCTTTCATCTCTGCACAAGAACCGTTGCATGTCGCGTGTGAATGTTCTGTACCTGTGTTACGTGCTGACGCCCCTTTGCCCGTTGTTGTTGTACTATGAGTTTATTCTCATAAAATTACGACTTTTTCTGACTACGACTTTATTCTCGTAAAATTACGACTTTAATATCGAAATGCTACAACTTTATTCTCGTAGCGCCCGCAGAATTTATTTTTTTTAGGTGGCAGTAAAACGGCGTCGTGGAATTCAGCAGTATTGCGTAGTAATTTTGGTACAAATGAAAAAAAATTGCTGCTGTAGTGGGATGTGCAGCTGCCCATAGGGGGCGCCGACAGCTACACAACTCCTTGATGATGTTTATGACGACGTCAGCTCCCATTGGACACTGCAGATTTCTAACTCGGAAATCAGCGGATTTGTTTTTTTTATGAAGTTGTTTTAGATGATTATTGTGATTTAAAATGAGTAAATTATAACATAATGATTCACAAGTGTCAGTGATGAGAACTATAGAGACACAAGCACAATAGAGCTGATTTAAGTTCACAAATGAACATGTTGCATATATAAATATAACAAAATGTATTAATTAGGATGTAAAATAATTTGTTGCATGATTGTGTAAACATACAACCATATTTTTACTAAATATGTGCTAAAGTTTTAATATCAGACCAATACTGATGTGAAAAACTCCTGAACGATAAACCTTCCCTGGATGTACTTATGAACATCTAGCTAGCTGCTAGCATGTAGGATTCTGGTGGTTATGCAGTGTCCATTCATATTTCTTCTGGCCTTGTTCATATCTTATTCAGCACAATTTTGTGGAGGCTGCAACAGAAAAAGCAACAAACTCCTAACTGTAGCTCGCTACTTAAGCACAGATACTTATGTATCTGTGCTATGTAATGTATACTTAAGTACACTACGTAAGAGTGAGCTAGCACCATAACAAATGTATTTTTTACTTATCTCCATCAAAAAGTCCTTCAAAACGTTGTAGGAGTGAAGACGTTTATGACCAGTGATCACTTTGACCAGTTGACACTTAATATTTTTCTTTTATGGATCAGACCAGAACGAGTTAAGAATCCCACAGGCTCCTTCATGTTTTCTTATTTTCCGTGTGACAGGAAACATCTACTGGACCGACCAAGGCTTTGACGTGATCGAAGTGGCTCGGCTCAACGGCGCCTTCAGATACGTGGTGATCTCACAGGGTCTGGACAAACCACGAGCCATAACCGTTCACCCGGAGAAAGGGCAAGTCTTCATTTATTTATTATTTTTTTATTTGACTGGGATGATGCAGACCGGTGCCTCTGATGCCCTGTACTGCGGAACATTCCTGGCCTGGATTATCATCATCGTGAGACAAGTAGTTGGTGAACTCTGCACCAGAAACGTGACATATACTGCAGGAGAAAAATGCGTCTGTAGATTATATAGATTTATAATTATTTTAGTTATTTTTAATCTCTTTAAATGTTATTTCATACTTTTTAAACAATCAAATCGCTATAAAACACTGAAGACACACAACCAGTCAAAGGTTTGAACACAATCTCTTATTCAGTGTTTTTTTTTTCTTTATTTGTACTATTTTTTACAAAGACATCAGATCTATGAAGTTAGATGTATAGATTTATGTAGAGAAATAACTCTACACATTTTTTCCTACTTTATATTCGAATCGTCAAAGTATCCTCCCTTTGCATCGTCAAAAAGTCAGTATGAAGTCATTTTTTAAACTTTTTTTCTTCACTATATGATTCCATATATCCTTCTTCGTGTATTTGATGTCTTCTGTGCATATCTAAAATTTAGTTAAAAAAAAAACTTTAAATAAGATTGTGTGTCCGAACTGTTGACCAGTAGTGTATATATTTTAGTAAATCTGGACTTTTTAATGAAGCGAGCCTCTATAATATAATATAATTTAGAGTTCAGGCCTTATCATAGTTATGACCTAATGAGCCACAGTTATTTAAGCTGTTTCTAAATTAAACAGGAGCAGACACAATCACACCACAGCCACAGTGGAGCAAACAGCCTCCTCTCACTGCTTGGGATTGAGTTCCATTTTATTTACTCACAAAAAGTTAATATGCCTTTTATTATCGTCTACAAACTCTAGTTGAACTTACTCCTGAGCTGGGACAGTTTCTGTGTCTGTCTCTGTCGCATAAAACCTGGGACTAAATCGCTTTAAATGACTAGATTAAACAGGCAGAGTATGACAGAAGATACGGACCAGGCTCTGACAGTAGGTGATTAGCACTGCGTAATTTCATTGGCAGGGCAGGGGGCGCTGTTGATGAGGTGGGCGTCTTGCCAGTACAATGGGAGCGGAAACACTTTAATTCACAAAATACATTTCTCTGGCAAGTACAGTTTGCTTACGCCACTGGAAAATAGGTTAAATTTGAGATAAGACTGAAATATGAACTGCTGCGATACAAAACCACATTTCAGAGCATGTTTTAGAGACTACACAGGCTTTACAACTATAATCACTATATCCACTCATCGTTCTATATATGAAGCTGGAACAATATTTTTGGGGGTAATTTTTGTCATGTACTTTTTCTTTGCACTACTGGGACATTTTTGGTTATTTTTTGTCTCTATGATCAGATTTAAGCTGTAAAAGGTTGAATTAATAACTTGTGAGACTCATTACAATTACAATTTTCTGCATGTTCTGTTTACCCTCTCTTTATTATTTACCCTTATTATTTACCTGCCTCTTATTATTTACCCTCTCCTTATTACTTATTATTTACCCTGTGTCTGTTTGCCCCGGGGCAGGTACCTGTTCTGGACGGAGTGGGGTCAGTATCCCCGGATCGAGCGCTCTCGTCTGGATGGCTCTCAGAGGGCGGTCCTGGTCAACGTCAGCATCAGCTGGCCCAACGGAATCTCTATAGACTATGAGGTACTTTTACTTCATGTTTACTTCATCTCTATAGATTATGAGGTACTTTTTCTTCATGTTTACTTCATCTCTGTAGATTATGAGGTACTTTTCTTCATGTTTACTTCATCTCTGTAGATTATGAGGTACTTTTCTTCATGTTTCCTTCATCTCTATAGATTATGAGGTACTTTTATTTCATCTGTATAGACTATGAGGTATTTTACTTACTGTGGTTTCATGTTTCATGTTCACTTGTGCGTTTTGTTTTATCTTTACTGAAGTGTTAGTTCATTTTAAACCTGTTTGGGGAGAAGTCCCGCTGCTCTTAGCTGTACTGACTCTATCTGTCAACAAAACAATTAGCAAAAGAAAGAAAGCGGCAACGAAGGGAGAGAAGGAGGGAGAAAGGGAGTATATTAAAAAAAAACTTTTGTAGTTAACTCAAAGACTATATATAAATGGACATAGCTACATTTATAACAGACAAATCAGTGCGCTTTCTTTCCCTGAGGTCGCTCTCTCTCTAACTGCTTAGCAACTTGGTTTGATTGACAGCGTTGCTAACAGCGCCTGATCCCTTTTATTTCATTAGTGTGTCTGCAAGATATGGACGGAAAGGGCTTTCTTTCCCGTTCGTTCCCTCTAACGTTCAACAGCCTTGCGTTGCAGATTTAAACCAGTGGTGCGGGCGGAAAGGGGCGTTCTTTGGATTTGCTTTTTGGTTGCTAGTTGCGCTCGGAAGTTCAAAATATGCAACTCGACTCCAAATTAGCCGCTATCACTGCTAGCCTCGATGAGCTTCATTTGACTGGACCCGAAGCTGTGGGTGACGTCACACTCACTCAGTCCACTTTTTTACACAGGCTTTGAGTTGACTATATTAACAAACTAAAACTGTCCATAAAACAAAATGATCATGATCTCTGTATTGTAAAATGTGATGTTTTTGGTTCCATAATGTTTAAAACCTGTATTTTCTTGTTTTTTTCTCCTATAGGACGGGCTGCTGTACTGGTGTGACGCTCGAACAGATAAGATCGAACGCATAAACCTGGAGACAGGAGAGAACAGAGAGGTGGTTCTGTCCAACAACAACATGGACATGTTCTCCGTGTCTGTGTTTGAAGGATACATCTACTGGAGCGACAGGTCAGACTCGCTTTAAACACATCTACTGGACACTTTAAACACATCTACTGGAGCGATAGGTCACTTTAAACACATCTACTGGACACTTTAAATACATCTACTGGAGCGATAGGTGACTTTAAACACATCTACTGGACACTTTAAACGCATCTACTGGAGCGACAGGTCAGACTCACTTTAAACACATCTACTGGACACTTTAAACACATCTACTGCAGTGCCAGGTCACTTTAAACACATCTACTGGAGCGACAGGTCACTTTAAACACATCTACTGCAGCGACAGGTGACTTTAAACACATCTACTGGAGCAACAGGTCAGATGCTCTTTAAACGCTCTTTATATCTTTTATCATGGTTTATATTTAACCTTTATTAGTATTTTCACCATGTTGCCAAAGCAAGTTCATAACAGACTAAGATTTGGATACTTTTATTGCACTGAAGTAAGCAGAAAAACATGGTCCTTTCTGTGAGTAGGCTTGCATCTCCACAAACCTGAGTCTTATTTGGCCTGGGGAAGGGCCGTCTCCTGCGTATTTCCATACAGATTTGGTTCCTTCCCATAGTCTGTATAAAAAAGTGGACTAAGTGAATGTGATGTCACCCACAGCTTTCGGCTCCAGTCAAATGAAGCTCATCGAGGACAGAGCAGTTATAGCAGCCAGTTTGGAGTCGAGTTCTACATTTGTAATTCTGACCATGAGAATCATAGCAACCAGAGAGCGGTGACCATTTTTCATGATAAAGTGAAATGGATCCAGAGTCGATGGAGTTGGAAGCACGCCCATGATCATTTCCTATTTGGAATGTGGCTAGCAGATTAGCTGTGTCCATTGATATTAACAGTCTATGTTCCAGACTCCTTTTCGTTTCTAAGTGTGTTTATTTCTGTTGTGTTTTAGGACCCACGCGAACGGCTCAATTAAACGCGGGAGCAAAGACAATGCCACAGACTCTGTGTCACTGAGGACCGGCATCGGAGTCCAGCTGAAGGACATCAAGGTTTTCAACAAGGCCAGACAGCAGGGTGAGAACGCCGTGCACATCAGGAGAATTTAAATTTATGTTGTTATTAATCGTATACGTCAAAATTAAGACTAAACTCAGAACTAAACCTGGACTAGACTGGGGCTAGTACAAGACCAAACTACGTTTATACCAGGACTAAAGTATAATCGTGATAATCTCCAACTAAGATAATCACCAGAATGTGCAGAAAAAAATGGGGACCCACAGTCGTAGGGGCCCCAGAATTGGACTCTCTTCCTATTCATTTGTATTACAGGGGCCCATGTGAGGCTTATTACCCCAGGCCTCCAAATTTCAGTTGACGGCCCTGTTCATCCATAATATTCTGTTAAAGTTATACTCATTCATCCACATCAACTTTAATTGTGATATAATCATTAATTGCAACTATTTTTGCCATGATAATCGTCACACAAAATTCCAATATCGTCCGATGCCTAGTTGTGACTGTAGTACCTTTTTTTCCACACAAACCAAAATTTAAGTAAAAGTTATTTCTATTTTGTCAATATTGAGAGATCTGGATATTATTTCATTTAATTTTATTTTAACCTTCATATTTCTATCCACAGGAACTAACGTGTGTAAGATCAACAACGGCGGGTGCCACCAGTTGTGCCTTTACCGCGGTAACGGAGCTCGGACCTGCGCCTGCGCTCACGGTATGCTAGCAGAGGACGGCCAGAGCTGCAGCGACTACGACGGATACCTGCTCTACTCCGAACGCACCATCCTCAAAAGCGTTCACCTGTCCGACGAGAACAACCTGAACGCTCCCATCAAGCCGTTTGAAGACCCCGACCACATGAAAAACGTCATCGCTCTCACTTTCGACTACAGAGGGGGAGGAGGGAAAGGGGCCAACCGCATCTTCTTCAGCGATATTCACTTTGGGAACATACAGCAGATCAGCGACGATGGATCGGACCGCAAGACCGTGGTGGAGAGTGAGTAGGATCTCTTGTTTTGTTTTTTATATTTAAGTTAGATTAAAGCGCTCTACCCATTTTTTCCCATGTATTTGAGCTGAATGTGTCTTGCCCCATCTTTTTAGAAAGTGTTTTATTGTCTGATAATCAGGAAGTGCTTGTTACCATACTAGCTCTTGCTACCATACTGCCACTGCAAACTTTTTTCTTCTGTAAAATATCTCTATAATCTTGAATAGCATATAAATAATTTGACATATAACATAATCAGTCATAACATTTGGACTGTACATTGCATCATTCACTTCCTCCACAGTGAGATACTACTGTAGCCTCAGCTGCCTTGGGGCTGAAAGAGAAAGACCTGACTGCCAGTTAGCCCTACAAAGGTCCTGTATTATGCAAAGCTGATACTTAGACTTGTCTAGATAGTATAGATAAAGATACACTTATACACTTATACTCGGGGGGTAAGCGGTGCTATTTACTCAGGGCCCAGTGAATGGAGGGGCCCCTCATAAAGTCTGTAATGTGCATTTTTCATTATACAACATCCCACCATTATGAATTATACCCATGGTCCAGAATTTGGTGCTACACTCCTGATACTTGAGGTAGTTTTTTGTGTTTTTTTCACTTGCTGCTTCAGTGTTTCCCCAACGTTTTCTGGTTTGGGTGTTGTAAGTTTACACATGTCGTCACGTACTCATGCAGGAGAAAAATATAGACCTATATATTACATAGATTAATTAATTAATTGTAATTTTTTTTACTGCTAAAACACTGCAAAGCGCAAAATCAGGACAGGATCAGTTTGAGTTTTATGGACTGGATTAGCCAGGTCAAATATGAGAGAACACACACTGGATTTGTATGAGTACTGTGTTGTCTTGTGAAGCAGGGGAACACATTTGGTAAAGACGCGATAGGTGATTAGCGTTGCATAATTAGATTGACAAGACGGGGGCGCGGTTGGCAGGGTGGGGCCTCCTGTCAACATAATGGGACAGAAACAGTAATTCAATTGTGTCGGCAAATCTTACTCTGACTGTTTCTGCTGCATGTTTTATTCAAACCAAAACAACTTCAACCAATGTTATTTGTTCTTCCATGTTTTATTGAAGCTCCAGGCGTCTATTTCTCCCATTTTTACAGAACATCCAGTGCGTAACATTTACAGTACTGATGTTGTGGTTGCTGATATCTAAAGCCATAAATTCCCAATATGCAGGAGCTCTGTGAACGTCCTTCAGACTCCAGTCTTATTAGCCATTCTGTTTGTGTTTGTTCAGTGTCGTCCTCTGTGTCTGGTTCTTTGTGAAATAGGAGGTTGAAAAAAAATATAAGACACAAACACAGCATCAGCCAGAACCTGAGACAGACTGGGACCGTTTCAGTTATAAGCCTGAATGTGAAGTTTGAATGTAAAGCACCGACATCAGCTTTATATTTTCACCCATGAACTTTTAGCATGACATTTTGCTAATTAAAACTAAACAAAATAAATAATAAAATAAAATTGCTCAGTGTTTGTATATCATTAAACTTATCTAGCTCCCTGGAGACAAGCAGTTTCAGTTTGCACGAGACTAAGTTACAGGTCAGATCTGTGCAAAGGCGAACCTGCTCACTGTAAGCATTCATGTTTTTTTTCATATTTAATGCTCTAGTGTGGAACATTGAAGGCATAGCTTTAACATCTCCATGGTGGCAAGCAGGTGATGGACCCTCGATCAAAAGTTATGTAGTTCACCTTAAGCTTTGAATAGTTGACAAAATACTAGTTACACATAATTTTTGTCAAGATTTTTTTTTTTTTATTTGACATATTGAAAGAAAATTTTAAGTTTGTAACTGAACAAAAGTTTTAGAGTGAAGACGTTTGGCTGGTCATCCGAGCCGCTTCTTCAGTTCTGGTCAGATTACTGCTGGACTCTGCCTTATATCTGACTGAAGGGAGGAGCTAACTACACTGAAGCTAACACATCAGTTTTTGTTTGTAGGCTCGGTCCAATGAGCTGCACGAAGTGTGAACTGTGCCTCAGTCATATTTAGCATAATCGTTCAGGTCCCTAATGAGTGCTCTCACATCTATTAGCATACTGGCGAGCCCTCTTGTTTTCCTTGTTTAGATTTCGGTCTGAGGATGGAGTTATAATAGGAGATAAATTGTGTTCAATTCCCCCATTCCACGAGCCACAAACAAAGCAATGTGGTCTCCTGCATTCTGTGTAGTGAAGACTGCAGTGAGTGTTATATTTGTTGTATTTGAGAAACGAAACAGCCACTCCATAAGATAATGTACCAACACCTTCGAAAGAGCAGCTCGGGACCCCAATCCGCTGTTGATCTCCAACTCAAATTCACTAACCAGTCCTTTGAACATAGTGAGGTACAGATCTTAGCCAAAGTAAATTTAATTATTTGAGAGAGGCCATTTCTATGAGGAAAGACAATCCTTCTTTGCACAGGAATGGGGTTCATTTTACTGGCTGGTTGCTTTGGATTCATTCTTGACTGACATAATTCATAGCTCTCCTGATCTTGTTTAAAGTTTTACCGCTTTTACATTACATTTATAAGATCCCATTTTCTACCAGGTTGTTTATCCCAATGATATAAAAGTCCAATATAAAGACGACCAGGAAGGGACAGCCTCATCTCCTCATAACAAAACACATGCGCTCTGTTAATGTTCACCCCGCTCTTTACTTTGAACCTGTTTTACAAGGAAACCGCTGGTCCGGGCTGTAATGGTGCTCTCCTAGATACTCTGTGTTTTTACCTTACGTTTACATGTCACATTGAATTGCTTCGATTTCTGGGTTTCAAATGACATAAAATAACATTTAATAAAGATGGGGGCAGCTAAAATGAACATTGTTAAAATGTTTGTTTTGTTGTCGTAATACAAGAAGTTAATGGGTCTAATAGTCACTGAAAAGAAATAATCAGATTAAACATTTGTGAATTTATCTTGTAGATATTTCATGGCAAAGTACAATGTAATCAATAGGGAAAGCTGGCTCTTCCCTGCATCTGGGAATATGACATAATCACATTTTAGGATCTGAAACCTCTAATAGCTGTAAACAGACACAGGGCCCATGCAAAACAATATGAGGATCTACGGTCTAATGTTCATAGCCTGGCCTGACCCAACGATAGAAATGTAGATGGTAGAAATCCAGTCTGGTTTTGCTTGCTTTGGTTGTAATTCCAGGGCGAGATTAACAGAGTCACCAAATCAGAGCAATGTGCATGTCTTATCTCCCAGAGTTCAAGTGGGACTGATTGACAGGTTGACAGAGAAAGACATGGTCCAAACAAACATCGCGGTTTACAGGTAAAAGGAAAGAATAAAAAGACTAACATAGAGGGAGGAGAAACATTATATATTTCCACAGAATCAATGAACAAAACACTAAACACTGTTAATCTGAGATGAGAGTTTGATTTTGTTCTTAATGATAGCTGCGTTTATCATTGAACTCAACATAATTGATGGTAAAACTGTATCTCTGGCCACGTTCACACTTCAGGCTGAATCTGTGGTTTTACCCATATGTGTCCTGTGTCCGATTGTTACATGTCAGTGTGAACAGCTCAAATCTGACGCAGGCCTCATCCGTATGTGTAATAAATGTCATCGAAAGACCACATTAAAATAGTTTTGGCGTGCTGAGTTGGCTAAAGGCGATCACATTCTCCTGCTCATCCCAAAGTTATTTTAAAAGTCTGTGTGAGTGAATCGGCTCACTTCAGTGTCCCACGGCTCCGACTCCCCATCCACACATTCCTCCAAATGGAAATGGCAGAAAGGGCCCCACAGACTGCCAGAACCTAAATCCTTGCCCTCTTCCTTCTTGATATGCTTCGCAAAATCACTCGATTAAGTAAATATTGGCTCCAGTTGCTCAAATAACTTGAAACAGACACAAATGAGGCAGGACTGAGATGAATCTGGGCCATATTTACATCCGGAAACACAACATGCTGCTTGTGACGTTGTGTTCTGCTGTTGTGTTCTGCTGTGTTCTGTTGTGTTCTGCTGTTGTGTTCTGCTGTGTTCTGTTGTGTTCTGCTGTTGTGTTCTGCTGTGTTCTGCTGTGTTCTGTTGTGTTCTGCTGTGTTCTGTGTGTTCTGTTGTGTCTGCTGTGTTCTGTTGTGTTCTGCTGTGTTCTGTTGTGTTCTGCTGTGTTCTGTGTGTTCTGCTGTGTTCTGTGTGTTCTGCTGTGTTCTGTGTGTTCTGCTGTGTTCTGTTGTGTTCTGCTGTGTTCTGTGTGTTCTGCTGTGTTCTGTTGTGTTCTGCTGTGTTCTGTGTGTTCTGCTGTGTTCTGTGTGTTCTGTTGTGTTCTGCTGTGTTCTGTGTGTTCTGCTGTGTTCTGCTGTGTTCTCTGTTCTGCTGTGTTTCTGTGTGTTCTGTGTGTTCTGCTGTGTTCTGTTGTGTTCTGCTGTGTTCTGCTGTGTTCTGTTGTGTTCTGCTGTTGTGTTCTCTTGTGTTCTCTTGTGTTCTCTCGTGTTCTCTTGTGTTCTCTTGTGTGTTCTCTTGTGTTCTCTTGTGTTCTCTTGTGCACATGCAGGTCACATTATGGTTCCATAACAGTCACATTTTTGTTGTAACATGGACGACTACATAAAAATCAGATACAAACAAGCAGTTTGAACTGGGCCCCTCTCCCTGCAGTGTGAACATAACCTGTGATACTCTCCTGTCAGGATGGACTGTAAACACCTGATATCACTGTGGGAGAACACAACAGACGTGTTCACATCACATCACAACAGAATCTTTTTAGTTTGACATTGAGCTGGAGACGGGACATGATTCTATGGTGGAATTTGATGTTTGTCCGAATATCCACAGTGTTCCCTGGTTAAGGCTCTGTTTTGTTTTTAGTGGTGTCCAAATGTCCAGCTGGTGAAAAATAGTGCACTCAAAATTTCTCACAATGCACCTTGAAAAGTAGTGAGCATCAGTGGTCACTAGAGTAGTCAATATAGACCACAATGCATTGCAAGAGTTGGAAAAACAACAGAGACAGAGACTGGATACAACACGACTGAATGAAGCAGATAGAAGCTCTGGTTTATCTCACTGTCGATCCTGATCATGAATAAAACTCTGAAATAAACCGCCACTTTAGCTTTAGCTGTTAACAGAGCGACAATTTACACTTCTCGTATAAAAAATGTAAAAATCTAGTCTGTTTACATGAAATCCATCTTGACATAAACTTGTGTGATTATTATTCGTCCTTATTAGACTTGTGCCAGTTCAATCTGATCATTATTTATGACACAAATCAACTTTTATCAGAGTTTAGACTTAAGACTTTTTTCACCCAGACCCAGAGTCACATGACCTGAAAGTGGTGAGCCGCATGTGCGAATCTCTGTGAACGAGTCTCTATAGAGTCACTAAAGAGTGAGGGCTGTGGAGTGAACGAGGGGTGAGGGGCTGGAGGAGACATTCACACACAGTTATAGTTTATGGTTAATATTTGTAATTACTGGGCTTATCCACATGACACAAAAACTAAAAGTTCATCGTCTTCTCTGTCAATATAAACAAAAGTGAAATTTCTCACAGGAGCTTCATAAAGTGGAGCCAAATATGTGATTGTTTTGAGTTTGTTAAGATTCATTTTGGCAAACTTTATCAAATAATGATAAGGTTCAATTTAATGTTAGGATATTTCTTCCAAAAACAGCAAATCTCCCATAGTGATATCTAGACCCCTGCCCTCCATCTGAAATCATGACATCATTAAATTCATGATGTTGTCACTTCCAGGTCCAACCACAAACTTCACACCTGATTTCCAGCTTTGTTTTTGATCCTTATTCATCAAACAAGAGACAGTTCCCTTTCAAAAGTGTTTAATCACAAACTGTATTCAATATGTAAATGGATTAATAAGAAAGCTTAGCTAATGGACCCGGAAGTGACATCATACTTAATAGAGCTAGCATAAGTGTCGTCATGTGGTAGGCAAAGAAACCACTCCATTGTCCCCTGGTCTTTTCTTCTTGAACAGTTTCACAAGGTCCTCTCTGAACTTTTGGGACATGAGCACGTATAAAATGGGGTTGACTACTGTTGAGGAGGTGGCCATGAGTCTCGCGAACACGCTGAACGGTCCATATCGCGGTGACGTCCCAGTAGCTCCTGACGCCTCATCTGCTACGAGTGCTAGCGTTAGCCCGTAAGAAGGCAACCAGCAAACGGTGAACGCCAGTACCAACATGGCCGACGTTTGGGTTACTTTACTCTGATAGCGTTCAACTTGTGGAGCTCTCGTTTGGTGTCTCGTAACCCACAGGAACACATAGATACCACTATACGCTACTGCGATTGTAAACAGTGGTAGTAAAAACGCTACGACAAAATGAACTAGCCCGTAGATTATTTGTCCTTTATGGGATAAGAAGGAAAAGCAAACAAGCCCATCTGGAGTGCTTTTGGGAGTGCCTACGTATCTGAATATCAGCTGCGGTATGGCTAATCCACAAGCAGGAATCCACAGAAGACATGCTACCATAGATACACGCTTTGGAGAAAGTAGGAAATACGCTTTCGCTGGCTTGACGACAGTTAGATAGCGTGAAACGGCTAAAGCGGCTAGCGTAAATACAGAAGCAGAGGTGCAAGCCGATCCAAGAAACCCAACCAGTCTGCACATAACATCTCCAAAGGGCCAGTGTTGAAGAGCGATCGCTGCAGTGTGAAACGGAAGCACGGCGAGGAGCACGAGATCTGCAGCGCTAAGGGCCAGCAGCAAGATGTCCGTCCCAGTCCCAGTGACCGAATTCTGGGGAGAGGATCCAGGTGGCCCGCCCCTCCGTCTTCCACACAGGATCACTATCACCATGCAGTGTCCGCAAACGCCCAAAGCCAAGATGAAGGCGTCCAAAATGGGGACCAAGACTCGCTCCACCTCCCCCAGACCAGAGTGGCTGCTGTTCCCATCCGGAGAGGTGGAGTTCCAGTGGTGCATTTTACCCACAGAGGAGTGAGACGGGTGGGGAGGTCATGCTGCGACTGTGGGTGGAAAAAAAGAGCAGTTAGTGTCAGTGTGTGGTCAGCGTTTGAGTAGAGATAAGCACAATATCTTAGAGACAAAGATGGGAGAGGCCATTTTAGGTTGGTCTGTAATAGTTCAGATTGTTGCAGATTCTGTTAAACGTCCTGTTTGACAAGGGTTTATTTTAATGCTTTTGGACACATTTACTTTGGTATTTTACGTTGCAGTTGGTCATTTTATTGCAGTGTAGCCACATGCTAAATCTGTTGACTGTATTTTTATTTTATAGCTCAGTTGGTTTGTTTGGTTTGTCCATTGATTGTTGTTACAAATCTGCAGTTCAGAGTGAACCACACACATTTGAAAACCTTCTTTGGATGATGATCTTTTGACATAGCATTTCATTACGGACCATGTTTAGTACAGTACAGTAGTGTAGTAAATCATTTTAGTAGTACCAATATTTGCCTGTACTCCAAAACAGCCCTGTACCCAATTGTTCCAATGTCTTTGAACAAAATGCGTCGCGCCTCAGTACAGATTTATTGCATAAGCAGCTCTGGAGGCCTAAATAAGTCTGCTGCGTACTGTCTGCATCCACTTATGAAGCGCTTTACTGTCTGATAAACAGGAAGAGTGTGCTTAGCATGATAGTTTAAAATGAACTAGTTCTGTATTTCATGTGTTAGACAGTAGAAATCCAGTACAGCAGCTTTAAAATTCTCCTTGCTCATAGTTTTTATTCATAGCTTTTAAGTGTTTACTTTATCTGTACATGGTCCCATTTGAATGTTATTTAAACTGGATTAGATCTAGTTTGAATGTTTCAGTCCTGCTGCTTCTTTTGCTACTGTAAACAGATAAAACAATAGAGCTGTGTGTTCAGTGTTATAAATGTGCAGATAGCACCAGCCTCAATGATGAGTCAAAGGTCAAACACTCCACACGGAAATGCCTGCACAGATTCACACGCACTCAAGCCACAAAGTACATGTAATGAAGGGTTTAGACCTGGTTCAGACCTGGTTTAGACCTGGTTTAGACCTGGTTTAGTGCTAGTTTAGACCTGGTTTGATCCTGGATTGATCTTGGTTTGATCCTGGTTTGATCCTGGTTTGATCCTGGTTTGATCCTGGTTTGATCCTGGTTTGAACCTGGTTTGATCCTGGTTTGATCCTGGTTTGATCCTGGTTTGAACCTGGTTTGATCCTGGTTTGAACCTGGTTTGATCCTGGTTTGACCCTGGTTTGAACCTGGTTTGAACCTGGTTTGATCCTGGTTTGATCCTGGAATTGCCAATCTCTACTGAACTAAAGGTAAAAGGAGCTGTTAACTTGAAAACTACGACATCACAAGGTGGAACAGAACATTTTGAGCTTACAGACTAATAATAAAGTGTTACTCAAACATGTGTGAACGAAACAAAACACAACTCCAGGTTTGTTTTAAAGGAGGGAACAACATTAGAACATGACTTAAAGCTCGAGTCCATTGTGTGTAATAAAGGACCTTTAAGTATTAAATGTGGAGCTGTGCAGACAGTCATTTCTCGTGGTCGGTGATCAGTTTTGGTCTTTTTAATGGAGATATCTGGAGCCAGTCCTCTGTCTGTAAAAGCTTATGGTCTGGAGCAGTTCAGACGTAGGAGAAAGACATTTGACTATTTTTGTCTTAAAATATAAGGAAATATACTAAAAATCAACCAAAGTTGTAATAGATGAATATGAGGAACAAAAGCTAGTCCTCATTAAATAAATGTTGCAATAAAACTTAATCATAAAAGTGCAATTAAAGCTACAGTATGTAACTTTATGGACGTGGCATGTCACCTGCCTGATTCCATGGAAACAAAGTTAAAACCATACTTTGGAACATTCCCCATGGACACAGATACATGCTATGCCATCCTCTAGAAGATTATAACACAAAGAACAATATTTCCATGGAAACAACAGGTGGAGACCCTCCTCTAGGCCAAGTACGAGTCAGGTTTGTGGAGATACGACCCCGCTCAGAGTAAGGACATAGGTTTTCTCAGCTTTTCAGTCCAATAAACAAAATCAAATTGAAAAAAAGCTTTTGTTTGAGTCTGTTTTCGGCCAAAATGCTACATACTGGGGCTTTAAATACAGGCAAGGCAAGTTTATTTGTACAGCACAATTGGTACAGAAAGTAATTCAAAGTGCTTTACAGAATTAAAAAGACATTAAAGTCACACAAATCAAAACATAATCACAAATAATCATCATAAAATTAACATAAAAAATAAACACATTGCAATCAATTATTTTTGCGAGTATAAGGTATTCAGGTATCTGTACTTATGTGCATTTTAAAGTGGATACTTTTTTTTCTTTTATTTCACTACATTTGAGAGCAGTGTCTGTACTTTCTACTCCGCTACATTTTTGAACAGGACTGAAAAGTAAAAAGTATTTTTATTATTGACCTGCAGAAAAATCAGTACAATGAACAAAACAAAAAAAACAAAAAAAGTTTTAGCTTGGTCAAAACCATGACTAGACCAGGACAAGGCCAAGATTAGACCAGGACTAGACCAGGACGAGACCGGGACCGGATCAGGACCAGACCAAGACCGGACCAGACCGAGACCAGACCGGGACCAAACCAAAACCAAACCAAGACTAGACCAGGACAAGGCCAAGATTAGACCAGGACTAGACCAGGACTAGACCAGGACTAGACCAGGACGAGACCAGGACGAGACCGGGACCGGACCAGGACCAGACCAAGACCAGACCAAGACCAAGACCAGACCGAGACCAGACCGGGACCAAACCAAAACCAAACCAAGACTAGACCAGGACAAGGCCAAGATTAGACCAGGACTAGACCAGGACGAGACCGGGACCGGACCAGGACCAGACCAAGACCGGACCAGACCAAGACCAGACCAAGACCGGACCAGACCAAGACCAGACCGAGACCAGACCGGGACCAAACCAAAACCAAACCAAGACTAGACCTGGACAAGGCCAAGATTAGACCAGGACCAGACCAGGACCAGACCAGACCAGGACCAGACCAGGACCAGACCAGAACCAGACCAGGACCAGACCAGAATCAAACCAAAACCAAAGCAAAACCAAAGCAAGACTAGACCAAGACAAGGCCAAGACCAGACACGGATTAGACCAGGACCAGATCAGGACCAGACCAGGACTAGATCAGGACTAGATCAGGACTAGACCAGCTTTAATTATATACACTTTGCAATGTCATTTTTTGCCAATATAATACAAAACTCTCAGCCATAACATTTGTCATCCATGTGAACCTGCTCACTTCGACTTTTCACTCAGTGCAGTCGCTCTACTAGCACAGCTCAGAGATTGTTCACTGATTTCACTACAAAAAAACCCTGACTCCAGCTGAACAGACACAACTGTATGATTTTTTTTTTACCTCAAAGCAGCCAATGACTCCTCACTGCTCCTCAGTCAAACCCATCCATGATCCACACGCTCCAGCCTCCAAAAAAGACACAGAAGAGAGAAAAATGTGGAGAGAAGTGTAATAGGCTTAAAGACAAACGTAATGAGAAGCAGAGAGAAAAAGAGGGAGGGAGAGAAAGACAGAAACTACGCTGAACTCTGGACTCAGGACTGAAGCTGCTGCGTGATTGGCTGATATGTGCTCAGTGGGCGGAGCTACGAGAAACAGAACAGAGGCTTTCCCATTTGTACTATCATCGCCAGCTGGGGGAAAGGAATAAAATACTTTGGTTTTACAGTAGTAGTAGTAGTAGTTGTAGTAGTAGTAGTAGTAGTAGTAGTAGTTGTGGTGGTATTGTCAGTTGTACTAGTAGTATCCATTAATTAAATTAGTTGTGTTACTTAAGGTCAAACAATATGCATTATTCAACCGTTGCTGTCCTATTGTAATAGTAGTAGTAGTAATAGTAGTAATAGTAGCAGTAGCAAACATTTGGTGGAGTCAGCTGCTTGTCTCCATGGTGATTGCTAAGTTTTATGGCATATTGTGGAACATTCTAGGCAGTGGTGGAACGTAACAAAGTAAAAGTAGTAAAGTACTGTACCTAAGCATAATTTTTAGGTATCGATTCTTCACTTAAGTACCTTTTACAGTATATACTTTTTACTTGACTACATTTGAGAGCAGTATCTGTACTTACTACTCCACTACATTTTAGAACAGGGCTGAAAAGTAAAAATCTAAAAGTACAAAAATATACAAATAAAAAATAGATGTGGTCAGTTGTTTCTGTTCTGTTACTTTTTACTCTTAAAGTACATTTTTAAACATCTACTTTAAGTAGAGTATTTTCATGTGATTCTTTTACTTTTACTTACGTATTTTTTGCTCTGGTATCTGTACTTTTACTCAAGTAAGAAAATTGAGTACTTCTTCCACCTGAGTAACAGTGGTGGGGGCAGCAGTCTAAGCCGGGACTCCCAGACCTCCCCTCACCCCAGACACTTCCTCCAGTGGGACCCCAAGGTGTTTCCAGCCTGTCCTGGGTCGTCCCCGGGGCCTCCTCCCGGTGGAACAGTAGTGCTTGTATTTGTATCAGCCGTATATTACTCTGCTGGAACACTTCCACTTTAACCCTTTAATGCATTTATGTATTAACAGCCCCTTGAGATCAAACATGTCTCTGTGAAGGGGGTGTTGAACTGGAGTACTTCTGCATTCATTATCGCTCCAAAACCAAACATTAAAAGATACGGAGTGTGTGGACAAACAGAGCTTCATAAGGAGGAGAGATAGCATGCGCTGGGAGTACACGCTGTTGTCACAAACTGCAGATAATTGTAATAAAAATACATGAGGGGGAGTATAAGGAGCAGAGTTCAAGAGCTGTAAATCCCATCATCACTGATACTATGAACAGAACACAGAGAGGACCCGGCTCAGACCCGGCTCAGAGCCGGATCAGCCCCGGCTCAGACCCGGCTCCTCTCTCCAATGTAAACACGACCAGAGCAGCAATAACAGGAACTTCAGAGCAGAGGTGATGGATACTTCATTAATAAAGCCCTGATAAGTGGATTTAAAGCTGCAGTAAGCAACATTTTATTGTCATACAGGAAATTAAAGAGGGGTATTGCACTTCTGTGGGGTATTAACTGCTAACTAGACATGGGACGATACTGAAGTTTTGTGTGATGATTATTATGGCCAAAATAATTACGATTAACGATTATATCACGATTAAAGTTGTTATAGATATGAATAATTATAACTTTAAAAGAGAATATTATGAATAAACAGGGCCGTCACCTGAAAATTGGAGGCCCGGGGCAATAAGCCTCACATGGCCCCTCTGTAATATGAATTAATATGAAGAAGGTCCAATTCTGGGCCCCTAAGACCCTGGGGCCTCAGACGACAGACGTCTTTGTCCCCTCTGTTGACTCCCCTGTGGATAAGTTGTTTTTTTCTGCACATTCTGGTGATGTAACGACGATTATCTTTGTTGACGATTATCACGATTATATAAAATGTCCCACAAACGATTATTGTCGACGCTTTTTATCACGATAAACGGTATTATTGTTTATTGTCCCATTCCTACTGCTAACACATAACATACTTGGACTTGAGTGGATTTTAAAGCAGATACTTTTTACTTTTACTTCACTACATTTGAGAGCAGTACCTGAACTTTCTACTCCACTACATTTTTGAACAGGACTGGACTGGATTTTTAACACGTTCATAATTTGAGCAAAACTAAAACATACATATATATATACAAATAAAAACAGCTGGAAAAAACAATTCAGTTGTTTCTTTTGAACAAAATTCAGCTGAAATCTTTATCAAAACCACCACATTTGAAGCTTTATTCTACCTCAAAATCTGCACAAAATGCTTTTACTTTTTACTCTTTAAGTACAGTTTTAAACAGCTACTTTAATACTTTTACTCAAGTAAATTTTTTCATGTGATACTTTTACGTGAGTATTTGCTCCAGTATCTACAATTTTACTTAAGTAACAAAACTGGTATTAGTATTAGTATTAGTAGTAGTATTATCATCAGTAGCAGGGGTGTCGATGGTGGGGGGGGGCAAAGAGGTCTGTTGTCCTGGGCCCCTCTGGGGCTTAGGGGCCCAGAGTTGGACCCTTTTCCTATTCATTTATATTAAAGGAGGGCCCATGTGAGACTTCTTGTCCTGGACCTCCAATTTTTTGTTGATGGGCCTGATCAGTAGTAGTATTAGTAGTAGTACTATTATCTGTAGTAGTAGCAGACTAAAATGCTACTCAATGTAGAATATGAAGGAGAGATGGAAAACTCTGCTATTCAAGAGTAAATAGTGTGTATCTTTTTGTTTCTTTTTTCCTTTTTGTGTCCATTTCCCTTCTATAACCACATACATAGTATTTCTTGTTTGTTCATCAGTATTCACCCCTCTCCTCTGTTCCCCTGTTGCAGATGTGGGCTCGGTGGAGGGCCTGGCGTACCATCGGGGTCTGGACATGTTGTACTGGACCAGCTACACCACCTCCACCATCACACGGCACACGGTGGAGCAGAGCCGCTGGGGAGCAGTGGACCGGCAGACTGTGGTCAGCATGTCCGGAGATGACCACCCCAGAGCCTTCGTGCTGGACGAGTGTCAGGGGTGAGACGAGATGAACTCGGGAGGTGGAAGTAGCAGGAACAGTAGGAGTGGTAGTAGTAGTAGTAGTGACAGTAGTAGTAATTGTAGTAGTGGAAGTAAAAGTGGTAGTAGTTGTACTGCATTAGTGCCAGGGGTGAGACAAGTTAAACCCAAGTGATAGTAGCAGTAGTAAGAGTAATAGTAGTAGTGGTAACAAAAGTAGTAGTAGTAGTAGTAGTAGTAGTAGTAGTAGTAGTAGTAGTAGTAGTAGTAGTAGTAGTAGTAGTAGTAGTAGTAGTAGTAGTAGTAGCGGTAGTGGTGGTAGTAGTAGGAGCAGTAGTAGTAACAAAAGTTGTAGTAGTAGCGGTAGTAGTAGTAATAGTAATATATAAGCTTTGTTAACAATATCAACATACATTTTTACTGCTTCTTGTGAATCATTATAAAACGAGTTGGTACAAAACATGACATAAGAGAACCTTTATTTGTCCCACAATGGGTGAATTCCAGTGTTGCAACACACAGTACAGGACAGTATATAATTAAAATAAGATGTATTACTATTGCATAACATACTTAAGGCCTTACAAGGTTTTTAAGAGGTTTTAAAATACTCACTAGGAGCAGCAGATTAAACATTTACAGTTGTCTTACAAAAAGGTTTAATTCTAACTTTGAAATGATCCTAAACCCCCCGGTCTGTCCCACAGCCTGATGTTCTGGACCAACTGGAACGAGCAGTACCCCAGTATCATGAGAGCCACTCTGAACGGAGGAAACGTCATCATCATCATCGGCTCAGACGTTCGCACTCCCAACGGCCTCGCCATCGACCACCGAGCCGAGAAACTCTACTTCTCTGACGCCACGCTGGACAAGATCGAACGCTGCGAGTACGACGGCAGCAGACGCTATGTGAGGACACACCTTTAGTCTAGAGACCGAGCGAGATGGAGGTTTTCATGGCTGTTGCCAATACTGATTGTGTAGAACCCAGAAAAGCCAATGGCCAATGAGCTCTGCCGATATTTTTGGGCCGATATGTAGGACCAATTTAGATTATTTTCCCCAAATTTTTATTTTCTACAAACTCACCCACAGACATTTTTACTATAAACCTATAATTAAACTGTGTAGTCACGTTTTCTGTCTTTCTGTATCTCTTGGCACTAAAGTTCAAAGTTCAAACAGCCAAAACGAAATGTCGACTTCTGCTGGAGATTTCAAACCGATAACCGATAAACTAAAATGTGCAAATATCCGTCTACATGGTTTGGTTTAGTGATTCTGCTTTTTAAAATGATGTTCACTCTTGGGTCACATGTTCTTGTATGTTATTACTTAAAGTCCCTGTATCCCATTTTTCCCCCTGTATTTGCACAAAACTTTGTCTGGCCCCAGTACAGAGATAAGCCGCTCTTGTCCCCTGAGTCCCGTCTGTCTATGTCTCCAAAGCTCAAAATACTCTGTTCCACCTTGTGATGTCATGTAGTTGTAGTTTTCAAGTTAACAGCTCCTTTAACCTTTAGTTCAGTAGAGATTTGCAATTCCTGGGCTGAAATGATTCAGCTGATTCTAATGAAGGTGCGTGGAGGTTAAAAAAAACAGTGGAGCACTTCCTGTATTACCACTAATGACATCACAAGGTGGAACCGAATGTTTTCTGTTTGAGAGAAGAACTCAACCTAAATCTGCAGGTTTGTGTGTTAAACATGTGAGAATGAAACAACACGACTCCAGGTCTGTTTGTGATGAGGAAACAACATCAGAACAGATCAGAAAATAAAGTCCTACACTTGACCTGGACGGGTCTTGTTTTGGTCTTTAAGTTTTTATTTTGACCCAGTTTGACTCGTAAATGAAAACATTTCAACAAGAAAATGAAGAAATTTGAAGAAACAATTTTCTTCAAATTTAACTAAACTTAAGATGGTAAAAACATCTGCCCAATATATCAACCTACCTTGTTTGGTCTGTTTTTTATTATTTTTTTTAAATTATGTTCATTCTTGGCTTTCGAGTTCTTGTTCATGTTGTTACTTAAAGGCCCTGTACCTGATCTTTTCCCATGTAAAGTTTGTCTGGCCCCAGTGCAGATGTATAATAGCAGCTCTTCAGCTCAAAGTGTGCCCTCTGAGTGCTGCCTGCATCTGATTATAAAGCTTTATACGTTTTATTGTCCCATAATCAGGAAGTGCACATTAGGAAGTGCTAGTTATTGATGGCATTACTGTGATGGCAAAACTCCACTCTGGTTTCTGAGAGTTGTGAGAAGTGCTTATTAAGTCATCCTGGTGAATCATTAGAATGTTGAGAATGCATAAGTGAGCAATACGTTTGGTTCGCTGTAAACTGTTTAAAATGAACTAGATCTGTTTTTCACATTTTAAGACGGTATAAATCAGGTACAGAAACTTTAGGAGTACTGTAAAGTGTTACCCTTTACACTTCTCTAGAAAATGTTTTACAGTTGTGCTGCCCCCTGCAGTTTGTTTGCACCAAGAATCCTTCAAAACTAAATAATTTTCAAGGATATTTAATAAATCAAATCTATTCTGCAAAATCTTTTCAGAGCTTTTGTTTCCTCCAAGTTGTATTTGGAGAGATTCATGTTTGAGGAATCTTTAATTGCTTATTTTCAAGACGCCATTTTGCCGATCTACCTCCGTTTTCACCTCCACCGGTACACGCCCACTGTGACACGCCCACTGTAACACGCTCACTGTGACGTACTTACTCCTTTCTCCAGTTTAATTTTCTTAATCGTGATATTCGTAGGATTTGGCAGCATCGCATAGTCATTTTGGTAAAAATCTTTAAAAATCAGCTGCTTGCTAGTGTGATGTGCAACTATCCACAGGGGGCGCCGTCAGCTACACGGCTCTTTGTTGTGATGACGTTTACGGCGACGTCAGCTCCCATTGGACACCACAGTTTTCTAGCGCGGAAGGCAGTGGATTTGTTTCTTTTATGAAGTTGTTTTAGATGAATTTTGTGATTTAAAATGTGTAAATTGTAGCAGAATGATCCACGAGTGTCACTGATGAGAAATATAGAGACACAAGAACAATATGTCTGATTTCAGTGTTCTGGATTATATTACATCACATTATAGTATTTCTCTGCCTTTGTGTCGCCCCCTGCAGGTGGTGTTGAAAAACGAGCCGGTGCACCCATTCGGGCTGGCGGTGTACGGGGACTACCTCTTCTGGACTGACTGGGTGCGGAGGGCGGTGCTGAGGGCCGATAAATACACAGGAGCGGAGATGAAGGTGCTGAGAGCCGACATCCCGCAGCAGCCAATGGGAATCATCGCCGTCGCCAATGACACCAACAGCTGTGAGTGCACCGTTTCACTTATTACACAATATATCGCAAGTATTGAGATCGCAGTATTGGCTGATGCAATGTACTACAAGTTACAAGTACACTAAGTTCTCCATTTTACAGAAGTTTAAGTCAGTAATTCAAGTCAGATTCATGATTTTCCTTATCAAAGGTCATATGTTACGCAAAATTGACTCTGTTCCACCTCGTGATGTCATGTAGTGGTAGTTTTCAAGCACATTTATAAAGCACATTTAAAAACAACTACTACTGTCCAAAGTGCAGTACAAATGCAATATAAACTTCAGTCTTATAAAACAAAAAATGCAAAAATACAATAGAACAAAACAAGTACAATACAATAAAAGAGACATTTACCAAGGTGGAACAGAGTGTTTTCTGTTTGAGAACTCAGTCTAAATCTGCAGGTTTGTGTGTCAAACATGTGTGAATGAAACAAAACACAACTCCAGGTCTGTTTGTGATGAGGAAACAACATCAGAACAGATCAGAAAATAGCGTAAAATGAGCGATTTAAGTCCTACTTCCGACTTTGGTGACTCTTGATTTTGGCTTTGAGTTTTTATTTTTAATTTAACTGAACTTGTAGTGCTAAAAAAATTCAAATGTTACGATACTTTTATTATCGCCACACAAAACACTTAAAAAGTCATACTGTGTGGCTCTAACAGTGACGTGCGGTGAGGTTCATGTCTGGTGAGGCACTGATGTCGTCACAATCAGATTTACAAACATATAAACCAGGTGTCAGAACATTAGAGCGCGGGTCAGTTTCTCTCCCAGTGACTAAAAAAGAATTTCAAAATAAAGGTTCCGAAGTCCATATGAAATAGCTCTAATAGTATGAAATAAAAAGCTGGTTTTGTATAGTTTTTTATCCTTATTCTGGTTCTCCAATTTTCAATGGATTGAAGTCATTACATTTCTTACCATTTTGTACGTCTCTGTTTGAAAAGAGTCTTTCGTCCTGTCGTCTGGAGCAAACCATTTAGCTCCTTTAGCGTTGGTCTTGGTCCTCCTTATAATCTCCTGCTTCGACCGAAAGTCCAGTTTAGAAAACTGCTTGAGCTTTAATATGTGATCTTCCCAGCGCCTCTCCACACGTAAACGTAAAAATTCAGCTATTTTGAATTTAAAAAATAGAAAATAACTTTATAGTACAAATCATTGAATAAATATAACCATTTCATTTATTTTTTCTGTGTAATGACAGGTGAGACACCTGCCTCCCCTGACTGCACGTCACTGGGCTCTAATCACTATTATCACTGTACAAATGGCTGGGTTTTAATAAGACAGGCTACATCCTTCTTCTCTCTGGTTTAGTCTTGAACCAGCTCTTACGGTTAATATAGATTGTAAATATTTTTGCCTCAGACCAAATAATTGTCCTTCTCTATTCAAACTATGAGCCCCTTAAGACTGTGTCCTGCTTTTGCCCGTCTGGAGAGGAGCTAAGGTCAGATATGGTCACATCCACATTAATGACCTCTGTGACCATGATGACACACAGAACAGAAGCAGTAACTCACCAGCCTATACTGCCCCCTTGTGGTGCAGTTACAGTAAATGCAAGAAGCGTTCAGGTTGCATTTCACTGGCAAGGACCATGCCACAACAACGGTGTATGCTAAAGATATTTATTTATGATATGGATGGATGTGGAGGCTCGGGAGAAACGCAGGATAGATCTGTCTCAGGAGGTGAGGTTTTTGGGCTGAAAGATGAACAAGAGACATGGGGAGGGACGGAGGAGTCAAGAAAGTGGAGACAGACGTGTTTGACAGAGGGTGGAAGGACTTCTGGGTACTTAGAGGTGTGGTTGAGGTGAGCTGTGGTTCGATGGGGAGGAGCAGGAGGAGGTGTAGTTGAGGTGAGGTGTGGTTCGATGCAGAGGAGCAGGAGGAGGTGTGGTTGGGGTGAGCTGTGGTTCGATGCGGAGGAGCAGGAGGAGGTGTGGTTGAGGTGAGCTGTGGTTCGATGGGGAGGAGCAGGAGGAGGTGTGGTTGAGGTGAGCTGTGGTTCGATGCGGAGGAGCAGGAGGAGGTGTGGTTGAGGTGAGCTGTGGTTCGATGCGGAGGAGCAGGAGGAGTGTGGTTGAGGTGAGCTGTGGTTCGATGGGGAGGAGCAGGAGGAGGTGTGGTTGAGGTGAGGTGTGGTTCGATGCAGAGGAGCAGGAGGAGGTGTGGTTGGGGTGAGCTGTGGTTCGATGGGGAGGAGCAGGAGGAGTGTGGTTGAGGTGAGCTGTGGTTCGATGCGGAGGAGCAGGAGGAGGTGTGGTTGAGGTGAGCTGTGGTTCGATGCGGAGGAGAGCAGGAGGAGGTGTGGTTGAGGTGAGCTGTGGTTCGATGGGGAGGAGCAGGAGGAGGGTGTAGTTGAGGTGAGGTGTGGTTCGATGCAGAGGGAGCAGGAGGAGGTGTGGTTGGGGTGAGCTGTGGTTCGATGCGGAGGAGCAGGAGGAGGTGTGGTGGTTGAGGTGAGCTGTGGTTCGATGGGGAGGAGCAGGAGGAGGGTGTGGTTGAGGTGAGCTGTGGTTCGATGCGGAGGAGCAGGAGGAGGTGTGGTTGAGGTGAGCTGTGGTTCGATGCGGAGGAGCAGGAGGAGGTGTGGTTGAGGTGAGCTGTGGTTCGATGGGGAGGAGCAGGAGGAGGTGTGGTTGAGGTGAGGTGTGGTTCGATGCAGAGGAGCAGGAGGAGGTGTGGTTGGGGTGAGCTGTGGTTCGATGGGGAGGAGCAGGAGGAGGTGTGGTTGAGGTGAGCTGTGGTTCGATGCGGAGAAGCAGGAGGGTGTGGTTGAGGTGAGCTGTGGTTCGATGCGGAGGAGCAGGAGGAGGTGTGGTTGAGGTGAGAGCTGTGGTTCGATGGGGAGGAGCAGGAGGAGGTGTGGTTGAGGTGAGCTGTGGTTCGATGGGGAGGAGCAGGAGGAGGTGTGGTTGAGGTGAGCTGTGGTTCGATGCAGAGGAGCAGGAGGAGGTGTGGTTGAGGTGAGCTGTGGTTCGATGGGGAGGAGCAGGAGGAGGTGTGGTTGAGGTGAGCTTTTTTCAGTGACACATGTGAAACAAAGGAGCTCATTGGTCACCCATCAATCAATCAATCAATGAACAAAATCACATTTCCCTCACCTCAGATTAACAAAGTTTAAAGCTTCTCTCATTGCATCTGTAGAAATGTGCAATGTTCTTCAGTGCCCTGTGATACTTTTTCCTTTCTTTTTTCCTCATATTTGGTTTGATACGGATGGACCATGCATGTCCCTGATTGGCTCATCCACCTGTCAGTCACGCCCATTTGAAAACTCTAGATGTGTTTATTCTGTCTCCCAGGCAACCGCTGCACCGTTCTCTCTCAAATTAAACACTTGTTATCTGCAGATAATTGAAAAGGAATAATAGCTTGCCATCTTTCGTGCATGTTCTGTTCTTTGGTAATTTAAAATAATTGGCTTTTCATTTGGTATTTTAAAATATGGTCTAAAGTGAGAGAAACTTCAAATTGTCTCTCTTTTTACAATGTAATTAAAGGGTCTGAATTTACACTGTTTCCTGATCTGTTCTAATGTTGTTTCCTCATCACACACAGACCTGGAGTTGTGTATTTTTTTGTTTCATTCACACATGTTTAACACACAAACCTGCAGATTTAGACTGTGTTCTTCTCCACTGTGTTTTTAAACTCCATTCACCTTCATTTCTAAAATCATTCAGATCATTTCAGCTCTGGAATTGCCAATCTCTGCTGAACTAAAGGGAAAACATAGCTGTTAACTTCAAAACAACCACTTCATGACATCACAAGGTGGAACAGAGCATTTTGAGCTTTGGAGATGTTACAGACTAATAATAAAGTGTTACTCAAACATGTGAATGAAACAAAACACAACTCCAGGTCTGTTTTTGAGGAGGAAACATTATAACACGACTTAAAGCTCAGAAGATTCAATTTTGTGTAATATAGAACCTCTAAACGCTTTGGAAAGAGTTTGAGAAAAAGCTGTTGATTCTGATGGTCCGCGGTGTGAAAAAGTGGAGTTCTAATTCACTTTATGTTTTATCTCTCCCTAATGGAACATCACAAAGTGCTGCTGTTGTTCAGGCCCAGTGGAGCCGCTAATGAAGTGACATCTGGAAATTCCACACGCGCCATTCTGGCTCAGACTCAAAATTATGAATGAACTGATGTTTGAGGCTCCATCTCGCTCTGGTTTTTCAATATTGACACTTTGCCGCTGATGTCATCAACATTCCATGGGGAGGGTGGAGCTAACTAGAGGTATTGTTGTGTCTGAAGCCAAGACTTTAATCTGAGCTTAGTTTTAACACAATCGGACCAGAAAGAACTGACCAGAGCTGGATGAAGTACTGCATTTTGTTACTTAAGTACAAGTGCAGATACAGAGGTAAAAAGTTACTCAAGTAAAAGTATCACATGAAAAAATCTACTTAAGTAAAAGTATTTAAGTACCGGTTTAAAAATATACTTGAACATTAAAAAGTAAAACGACTTCAGATGAGTGTTGTTAATTTGTTAAAGTGTAAATGTGGAGATATAGATTAAAAATGAGACATATTTTGAACAACAGGCACAATACAAATCAACTTCTTAATTTTTCTAATGAATTTTGTGTTTATTTTTGTTTTGCTCAAAGCCGAAGCTTGAACTCTTAAACTTTAGTCGGATGTTTCCTCGAACATGGTAAAAATAACCCCTCAAATCATCTGAAAAGTACTTTTTTACTTTTCAGTCCAGTTCAAAAAACTAGTGGAGTAGAAAGTACAGATACTGCTCTCAAATGTAGTTAAGTAAAAGTAAAAAGTATCCACTGTAAAATGTTCTTAAGCAAAGTACAGATACCTAAAAAATCTACTTAAGTACAGTACTTTACTACTTGTACTTGGGTAGCTTCCACCACTGGACCTGACTTAGTTCAAACTACATCAGGTGATCTGATTTGTGCTGTTAAACAAGTCCCTCCACCATAGACATACAAACAGAACTCCCAACGTGATGTCACTGCAAAGTATCAATAGCTGACATATACCCACGGGTGTAGCCCCAAATTCTGGGCCCTAGGTAAAAATCTTGGGGCCTGCACTACATCTTGTGTTATGAAAAATGCATATTACAGAGTTAGTGAGGGGCCCCTCCCTGTGCTGGGCCCTGGATAAACAGTATTCTTTACCCCCCCCAGTCCGACGGCCCTGCACATGCCTTGCAAAACTGAAATAAAAGAATAGTTTTATGAGTTTTGACCCTCTCCTCTGTGCAGGCGAGTTCTCTCAGTGTCGGGTGAATAATGGCGGCTGTCAGGACCTGTGTCTGC